>MU394103.1:0-38395 GCA_022578605.1 Camillea tinctor
ATTAATATTTTAATAATAAAGCATAAAAATTATAATTTGTAATATTATAATAATATATATATAGTTAAAAACTTTAATATAACACGTAATTTTTATATATTTATTATTAAAATTAAAAAATAAATATTTTAAAAAACGTTATTACGTATTATAAAGCTATTATATAAACTTGTAAAGTTAAGTATATATTAGTTTAAAATATATTTAAAATATTATTAATATAAATTAAGCATAACATTATTAATTTTTAACTTTTACTTATTAATTATAAAAAAAAATAACTTTTTAAAATAATAAGCTTATAAATTAATAATATGCTAAATATTAGCACTTAAAAATTTTTTTAAAAAAAAATAAAGTATTAATTAAAGCAAATATTAAAATACGCTTTTAAAAAATATTAAAAAATAAAGTAGTTAAAAACTTTAATAAATTGCGCTTAATAATTTATAAAAAAAAATATAATATTTTAATTAAATAAAAAAGTTAAATTAAAAAATTAAAATTATTAAACTTTAAAGCTTTTAATATAATTAAAAAATATATAAAGCAAAAAGTTTAAAAAATTTATATTTTTTTTATTTGTTAATTAAAAGTAGCTTTTAACTATTTAATAACTATATAACATATAAAACTTAATATTAAAAAAGTTAAAGTTATAAATATTTAAATTTAATAATAAATAATTAATAAAAAACATAATTTTAACTTTATTTTTTTTAATTTAAAAAATCTTTACTTATACATATTTATAAATAGTTTATTTACTAATAATAAAAACATAAATTTATAAATTAAGTACTTTATTATATTAAAAAATAAAAAATTTATAGTATAAAATAATAAGTTAAAATTATAAATAATATAATTTACTAATTTTTTACTAAGTATAAAAAAGTAATATGCAATATGCTTATAAATAAAATTTATAAAATAATTTAAAAGTTTAATATTAAATATATAATATATTAAATATTTAATATAGTTATAAACTATATATTTTACTTAAAAATTTCTTTTATATTTTATATTAATTTATTTTTTTTATATTAATGCTTTATATAAATAAAAATTATTAACGAAAAAAAGCTTATAATTAACTTAATAGCTTTATAGTAATTATATAAAAATTAAAAAATAAATAATATTTAATAAATTTATAAAAATTATAACTTAGTAAATATAATAATAAAAGCAGCACTTAATAAAGCAATAAAAACGCTAATTAAAAAAAATTAAATTATAATTAAATTAAAAAAATAAATTAAATAAAAGTAATATAATAAGTTTATAATTTTTTTGCAAAAAAAAATAAAGTAAGTAATAATTGTATAATAAAAATAAGAAGTTACTATATACTTTACACATAAATAAATTGCACTTTTTTACGCAACCTTAGTTAAATAGTTCCTTTTTTAAATATAAATATATAACCGTTTTTTATACTTATTATTATTATTTTTATTTTATTTAATACGTACACTTACTAACAACGTTGTAAAATAAAATGTTTAAAAAACTTATTTATTTAATATATAAAAAAAATGCTAATGTTGCTATTACCGTATTTTATTTTATTATACCTTTAAATAAAAGTACAAAATATTAATAATAATTCTTTATATTTATTTTAAATTTCTATGCTTTTAAATAAAAATATAAAGTATTTAAAAAAACTTTTACCTTGCAAATTTATGTTATTATATATTTAATAACATTAATTAGTATTAATAAATGTACGTATTAAAAAAAATAAAAATAATAAGTGTAAAAAATAGTTATATATTTATATTTAAAAAAAGAACTATTTAGTTATAATTGCATAGAAAAACGCAACTTATTTATATGCGGAATACATTATAACTTCTTGTTTTTATTATGTAACTATCATTAATATAAAAAGTTTTATATTAAATACTTTTTATATATATTTTAATAATATTTTTAACTTAAAAATTTTTAAAAAAAATTGTTTAATATAAAAGTTTATATTAAACTATATAAAAATTATAACTTTATACTAATTTAAGTTATTTTTATTTAAAATTTTTATATTTTTAACGTATTAAAGTTTTTTTTAAATAAACATTATTAATTAAAACTTATTAAAAATAATGTTTTTAAGTTTTAAAATTATATTATTAAATTTAAACGTTATTTTTTTAAGTTATAAAGTAAATTTTTTAATTAAAATATTTATAATATTATTTAATTTTTCTATTAAAGCTACATTTAATTTAAATATGTTAATTTTATAATTTATTATTTAAAAGCAACTTTAATAAATAAAGTTTAAAATATAAATATAATTTATTAAGCGTTTTTAAAAACGTTTTTTTTATTTTTAAAATAAAATTAAATTTATTAATTATAAACTATTATATTAATAAAAACATTATTTTTATTTTTAATAATTATTTTTATATTATTTAAGTTATTTATGTTTAAGTTAAAAGTACTTAATTTATTACGTTTAATTTTTTATAAAAAACTGCTTTATAACGTACTTTGTAAATTTTAAATATTAAGCGTTTAATTTTTAATATATTTTAAAGTATTATATAGTTTATTTTATAAAAAGCTTTTTAAAAGTTCTTTTAAGCTATTATTGCTTAAATTGTTTAAATCGTTAAAGTAACTTTTAATAGTTTTAACTTAAAATTAAATAATAGTTAAAATTTATAATATTTAAACTTTATAATATAATTATATTGCTTTAAGTTTTATAATAAAAATATATAACGTAAAATATATAATATATTAAAATATTATAAATTATTTAACTATATAAAATATTTAAGCAAAATTTTTAAACGCGTTTTAAGTTTTTTATAAAACTAATTAATATATAAGTTTTATAAAAATAAAAGTTGCTTTTAGTTAATTTTAATAGTAATTTTTTAATAATGCTTTTAAATTTTATAAATTATTTAAATATTACTATAAATTGTTAATTTATAATAATTATAATAAAGTATTTTTTATATATAATAAATATATTAAATTTATTTATAATTAATAATTTAAAGCTTTTATTTAATTTAAAGCTTTAATTTAATTTAATACGTTATTTTAAAAGTTTAAAAAAATTATTAAACTATTTTAAGTTAATAATTATTTAAATAAAGCTTATAATTTAAACTTTTTTATTGTATTATTTATATAAGTTTTTATATTATTTTTTAAATTATTATACATTACTTTTATTAAATTTATTTATTTAATTATATTTTTAACTTATTACTATATTATTGCTTTTTATTTACTTTTAAAAAATTAAATTAACTTATAATAATACTTAATTGTTTTATTATTTTTTTAATGTTTTTAAATATATTTAAATCTTTTAAATTATTTTAATTTTTTAATTTAGCAAATAAAGTTTTAAATTTTTATAAAAACCTAATAAATATAGTTTGTTTATTACTAAACTAATATATAAAAAATTTCTTTTTAAAGTTTTTTTAAATGTTTTTTATTATTTATGCTTTAATTATTACTTATATTTTAATTATTACTTATACTTTAATTATTATTTATGCTTTAATTATTTTTTAATATTTATTTTTTTAACATTTTTATAGTTTGTTTAAAAGTTAAGCGTTTTAATTAAAAAAAATCAAATTAAAAAAAACTAAGTTAAAAAAAACTAAGTTAAAAAAAGCTAAATAATAAGTTTATTTTAAGCTTAACAATTAAATAAAGCTTTATTAAATACAAATTAGCTTTAACTGTTTTTAAGGCTTTTTTATAACAAAATTACGCTATTTATTAATAATAAATGTTAAAGTTAATAAATAAAAGTAATAAAAATAACAAATTAATAATAAAAATAATAAAACAATAATAAATAAAAATAATAAAATAAATAAAAATAATGAAATAAATTATATATAAGTTAAATTTGCTGTTTTTTTTAAAAAAAAAGTAAAGTTTAAAAATTTTAAGTTTTTACAAGTTAATAAAATACGCGCTTTTTACATAATATCAATTTAAGTAAAAAATTTAAATAAAATAAAGTAAAAAAAAAAAAGTTATATATAAAATTTTTAATTAAAAATTGCAAAAATTTTATATATTTTTAAAAATTTAAAGCATTTTATAAAAAACATATTAATTAAAATATTATAAACGTTAATATTAATATAAAACTACTAACTTAAATATAATATTATAAATAAAAGTTTATTTATTAATTAAAATATTTTTGTTAAAATTTACTTTATAGTAATAAATAATTTTTTTAATTTAAATTGTTAATTTTTAACAAAAAGCGTTAAATGGAATTAACTTACTTAAAAAAAATGTTATTTTAAACTTACTTTTTAATTAAAAAAGTTTAAGTTAAAAAGTTTATTTAATAATAAAATAAAATTTTTATAATTGCGTTAAAGTTAAATTTATTATACTATATAATGTAAAATATAGCAATATAAAATAATATTATAAATATATAAAAAAATAAAAAAGTGCAACATTAAATATGCAGCTATATTGCACATTAAATATTGCTATTTTTTTATTTTATTTATTAGTGTTAATACTAATTTTTATTTTATTTATGTAAAATACTATGCACTTTTTAATATATAGTAATTATATTATTTACATTAATTTATATAGTAAAAGTTGCATTATTTATTATTTTAATTTTTTTTTACTTTTTATTACGGTATATTTAAATATATAATAACTTTAATAAAAAAATAACAGCATTATTAATAAATATATACGTTAATAAAAATAAAAAAATAAAAGCAATAATAAGTAATAAAAAAACGGTTATTTATTTATGTTTAAAAAAAAAAACTATTTAATTAAAGTTATGTAAAAAACCGCCATTTATTTATATGCAAAATATATAATGACATTTTATTTTTATTATATAACTATTAAAAATATAATAATATTAATATAATTATTTAATTATTTAACATATTATGCTACCACCACATATAATATTATTGAATTTTCTTTTTTTATTTAATAAATCATTAAAAAGCTTAACGCATTTTATAAAAGCTTTTATTAATAAATAACATAAATAAAAAGTTATAAAAACTAAAAATTAAAAAATTAAAATATTTAAACTTAATAATAAAATAATAATTAAATATATTATTATAAACTTATTAATATAATAATTAAATTAATTAACGATATTAAGGAATATTAATAAATAGTTTTTACGTGGTTTTTAATGACGATTTTTAAAAAGAAATGAGCATTGATTATTAGGGACTTGGTACGTTGGTACCTATGTCGTATGTTGCATCGAGGTTGGCTATTTATCCAACCATTCTTAGCATTGCTATATTAAAGCCTCATCTGCTACACCGGTGCTATCGAGCCTAGATCTGAGGGTAGCAGCAACTTCGAATACAGGCTCCAATGAAGTCACCGGGACCATTACGGTAAGATTTCTTCGATTATTTTTACTGTATGGCATTATTTGTAGGGCAAAAGACATATGCTTATTGCCTTTTCGTAGATAGGTGTACGCCCGAATGCTCTCTCTTTCGGTAGACGAAGGGTGTCCTGCCCCCCCTGACCTGAAAGTATTCCATGCACAGTACTTGCCCCCTCCACTGCACACATAGCCATAAAGATAAATGTATGCATAAGGTGTCTAGATATAACCAATAACCAAGAACGAAGCGAACATTCGATACCCAACATTCAATGTAACTATAAGGTCGTGAGACACCTTGCACTACCTCGGTGAATAGATGGCGAGCTTTTCCTTGATTCGCACCATAATACATACACCCTGGGAGGCGGAGGAGGTTCCCTCCAGTGACCCCATCAAAAAGGTAAGCATAAGTAGCCCTAGAAAACGAGTGACGGGACCAGTCTCTCCACACCTTTCGATATAACCTTACCTCCACCGGTTACCACAGGTATTCTGTAAGTCCTTACCGATGTCTAAATGTAAGAAATCAACTGTAAAAAGGATATTTGTAATAAGTGGCTGCATAGTTTCCGGTATGACGAGAATAAATTGGATATTTTGATTTCTAAGGATGTGACACATAGGTACCCATGTAACTAGTATATTCTATCGAGGCTGGCCACTGGTATTTTGATCTTACTCAAATTAGCAGGGCATAGTTTACTTAGACACACTACATACTATATTTAAGTAGCAAGTTTACCATCATATGATCTACAACGTTGTAGCGTGGAGCATGTAGGCAGGTATTCGAGGTGGAAATGACTTACCGTTAAAAAAGTATCTAATTGAGTGTATTCCGTGATTCGGGGCACGGGGCCACAATGACTCTTTGATCTGACCTGGCTTCATTAGATAGTAAGTAAAGGAGCAGTACGTGGAAATAATAAGTCATGAATACCTAGCTAAGAACCAAGCAGCTAAAGAAATGTGATATCACTTCTATACCTATCTAGGCAGAACTCAAGTATTTTTAAATAGATAATCTCCTGAAGAGGCTACCCTTGGTGATATTTATCTATTTCCCTGTGCTTATATTAACCCTATGTTCTCTCTTATAAACTGTCTACCCTCCTTTTCCTTTTTCCTTTTTCCTTTTTCCTTTCTCTTTTCCGATTTCCGATCATGTCAGCTCGTAACACACATCTACAACTTGGAATTTTGACCCTACAGTATGACTTAACAGGACGTACCCTCTCTGAAACAATAAGCTTCGAAAAAGTCCTACGAAGAATTTGTTTTATGAGATCTGGATTTCAAGGGCAAAGTCCCCCCCCTCAGAAAAAGTAAAGTGAACTAGTCACAGTAGTATTCTCTAAGTACTCACTACATTCCTATTATAATTATACCCTCATCAGACCCTGTGTCACGTGTTATATGTACTAATTTTACACTGACCCCTCACTATTCCAGTCAACGTTGATGACGATAGGATTCTGCCGCCTAGGAGGCTTCTATTCGTCTGATTTTGCACGTCCAAGTCCTTAGATACAGCCGACTACGCCCCAGTTTATCGCTATGTTCTGAGCCTGTAACGTAGGTATATAGGCTGCTTCGGTTTCTTTGCCGAATGCGAGTTCCGGCTTGCTGGTTCAGGAGCCTCAGTGGCGAGGCTGCCATCGCGGCCAGACAACTCGAAATCGAACATAGAAATGAAATAGGCTGCAATAAACGCCATCTCGAGCTTCGCGAATCTCATGCCCACTAGTGATGACAAGTTATTTCCCATATTAGCCACTCGAACGAGCTATTGGTCACCCAATTCTTTCTTCCAAGCACTGTTATATAGGAATAGAAGAACAAGGAAAGAGTTAGAGACAAAAAAAAGAAATACATATCACTTACAGCAAGGATGTCGTCCAGTGCCCCATCCTATATATCCATGTAGGATCTTCTTGTCCTCAGCTCGGTCCTCGAGAAAGCGCCCTGGGTCGAAGTGGGTCGGGTCAGTATACAAATCAGAGCTCATCATCACGTCGTCGATGAGATAAGCGGCGAAGGCACCATTGGGGATAACCTCGCCGGTCGAACCGATGGGGATGTCATGACCTGACATATTCTTGCGGAAAGCCGTGCCAGCCATGGAGAGGCGTATTGACTCGCGCAGACAGAGGTCAACTAGCGGGAACTCAGACTCCCATTCGTCAATGGTTAGCGTATCCAGGACGTCAGCAGCAGACTGCGCTGCTGACCGTCGGTGCCGTGCCACGACGCCATCGACTTCACCGCGCACCCGTGCGAGCCACTCTGGGCTCTGAGTCAGGTAGACGTGCATCCATGCTGCGTTGACGCCGCTATTGAGCTGACCGGCGTAGAGACTGCCAATGACAAACTGGAGAGCAGGCACCGTGCGTTAGCGTGTAAGTCGGCTTCAAATAAAGAGGGGGAGATGGGCCACCAAAACAACATACCGCAATGATATCCCTGATCCCCATCCCCTGGTCTATTAAGCTCTGCAGCGGGTCTTCCCTCCTCTTGCCCGTCGTGCGGCGCTTCTCAACGATGCCTTGAAAAACCATAGCTAGCCTTGCTCCGTTGTATATGCGAGTGAGGTGTCTGAATGTAGGAAGCCAGGGGAACACGATACGAGCGATGGACTCGGCTTCCTCGAAGCTCTCGAATAAGGCAAGCGTAGAGTTTAACAGCGCGGGATCGTTCGCGATATCCTCGGCGCCCACAGTCCGCATCGTGAGCTGGTACACGATGCGATAGAGGCTATCGAACGGGTTCGTGACCGCCCACGCAGAGCCAGGGGTTGCAGGGAGGGCGCTCGCGAGCTCTTCGCACGCGCGGCGAGTGTCACTGCACAGAGTTACCAGGTTCCGGTTCATTCTATCCTTTCGCATCATCGGTATGAGCGCCTTTTGGAACAGTTGCGCAAAGTTTTCGGACTCGGCTGTTGCGGCGGGCTGACCTGTGAGGAGTTCGGCGAATCTGGGTGGAGTAGCGAAAAATGTCAGTCAATGTAGCCTGCCTCTAATGTTCGTCTTGATATCATTTCTAATATCCCCCGTCTTTTCTTATTTATTCTCCAGCGCATAATCAAGATGGTCGAGAGATATCATGGATGCAGACTAGACTCTCTAGGAAGTTTCGTGGATAGTCATGAGCGGAACAGTGCACTGAGAGGGTAAAATGCACAATTTACTTACCCTTCATTGAAGTTCAAGTCTCTACTCTCATAGAACGTTTTGCGGCCCTCAGGACCAGATAAACCGATGATCTGTTTCTTGCCGATATAGAAGCTAAAGTTACCCGTTGAAGAATGTTTCATCGCCTCCTTAAACCAGTCGCAGCGTGTCTTGTAAAAGCACAAGGTACCGAGAATAGGCCAGTCGCTCATTTTGAACCACTGTGGAAGTTAGTGTCACTGAACTTCACTTATACAAGACACAACCCCGTTGTTTGCGGCATCATTTGCTGACTTGGAATAAGAAATTGATTTGGGGGTGGGGGTAGGTAAAGTATATTCCATGAGAAACGATGTATCTTGTTGTCCTCGCTCTCTTATGGTATATTGTGGAGTTGCGAATGGCATCGTCCTATTTTGCAGTCCCTCACGGAAAAAAAAAACTTTATAGGTGATAGGATATTGAGCAACGTACCTTAGGCGCATTTTTAGGTAGACTTGGCCGCCGGAAGACTTGCAAAAGACCAGTTACCAAAGTTGCGAGAAACAGGACCCAGATGCTAGTTGGCCAATTTTGAGGATGTAAAAACGTGGTCACCATCGTGATAGAACCCATCGTGATCTAAATCGTTGTTTTTAGCTCTTCTACCTTCCGTCTTCCTTTCTCTCTCCCTCTCTCCCTCTCTCTCTTTTTTTTACCTCTGTATAAAGACTGTTATACCTTTCTTCAACCCCGTCGACGCTAGATTATAGGTAAAGGTTAGTAGAATGAAACTTATCAATTAGACTTCACCCCATGCATCGCGAGAGTAGTTGGAGTGGCAACTATGCGGGGAGGCGACATACATACATGATATGTATGTAGGGTGGCGTTGAAACGAAGGGTAGATCCGTGCCGGGTGCCGGAGCTATGTAGATAAGGAATAGGCTGATGATGTCTTAGAAGAAGATATGGACCATGCGAGTGCACGGGTTCAACACACACAGAGACTAACGTTTTCTTCGCCGGCTGTCTTGGGCTTTTCTATTTGTAAGTGAAGATAATATACGGGGAAGAAAAAGAGAAATAATACAATCACAACACCAAGTCAAATTTCTTTATTCTTCCCTTATCCCTATTTTTATCCCTAGTCTTCTCGGTTAGATAGGAAATTACACAAATCAACAACAATTGGAAACAACCGGGGACAAAGAGAATTTCTTCCCTTCTCTCCCTCCAATCACTGTCAATGTATACAGAAACGTCTGTGGCAAGCGCCCAGTGTTACATACATAATTACATACGTCTTTCACTGGTCGCACTTGGTACCTCCGGTTGCCGTGCAGAGGCCGTCTAATTAGTAGTAAAGCTATCCAGGAACCTGGATGTAGGAATGTGAAAGAGGGGATAAAGAGAGTTCTTACGTTGGTGTGTAGCCACGCTGTAACGTAAGGGGTTCATCCACTATTTGGCTTACACTTCCTTAAACCGCAAACACTTGTTTAGATCTCTTACCATTGTTAAACCCTGTCGGTCACGCTGATGGCACATTCATAGTAAATGCTCTATATTGACTAACTAAATACCTATCCACATAGCTAACTAACTACATATTTTCTGTGACAAGTCTACCTCTTGTACAGCAAGAACTTGGTGATGCGTTCCACCATAGCGCGCAGCTATATCTGGCTGGGTTAGAGAAGGCAAGCTAGAGTGTTTAGCATGCAGTGGAGCAAGTGAAGAACAATGGATTAAGCATTGCCTCGACTGGTCCATGTGAGCGCCACGACTCGGGACCTTAGCGATCCGGGTGGTCGCGCGCAATGCCACCGCAGGGAGGGGAGACCTAATTCGCCCTAATATAAGCTAGACCCTTATTAGAGGATAACAAAAAACAGTGATATTGCCATTTCTTTTCGCCATATGGGCAAAATAGAGAGGATAAATCATAAACAGATAGATAGCTCTACAAGGTTCCGCCGTGACTTATCAAGAGTTAGTTACACTTTGTAGAATTGTATTATACCCCACCAAGACCATGAAGAGTGTTATGGCCTTCTATGAGATATTCGGTCAGTGAAATGGAGACTAATGTAGGGTACTATTTAGTAGGTATCGATCACGTATAGCATAAGTGCAAGAGCTGAAAATTAGTGATGTGCTATTGTAAAAAAGTAAGTCCTATAGTGTATATTAGTGAGATGTAGGATGCATGTGTAGACAGGTTACCCATATAGGTAAATGACGATAGTAACAGTTCTTGGTTATGACGTGTAACGAGCATGCTTTTCTGCACCTACCTACCTACCTACCTATTTCATATACACAGCTTTGGCTAGCATGATATGACTATTTATCTCATACTAAACACTATAACAACATGCCCATACATTCTATCCACGTGATAATGTTTCTGTCTGACTTAGTGTAATAGAACTATAGAAACTTAACTTACACGTGGAGTTCTTCAAAAATCTAGTAATGATCCTACTTCATAGCTACCTAGGTAAGTTTTGCCTTTTATTATCTAATAGCTTAGGTTATTTTATTATGTATGTGCATTAGAACCTGATACTGGTCAACTGTAGTCCGGAAAATATCAAATGTGCCTTATATCCTGCATGCATTGTGCCGATGTAACCCACGCACGTACAGTCTCCTCATATATGATAGCCTACATAAAAGACTCCGCCATAGGCAGATGGACAAATTGTCGCGAATATAATTACACATATGTAGTAACACGTGCCATATTGCTCGACCATACCTACCATTTAGTCTGACTACCCGAGGGTAGGGCACTTTATCTAGCATACCATAGCGCCAATATATGGGAAGAGATCGTGCGGGTGCAGATGCAAGCAGGGACTTCTGTATTCAGTCATCCGGTTTCAATGTCTCAGAGCTTGCTTAGAGACACGCGACTAAGCCAATAACGAAACAGCTTCTTAGTGATTAACTAACCATTATTCTCCAATCCTGTATTTTGCGCGTTACCCCTCCTGGAACGTAATATCAACTCATGACGCTAGTAACTAAGAATGATATACCGATCTATAAGAATTGTTCTGAATGTATAGGAGTTACTTATGTCATGAAGGATCTACATCATAGGATCGGTTGTCGTAGACATTACAGCCTGTCTGCTGTAACTCGATCATGTTTCTATAGCTATATAGAGATAGTCAGACCAAAAAGAAAAAGGGGGTGACAGGTCAGAAAGGCATTTTGAAGACCGACCAGTCAGATCTGCGTACCCGTTCACACAAATTTACACCTATATAACCATACAGCAGGAAGCTAGACCCCACACTCCAGACGATTGTTCTCTACCAACATAATTACCTGATAATCCTCTCCATTTCGTCAGATACTTGCTTATTCTAGGCGGATAGATAGACATGTGAAATTGATTGACCACAACACATTATCCCCCCCTCCACATTTCCCCTCAATTCCCTTAACTTACCCCAAAATACAATAAAAGGTCCTTATTAATCTAGCCTAGTGTATATCAATCTCCAAGGTATATAATTCGCTCTGGAATGGATATATCCACGTAGGCATTGACAAATTATTTTCAATGTGACGTTATATCCCTGTACGAGTTCTAGACCCACCATTTCAGTCTACCTACTTCCCTCGTCAGCGAATGCGACGGGATCTATCCGATCTGATCTGAGTAGACAAACAGAGCAATCATAGTAATATTACGCACCCACATCACTCCCCTTTCCTCTCTCACCTACTGGTTCTTCGTGGGACCTCTCATCCATGTTCTATACTGCCGCCATTATATTATAAAAAAAAACACTATCACTCGCACTCAGTCGATTCCGATGCCAAATACCCACATAATACCATGCTGTGAACTTCTACCAAGATCCCCATAACTCAACCCACCTACCAGGTAGGTAGTTAGCAAGTTGCATAACTCGCTCCAACCCACATATTTGAGAACCCACTCTTCGCAAACGAAGGAACATTAAGGTTAAAACAGAAACACACCTTAAATGCACATCTTCAATTTATCAACGCCTTGCTCATTTGCAGTGTATTTCATCCTAGATAGAATAGTAAGTACCTAGTGTAAAAAGTAAGCCGAGCAGCTCCAGGCAGATGGATGTAACTCGGATGAGCTAACTGGTTCTCCTTATTAACACAATTTGTATACTAAAACTACAATGGCTACGATTTAGAAGCAATAGCCCGGAGTATGATTGTTGTGAGTTGACAGAAAAGAGGGTTATGGAGAGAGTCTAGGCTTAGAGTGGAACTATTTGAAGGCTACAGGCACCACTGCAAGGAAAGTTACCGTGGGATAAATATAAAGGGACAGTTCACAACTAGTAACTTCAAAAGAAAATCGCTAACATCTAGTGACTCTTTGTTTCCCATGTTACTCTACGCTTACATAACCATCATTCACTATGCTCATCCGTAGAAATATATGATTTTCAACCCGGATATATTGGTCCATTCCCTTGATTCTTGATTTATATCTATACCGGTATAGAGATACGGAATGCTACTGTCTGACTCTAGGTAAATATATCTGCGTTGAGCTTGTTATATCACCGTTCACCTGTATAGGTTTTACAAAGCACCATTATCTACTCCTCGTATAAATATCCCGGAGCTCACTTCGTATATTGAAAAGATATGGATTACCAGATGTTGATTATTCAGTTCCTTTTATTTATACAGACCGAGTTTCACGTATATGGATACTTGGCAATGGTTGCAAGAAAATTGAAAATAAGAATCCGGGTTTAGCTTGATGATACCTGAACGGTATCTAAGCTACACTTGCCGTCCTTCGGTCCATGACATATCGCGTTTCACCACAATGCCATCCAGTGGAATCGGTCCGTCGGAAACACCTTCATCTGCTCGAGAACTTCTAATTCTTATATGGCGCTCGTAGTTATATCCCTTTGGTGTGAGTGCTTCCACATCTGAGTCCGTGTTATCAAGCCTCACGAAGGAACCTTCCACGGCACCATGCCTCTCATTAGCACTCAATGTGTGACCCCGGCTTCGGTTCGAAGTCTTGCCTATTGTCATAATGCTATTGAATGCCCTTGAGCTTTTGGCGTCGCTGCCTGGAGTGTCACTCCTCGATAGTAGCTCTTCGCTTAGTCTTTTGCTATGGCCGTATAATAAACGAGCCAAAGGCCCTAGTGTCGGTAGGCAGATAATAAGTACTGACAAGTTTATTTCCATCGTAAGCGCGAACCATGGCAGGAGGCTTTCCTCTATAGACATATCATTAGTATTTTGGTTTACGCTTGAGGATGAACATCCGTTGCTTACGTGTTATGTTATCGTTGTAATATGGAACCGTCATCTCGACTAGAGGAAATATACTGGCAATAACCACGCTAAATTCTGTTAATCATGTTGTTATGATGACTGGAACCCAGTCAAACTTACAACCCGCCCAGAACGAAAAGGTAGCCTATTGCAACCTTCTCCCATAATGACAAGCTCAGGCGCATTATCTCACGAATAGGGAGTAGCAAGATCGTAAGGTCTAGCACACAATTGGGGATCGATTTCCCAGCAACGAGTAAGAAGTCGTTAATGCATCCACCCTCGAGGTTTGGATACCACCGCTTCGTAATCGGTCTACACTGGAAGATAGTCGAGAGCTCGATGGCAATGAACCAGGCGATACAAGCTGTCCCCAGCACGCATGCCCCAATTTTAATCGTTTTCGTCGGAAATAAACGCCAGAATCCTGCGAGGACAGCTATCTTCGCCAATGTAGTGCACAGCCCGTAGAGGAGGCAAAACGCAAAAAAGCACTGTACATTCTTATTAGCACCCTTCTCGAAAGCTTCAATTCCCCCGGCTTAGTAGGCGTTTACTAACTTGGTTCAGATTTGCAATTGTGTCACTATTGGCTGCTACACCATCTGCTCTGTCCTTTCCAAGACTACCATGACTGACCGCTGCAAGTGCCAAGGGTTAGAGGACGATACTATTTCGAGGTGAGTCTTCAAGTTCTTACCAACTAGAGTGTTTGCAAGAAGGATATACTGTAAAAACTACCGCAAGTTAGAAAATAGGAAGCGGAGAGGTATCGATCTAGAAAGATTCGTATACCAAAACAACAATGATGAGACAATCATCAACCCAAAGCTTAACCCCCTCGATCTTGCGGCCCACGAGACGACCAATGCCAGCAATCGTAGCACCGATGGTGAAAACTACAAAGAGTGATATGATAACTTTAGTTTCGTATCGGAGACCGTGCAATTGTGATTGTGGCATCGCTTTGGCGACTGGGGTGATCGAAATAAATGATTTATTTTGATATTTCTCAAGCCAGAGAAAAATTGGGCTAAACCCAACTATCTAAGCCCATAGCACGTTTGCGAAAGTTGGTTCCCGGGCAGGGGGCATTGTCTAGAGAAACCGCAAATGGCAACAGTATTTATCTGTCCTCGGTCGTCCGTTATAAGATTGTAGTCTAAGATTTGGTGAGGACGGTGGCCATGTCGAAATGCGGGAGAAAGAAACAGAGAAAAAAAGAAAGTAAGAATATAGGAGAATAAGTCCTTGTAACCTGTGATAAAATTGGATTGTGTAAATAGAGAAAGCCTTTGTTTCCATGTGAAGAAAAGGGGTTTCGTACCTCGTGTTGAATCCTCCTTATTGCTTTTGGGGGGCAAGATTGTGGCTGCCCCTAAACCTTTAGCAAGTGGTTACTTATGTACTACTGGTGGTTCAATAGTGCATGTTACTTATTGCATGGCTATAGATGTTTACCTCCTGGTCAAAAGGAACTTTCAGGTTTTATATTCTTGACGTACCGAATATCGTTTCTCTGCAGGCTTCCCTTTCATTCTTTTTTTAGTATTACCTATGTCAAGCAAACATAAGATTGTGATATATGAGAAAAAAACGATCAAACGAAGGTCACTTGAATATGAATTGAACATGTTATATGCATCCTTATTCTCCTTATTCAACTTTACGAGCCTTTTCTACTAGTACATTTTGTTTTTTCTTTCTTTTCTTTTTCCATATATTGCTGTGACGCCACATGCAAGGAACCCCTAGCCTGCCTAAGTATATGTCTAAGTCCCAGCCTCTACAAAGATGCGCATGGATTAACTTGCAACTAGGCTGCTCGGTCAGTGTCTTGTATCGCTTCTAAATAGCCACACACATCACACAACAGAGAGAGGAAATTTCAAAAGCAAATCCCGATGATTTATTGCCAATCCTTGTCTGTTAGTGCAGAAGGTGGAGTTTAGGACTAGAACCGTATGTCATATATCCTGCCCTGGATATTAGTGGCAGGAGGCAGGGTCAAGCCACGATCAGTGAATATCAATCTAACCACCTGCGAATATACTGGAAGCAGTAGACGCCTTCAAACCCGATCGCTGATTTCTTGACCAGTTCCCCAGCGAGCACAGCCAAAAAGAAACTATGCTGTCTTTTCTAAGCCGATAAATCATGGCACGTGGCTTGCACGGGTTGTACTTGCTCGCCTTTTATCTCAGTAAGAAACAAAATCTATCCAACCATCACAACTATTTTTTACGCAATCCTATCCACCAATTGATATTTCTCGGAGGGGCTATCCAGCCGCAAACCAGCCCCAGAAAATTTGTATGTCATGATAAGGAAATCCCGCAGATCACGGCTGGGATGAGACGATGGTCCCAACAATGTTATGGGTATTTCCAATAAGATACTCAGAGAACGATGATCCTCCTAAATTTCCTTTTGCGCCGTTATGAAAATCGTGTTGCTAATTACTCATAAATTTTGTTGGAATATTCCTTGAGTGGATCATAGGGAGTTATTTGCATGCATTCACAGACGCAAGGGGCTCCCGATACAATGGCTCTTAAGGCCGCTATGGATCATGTAGTGTCTGATCTATGGTTTACCTTACGAACGGCCATAATCACAATGCTGACCCGGATCTAAGTTAGGTTAGTTTTGCGGCATACCATAAGCACGGGATACTAGCAAATCCCGTATACCTAACTCAGAGCCGTCTACTCAAGTCTATGAAAGAAATAGAGAGCCTCGCCGAGGAGGCTTGTTTCATCTACAACCAGCCATAATCAAACATCAAACTCCCAACAGCTTAACCTAAGCCATCAGTCATCTTCCACACGCGTGCTATTCAATGTGGTAACAGTATGCCTAGGGTTACAGATAGCAATGACTACAGTAGGTACCTCTGAATCAGTCCTTCTTGATAAACTACTAACTGCTGCCGATGACTTGATGCGGCTTGGCGAGTAATACGGGGATTACTAAGAATATTATCGGAATTCTCATCGAGTTGCTACCCTTGTTTAAATATGTCATTCCTAAATGACAATACCAATGTCATTGATGTATGAATTTCCACACGAAATTGTGGAAAAGGAAAAATGGATTCCAAGTCACGTCCTATCATAATTCTAACCCCTGGGGTAAGCCTTTCGGCGAACGTCTTTGAGAAGGCCGAGAGAGTCTTCGAAAGCAAGGGGTACGAAACTGTCAGCCTAACCCTTCCAGCGGTTGGCAACGCGGACAAATCCTGGCATCATGACCGGGACTTTATACTCGAATCCATCACGCCATACTTTGATCAGGGGAGGGAAGTCGTTCTCGTAGCGCATTCGTACAGCTCCATACCCTCAATTTCAGCTACGAAGGACAATAGCCTTGAACAGCGGGCTTCAAGGGGGGAGAGTGGTGGTATCCGTTGTATCATCATGGTCGGCTCCGCGCTGATACTTCAACCTGGTATCAGCCTTTTCCAGGCACTTGGTGGGAGCTGGCCATCTTGGCAGGGGCCGGTGGAGGGCAGAGACGTGAGTTGCTGCAGCTTAATCCCTACTTCTTCAGTCGGAGCATATATGGGGAGGGGGGTTTAAAATGGAACTTATAAGTACGATATAGGACGGCCTTGCGTACCCAAAAGAGGACGCCAAGTACGCTTTCTTCAACGACCTACCCGGCGACGAAGTAGACCGACTATTTGCCTCCCTACGAGGGCAGTCTATACTATCACTTACTGATCCCGTAACCTACACGGCCGAGAATCTCGATATCCCAGCATTTTATCTAGTCACGGAGAAGGATGCAGCAATCATGGTAGAGCATCAAAATTTCCTCTGTGATAGCTTCCCGCAAATTCGGAGGCTTACAATACCAACGGGACACGCTCCTTTCCTTAAATATCCACAATTGTTCGTAGAAAAGGTCGAAGAGTTCTTGCGTATGGACAGCGAGACCCTATAGATAAGATGAAGAGATCGAAAAGGAGAGACTCATAGAAAGTTGAATTAGAGATTACATACGTTTCCAGATAAGTCAAGCGCACTAGTCACGAACCACCCTAGTTACGAACCACCAAATTCCCATACAAATCGTTAAAAATGCTATGTTTACAAATAACTACTACATAGCTAAATTAAATGATATAAATATAATAAAAGTATTTTTAAATAAAGAAATAATTAAGATTAATTTTAATATTTTTTATTTTTTAAAAAATGCTTTAATTTTATTATAAATTTATTAATAAACATGTTATAACATTTTATCATATAAATTACTAATAAATTTGTTAGTAGCAAAATTTTAAATAACTCTTTTAAATAAAATTAGAAAAATAAAATATAAAAAGATTTAATATATTAAAAATATAAAGAAAACAGCATTTTAATAATAACCCTATATATTACTTAATAAAAAAGTTGAAAAAAAGATGGTCAATTTTATATGTGAAAATGGCTCGTGACTAGGATGGTTCGTGACTAGTGTGCTTGACTTAGTGACTAAAAGATACTTTGCTATCGCGTACTTCAAGAAAAGAGGAGCATTTTCCCAATATGACTGTCAAATCCACCCTTGGCTCCATGTTAACTAGAGTTCGCAACTCGTCGACATGCAATACGTCGTAGACAATAGCCATAACAGAGAGAACTTCTGTACAGAATTTATGGTCCTGGCGAGGTAGACTGTCAATAACATGTTTCATATATTCATATAACATGTCCAAGTTTATGAGGTCCTTAACCTCATCTAGAACAATTTCGGCGTACTAGACCTCGTCTGCTTGAAGAGCTGTATAGACATTGTTTACCCACATATAGTTGGCTTGCTACTGGCCACAAAGTGCCTCGAAAACACTGGCCTTGAGTTCTATGTCGTATTCCTTTGCTTGGGCTAATTCGGATACCTTAGATTCCACATAGCTTTCCATAGCCACATGCCAGCCATGTAAATCAGGGCCAAGCTTGACATGGAGACAGCGGACTTCCTGTGCGATTAATTTAATACTTTCCAAATATTCGCTAGATACGACCCAGAGGATCTTGTTAGAAAGCTTCATGGATCTAGGGATCAAACGTAAGAAGCCATCAAGGCCTGGTAGCTCTTGCTTAGACAAACGCTCGTCTAGGGCACCCACAACGAAGTAGCTATCAGACAAGGCTTTATACTCTATCATCTCATAGAAGACAGTCGATAATGCCAGAAAGTCGTTCGGAGCATCAAAGTGCCTTCTTCCCGTCGAGTTGAACTTGGTCTGGAGATGCGAAGCAACTGAAGGGGGCTGCTGTACCAGGAAGAGCCAGATGAGGTTTGTGGGGGATAACCCCCCTCTAAGGCACACACAGGTCTCTAGGCACAACGGAATATATTGCCGTGCTATAGAGCTATACGTGTGTGTGTGTGTGTGAGGAAAAGAGAGATAATGATGATAAACCTAAAAGAAGGAGAACTAATAGCTAGGCCTGCTAAGTCATCTGCTAACGTAACAAGGTTCCTAAGACCTACTGCAACATTCTCTGAGTCCAGTGTGTTATGGTCAAAGAAGAAGAAAGATATACACCGATAATCAGCCTCTTTTGATATTTGACTAGAGAGTGGTTGTATGTTTGCCTTTAGAAGCGTTGACTTGCCTTGACCTACGCCACCGCTGATGCAGAGCAGCCGACCGTCTGATTAGTCCCAGTTCCTGAAGACTTTTTAATGCTCCGTAGCGCAAAGCAAATGGTATAGTGCTTACATTACCTGCTTGTGCTTGATATCTGGTCTAAGGATACTTGGTCCGGGGTCCAGAAAATCCAGTTTAGCGAGTAACTCACTATTCTCAACTAGAGAATTCTCAAGTGTGATGCTCAACTCCGTTCGCTCTTGAGTGGCGCCTTTTACTTTGGTGGTTGGCATGGAGGGGCTGATAATCTGTGTGCTGCTCCGAGAGTCATTTCCAGTGGCAGAATCCAATGCTAATCTTGGTGGCATATTGAGCTTCTCGCCTTTTTCAGTTGGCTTCTTTATAAATATTGAAATGTCCACCTTATCCGTTACTGATGTTGTTAATTTTCTATCTATCCTCACTGACTTTGGTCGTGGGGATTAGTCAATATAGCTAATATTGATTAAAGTCAAGACAATGTGAGCACGAGTGATATGTAATGTGATCCGCAGCACGAGCACCAAACTAGGGAATCGAGAGGTCATGACCATTTTCAGAAAGTCCGAGGGTAAGTAAGCATGCTTGCTTCTGAGAGTTGGTCCCATGACACTATGTACATAGCTAGTGAACAAACAGTGCAGGCCAGGGATTTTCAGAAGCACTTATATTCCTTCTTTCAGACGCCACTAACCAGTTATCAGCATACATCACCTGTCTTCCTTTGTCAATTATGCATCCTGCAGAAAAGGTTTCACAGAGTATGTCAAGTCGGCCAAGGCATAGGATGAATACACAGGAAGAATTTTCAAGTTCGGAAGCGTCCTCGATTATGTTAATTTTCCTGATTTGAACACGCAAATCCTTAACCATAATCAAGATTTAAGCACACGCTTACGAGCCGGTCATAGTGAGATTAAGACTGTGTTCGAGTGGTTGAGGAGTCGAGGAATCAAACAGGTGCTGAAGCTATCGGTACCTTCTTGTTTGTTTCGTCCTCATTCTGACGAAGGCGGCGTTGCCTTTCACATCAATAGCTGGGCGGTTCGGGGCATCTGAAAGTCGAACTGCCGGCCCTTCCCCGCCTTTCCTCTGCATCTGCTTATCAGGGTACATATGAAAGCACATAGAAAGCCCACGGAGACATGTAACAGCAATTTGGGTTATTACAAAATATGAGGACACTATAGGGGTAATTCGATATTCAATAGTATACAATATCAATCTGCGGGCACCCATAGCTGCCATAGGCACATGAGCATTTCGAAGGCTCGATTTCAAGCTATAAAATACCCTTTGCCTCACTATCGTCGTTTTCGGAATAATTTTTTATCGCCAAACCGGGACCAAACGTCGTTAGTGGAAAATCACTATTAGTAGTAACCCAACTGCCTCAGTATAATAACTCTAGAATTTCCAGCCTTCGCGATTCCTAGTCAAGTCCTCCGCCGAGGAGCAACCAGCAACCATGACCACGCCAAGTCCCAAAACAACGGCTCCACTTACCACCGGCGAGTTCGGCTTCTCCGCGAGCGAAGGCGCAGACTGGTCGCGGTACCTGACCTACCGGCCCATCTACCCGCCCTCCTTCTACTCGCGCATCTTCGACTACCACGCGGGGAAGCTCGACCCGAGGGTCGGGTGGGACGTCGCCCACGACGTCGGCGCCGGGTGCGGCATCGTCGCCTCAACGCTGGCCTCGCGGTTCCAAACCGTCGTCGTCTCGGACCCGAACGAGGGCTACACGGAGCTCGCGCGGCGGCTGCTCGTCGAAGAGGCGCCCTCGCCGAAACCCGAGAAGCGGTTCCGGTTCGTGCGCGAGCGCGCCGAGGACGCACGATCTGTCCAAGACGGGTCGGTAGACCTCGTTGCTGCGTGCGAGTCCATCCAGTGGACTGACACGCGGGCCGCGATCGCTGAGTTCGCCAGGCAGTTGCGGGTCGGCGGGACGCTCGTAGTGACGTTCTATTCGCGCCCGAAGATCGCTGGGGACGAGGGGGCTGCGCGGGCGGTGAGTAAAGTTTTGGAGTCGTTTAATTACCCCTTTTGGCCTGTCCCGGGCCGGCTTAGGAGTCAAATTTTCCCATCATAATTAAGCGTATGAGTTTGTGGGAGTTTTGCCTCACGATCTCAAGAGTAGAAAAAAGGTTAACCAATATGGCGATTACTGATTCCCATGATTATAGTGGGACGCGCTCATGTGGGCGCGAACAGCGTACGAGGATTCATTTTACGACCCCCCATACCTGGTGGCCAACAGCGGCTTGGACTGCCTGGAGTTTCCTCCAGAGAATTGGATTTCTGTGAAGCGGATGTATTTCAACGCACATGGGAGTACTGCGGCGTTCGCGATGAACGACAAGATTGGGGAGTCGAAGGTCCGAGAAGGGGAGGAGCAAATCTGGGTAGAAAACGAGGAAGATTGGTGTGATGAGCAAGGGCTCGAGTGGTTCAAGGGGTATTTCAGCACGTGGGTTCCGCTTATCCCAGAGTCTAAGCTCCAAGATCTGTGGGATGACCTTGAGCGTGCTTTAGGGAGACAGAAAGTGAAGATTGAAATACCGCTTTGCATGATATTCGCTACAAAGCGAACATGATACATATCTATGTTGAGGTAGGAAGTTTACTTGAACTCACAGGTTCTTATGGTTCCTAGTGCGATGTAACTTTCAACTTATGATATTCTATGTATTTCGTCTCCGCAAATCATAGTCTCTGGACCTCTCGAGTATTCTTACTCACACCTCACGGAACCTCTAGTTTTAAACTTAAGAAACATTATGGCCTTCATTTCCTTTGGAATCTTTAAGGCTGATATGTAGTATATGCTTGTTTGGTTTAGATCTTATCCCCAGGATAGCTCACTCAAACTTGTTCCTGTACTTCTTATCATATCATGATTGCACATATAGATAATTTCATGAGGGATAGTTTATTTATATCCTAGTTCTCCATTGTTATTCTCCTCTTCATAGTCAATTCCCCTGTTGGTTTTTAAATATGTCTACAACTCCAACTAACTACCCCCTGCCGTGTCTCCTCTGGGTATCTTCAGCTTCATTTTAAATATCACCATCGACCCGACTCCCGTTCCAGGGTATGTCTTGAGTCCAAGCCTTTTACAGCTTCCATGCAATCGCAGCAGCAAGCCCTAGCATCATGTTTCAGTGCCGGTTCTCACCACTTGTCCTTCGCAAATAGCATTTAGCAGTTCGCAACAACATCCTGTCCAGCCTTGACCGCATCATCAAGCGACGACTGTGCATCCGCGATCGCAGTATCAGTGCTACAAAAGCGTTAGTAAAAATAAACATAAAATCTCATAGCCATGCAAATAAAAAAAGAGCCTGCATACCTGTTCGAGCCAGCACCCTTAAGCGCGTCCCCAATCGCCGTCAGCCCGGCCTCGACCTGGTCGCGTCCGTCCTGGGGCGGGGTCTCGCCGGCGAAGATGGCCTTGGCAATCTGGGCGATGCCACCCTGGGCCTGGTCGAGCCCCGTCGTCGCGGCGTCCTGGACCGTGGGGTCCTTGATGTCGCCCACGGCAGACTTGGTCTGGCCCAGGGCGCCGACGATGCGCAGGCGCGCGACGTTGCATTTTATGCCGTCGAGGAGCTGGCGTCTGTCGATGCCTAAATTTTGGTAGTAGCGGTTAGCTTTGAGTTGAGGGGGGGTGAGGAGAGCTGGGTCAATGGCTTACTTGCGCTGGTGACGGCGGTGGCGCTCATGGCCAGGAGAAGGGTGATTAGGGCTCGGCCGGTGTACATTTTGATGAGATGGTGAGGTGATGGAGGGGGGTGAAGTACGGAAGAAAATAAAATAATTAAATGGTTAAAATAGGAGAACAGGAAGGGAAGCTCGCCAGGAGTCTGATGTAAGAGAAAATGTAGCTTTGATGAGATGGATTAAGCTTATTCGAACGGGATGACATGACTTAGATATTGGGCGAAACCTGCGCCTTATATATAACAACTTGAGACTATTCTCAGTTGCCTACTACGACATGAAGTTCCAACACCCATGGTGTTTCTTTCGAAGTGGCTGTGCTATTCAGGAGTTGGCCAAAGGTCCATGCTGCATCAGGCAGTCAGGTAGCTATCCTAGCTGCTGGATGTGGAAAACTCGTCGGTCCAAACCGACTGCAACGCTCTGAGAGCGGTTTGAAGCTTTTGGGGCCAAAGCAACCGGAACCGGGTAACGGCTTGGCAGATGTTTACTTGCACGGAGTATAGCCCTGGACCTGGCGTGCATCCTCGGAGTAGTTCCGTAAATCTCTACCTGCTAGCCAATAGGGAGGCCAAGATCGCTCTGGGGACGAGCTCGACAGGGGGCGTTGCGCGATGAAACGCGCTGCTCGACTGCGGCATCATAGTATGATCTCCACGATCTGAGACGGTGCCGGAGCTTTCACACACACCTCCTCTATTTTCTTGGTCCAACTTCACTCATCGTTCTAAGCCCTTCGATCTTTGGGGATCTGTTAATCGCCCGGGCACCTGGGTGATCTTCCCAAGTATGTAAGCTTCGCTGATCCAGCGATCGTTCTGAGAATCACCCACTACCAACAACGGGAAAACATACGATGCGCGCTCTGGTAAGACTTGATGGGGCAGAGAAGACCCCACCGTTCATCGTGGGGTGTTTCATACTGTTCTCCTTCGCGAAGTTCGCCCAGTTAGGAAATCGTTGCGAAAACATCCAAACATCGGTTGATAGAATCCGAGCAGATGAGTTCGGATGTCACTGACAAGATGACAAGAAGCTTTTTCTTTTTTTCCTTTACATCATATGCATACATACCTAAGTAGATTTAGTTGTTAACTTTATTCAAGACTCTCTTAGGATAGTTGAGATTCCGGTAATATATTTGGATATCATCGTTTCACGCTCCGTCTGACTAGTTCTAAGGTAGCGGGTCTCCAAACGAACTGCCTAATTGAGACGAGCATGAAGTGCATAGAAAAAAGTTCGTAAAAAGTTCCAATATGAAGCAGGATATCTCATATATATTAGCAGAAAACAACATATAGAAAGACACTTAAGTATCATGAACATTGTCCTAAGAGAATCCTTAAAGTAGAGCGACTTTGCAGCCTTCCATAGACTAAAATTTTTTTTTTAAAAAAAAAAGTGAGGTCTTGAATTTGATATTAAAATCCATTAATCACAATCTGTTGCGTTATATTATAGCTGGACTCACACTCTCAAAAACCACAGCGTTCCTTATCTCTAAGGAACCTTAAGGGAAAATAGTACAAGAGGACTATTTTCAGTATATGAAAAGGTCATCTCCTTAGAAGGGAATAGGGGGAAACAGGTTTGGAAGCTAGAAAACCCTAAGTTTGGCATTTATGATTTTGTCTCCTGTCCGTTCGTCTTCGTTTCCTTCAATCGCTGTTGTCGTTCTGCCCTGCCTTCACTCGACGGGTCGAAGTATGCTTTAAAATTTATCAGATACCACCGCGTTCTTCGTTGGTCGGATATTTACTTACGCTTCTCGCCAAAGACGGTTGTCCGAATGCCTCGGCGATTCCCCTCGTAAGTCCCAGGGATGACGCGGTGGACGACACACCGATTATCCCACATGGCCACGCTGCCCACCTCCCACTTCCATCGGACGTAGTGGTCATCGGCCGAGTGGATGTGGTACGTGAAGAAGTCCAGCAGCTTATCCGATTCGTACTTCTTGAGCTCGGCAAACCCCGTAACGAAGCCCGGATTCACGTTGAGAGCTTTGAGTCCGGTGACTGGGTGGGTGCGCACCGCTGGGTGGTGCGTGTCGATAGGAGGGCGGTTGGGCTGACCGCCCCAGAGATCCAGGATAGTGTCGTATTGGAGCCGCGACGTGTGCACGGCATGAAGCCCTTCGACAAACTTTTTCATAGCGTCGCTTAGGGTATCGTACAGCCCGTAGCTCGACACCCAGGCCGTATCCCCACCCACAGCCGGGTGCTCCTCCATGCGCAGAAGCGAGTACGACGGTGGGTTAACCTCGAAAGAGGTGTCGGCGTGGAAGTCTCCCGAAGGCCAGGGCGTGTACTTCAGTATCTCCCGGTGGTCTTCTCGACTCCCTCGGATTACGACGTGCTTTGTGTCTTTTTGAGACGGGTGGCGGTCCAAAGTGCCATAGTGCTCGAATAGCTTCACTTGTTGCTCTGTGGTAAGGTCTTGGTTCCGGAAGAAGACGACACCTCTCTCGTTGACGAGGAGAGCTAGTTCATCCAGTTGTTTAGGCTCCAATTTCGATAGTTGAATGTTCCCAAGGACGGTGCCTACAGACTCTGTAAGATCAACCCTGTTGGCGTTGGCTAATAGTGACTTCTTTTCCGGATCTGCGAATGCAGCTCTGTCCCTCTCGGGAGTTATTTCCTGGCGAATAGGCTCTGGAGGTACATGATTCTTTACCCTGACTGCGAAGTTGGGATGCAGCGTGGTGGGAAATCCTGAATCGGGAGAGATATGATCATAAGCTTCAAGATGGGCCATCGTGCCGTCAAATCGGTGAGTGGTGGAATTACAAAACCTATAATCTACAGATTGACGGCGCAGTATTTTCATTCTTTATACTTACCCCCAAGGATTAGCATAATTAGTTAGTAGTTACCTTGTAAGTGTCTGTCGGTTCTTGATTAACCAATTGGACTTGTCTCGACTATCGCGTCGATGGCGCCAGAGGAGGGGATGATTACATCAATAAAACTGCCTTTCGGGTTTAACATGGCCACAATAGGGTAAGTCAACTTGATTTTCGAGATATGATATATAAATTTGAAGGGGCGTGGGATTCGTTTTTCATTATGATAACCCGAGTTCAGTATGAGGTAAAGGAGAATTCTGCTAAAACCACCCGTAACATATAAATCTCACCTATATACCTCCTATCCAATAAGTACGAGCTGATGCCGGTTTAGAGTTTTATGAGCACATAGAATAAATGGCTTCTACAAGTTGCTTTTTGTAACGAACACAATTACATATATCCTCGATATCCCAATTTCTTTTCTTTTGCAGTAAATGACGTGCTCAATAAATGTAAAGATCCATCTATAAATGCTTCAGTAAACTATTAACCAGAATAGCTGTGATAGGATTTAGGTATAAGCGGATGATCTGAAGCAATTGACCATTGTTGCGTTTAGCCTAGTTAGGGGATTTAAAGGGGTAATAAACGTATGCATGTAGGTACATAACAGCATTCTACTAAGCTCCAAGGAAAAGAAAAGAGAATTAATAGTGTACATATAGGGGCCACAGTCCCACAGTACACCAATATTTAGCCTAGTGCAACCAGTCAGCCAGCCAGTTGGGAGGGACCCGTGGACACACACTAATAAGGTGGGGTTCGCCATACATTCTAAATATCCGATAATGAACCGCTAGATACCTAGGTACCTAAGTAACTACACTTCCTCGATGAGTGGAATTATAGGTCGAGCGTCAATATACATACATATTGCGAAGAGTTGGCGGGGTGTTCTCTAAAGATATTTTTCATGGATTGTTCAATAGTAAGGAGTAAAAGCATATAGCCCACCTACATCTAACTTGAATAATTCCCCGATCGGTTTGCGCATCGGTTATGCCCTGACTAAGCAACATAAGGAGCAACAAGACGAGAAGGGGGTATTAAAATCTGGAAATAGGGGTTACAAAATTTGAAGTAATCCTGCAATATATATATATTGATAAGAAACACGCACAAAAAGATAAAAACAAAGCAATCTATGGCTATTAGCTCAGCTAATGAATGTTTCTCTTTTTCTAAAACCCCTCCTGATGACTTTTGTCTAAGTACAGGAAGCCTGAGCAGAGTACATAAGGAAGAATCAAGATCGGATCAATACATTAACACGCTTTGCGGCATGGTCATATCATAGGGAGCAACATCCGTGATCCACTCATTATCAATCCAAAAGTATGTTATGAAAACAATGGTAAGAGCAGCGAGGACCTGTTGTCCCGAAAACTTCCCGTCCTCCAAGAGAGGAACCGTGTACTCTGTCGCATCAAGCATCGGGTTCTCTTGTTGGGTCCCACCAGTTAAGTCAACCAAGCTCTTGCAGTTCATAATGCCCTTCTCACATGTTACTTTGGCCTCGAAGAAGGCTGATTTATCGCTGCCGGCTGCTTCGAACCATCTTCGAACATTCAGGGAGAGGTCGGTGCAATACAGCATAGCCCACACTAGACCATTCCCATCGGGGCAATCCTGAGTGTTTACAGCTTCCTTCAAAGCATATGCCGCCTTGGCGAATAAGCGCATGTCCTCAACGGAGAAGCAGGCACGAGCTGTCTTCCGTTTGAGTTGAAGCTCGTTGCACAGTTTCATCCCGACTATAAGGTTGTTTAATCCAGACGGTATCGCAGAATTTGGGTCTACAGTGACACTTCCGACTTGACTTGATGGTGTGGACTGGCCTGATTTTATGTCATTGTCCATTGCAAATATTTTCTGCTTTAATTGGCCTTTGATGTGTTCATATACTTCGGAGAGATCGCTGCAGAGACGTCGCGTTGGTGAAAAATAGAAGCCGTCAGGCCGAAGGAGAAGCATCGCTTCTTTGACATATCTAAGGAGCTCCTCGTCCATGTAAAGATCACCTAGGTTATAGGGGTATCGGACATGGTCCACATTCTTAGCATCAGTATACATGCGGCGGTACTCCTTGGAATCTTTAATACTCAAGCCGCGATTATGAGCTAGCTCTCCATAAACGTCCACTGACAATAATCCAGGACAGGGTACAAACACCTCCTTCTTATTGCTAGATTTTATTGCATTTCGGAGTACGGAATTGAGAAAATCGTCCTTGTCATCTTCATCGTGGCGCTTTCCAGCTAGAGGCCGCCCGCCTTCCCGTGCTCTCATGAATTCTCGCTGTAGCGCCGCGGGACGGTCTTGTTCTTTACCGAACAACTTTCGTTGAATTTCTTCGTCGGACAGGTCCACTGACATGAGTTCATCTAACACCTTATCTTGTGAAATATCTTCATCGTCATGTTGATCCTGGTAGAATTGAGATCTATCCGCTCCGCCAAGGTACAAAGATAGCCCGTCTTTAAGATAAAGACCATTGATCGAACTCCAGAGTCGTGACTCTAGATGATAGTCTTCGCGAGGTAGGTCATATTTCCAGCGATTATAATAAGTATGGAATATAAAAGGTAGTTGATTGTGCAAGTTGATCCTACTCCGAAACTCGGCCATGCATCCATTCTCACTCGACCGGAACTGTATCCAGCCGAGAGGGCCGGACCATTGCATGGGCAGATTCATGGGGGATGTGAAACTAGGGTCTTTTTCGAATGACTGGAACCCCAGTATCGAGCACACGCCAGCAAGATCTGGCCCTGTCCATCGCATAGGAACGATGCCGTTCACAAGGTCGGAAACTCCCCGCATCTCGTAAATTGTGTCGTCAATGGGAGATAGACCCAGACTCTGAATAAAATTAACCCAGCTTGCCTTCGCCATGATGTTATCTCCGTTTTCCGTGCATTCCTGCTCTCTCGGGAAGCCGATCGGGAAGATTATATTAGGTTGCCACTTGTTCTGAACCAGAGACTTGAGGCTCACGGATGGTGTTGAGATACGCCATTGGAAACCCAGGAGCGTTGATTGTGCTACCTTGGCTCTCCAGGGACCTAGTGATTCGTATGACAAACCGAGTTTGTACATCCGATTCTGCGAGAGGACTTGTATAGCTCCAATGTAGACGGTAACTAAAGTCATGAGACCAACGATAGCAGCAGCGATTGATGACACCGCGGATACCCAGTCGGACACAGACCCAGAATTGTTTCCGGACATGATAGCTTAATTCAAGTTTCCTTGGGAAGAATAAAGAGGAGATAGTACCGAAATAGATGACTTTGGCATATGAGCAAGTCAGTACTGTTTAGGAGATCGGTAGCTTGATATATATCTACAGCCTTGGCTATGCTACCTTGGCCATACAGTAGTTATCCTAGTCCCAGCATACACCAAACACATCATATTTTAGAGATACAGCGTGGGCTATGTGAGCCCGATTCACATGCTGGGACGAGGCTAACTACTATATCACACTTAAGTTGAAATCTGCCTCTCTACATCCTACAAGACAGAGGGCCTAGAACCATAGGATGCATTGTCAAGCAGTCCAATGTTGTTTAGGTTAGGTCACGCAACTATGGGCATAGGGGGCTTATACCTAGGCTACTAGGCAGAAATAGTCTAGGAGAAGATGATACGTCAATATGACCAACGTTTACCAAACGATTCCGCCAATTAACAAGCGGTAAAGTATACAATGGCAAAAATGATATGATTAGCTTCCTATACCAACTCCTATTGGATTGATATTGCTTGATTTTATCCTATACCTAACCTCTTTATCTAGGGATGGGGGCGGGGGGAGACTCCACAGCCTCAGTTGTATGAGACTGTGAGGGACTGAAGCCTATCTTCAGCCTATGATATCTAACCATCATACTATTTGGTTGTATAGGATGCGCATAGACGAAAAAGCTTGTAATCCATTAATATTCGTAACTGCTGCTGAATACCTAGAAAATCAAAAGCAAAACTCCGTCTATCGTGAAGCAGCACATTATGTATGCACTGAGCCACGATTCCTAGTTTCCTGTTGCATTATACCGCTCGACTAGGCTCCAAAAATCGGAGCGCTCCTGAAGACTTAAGGAGCCCTTATAGGATATATATGTTGGCGCCACAGTGACCTGAATGCAACATTTCCCTAGTCCCCACCACACCATGTCCATAATAACAGGGCTGAGTACCTATGGAAATTGTTTCTTGCAGATTCTTACTAGCTAGTAAGAAGGGGATCCGTGTCGATTTGCCATTGTATACGACTCTACACCCCTTCCAGCCCTTTTCTTCTACTGTGGGGCGCCGCAGAAAAGATATATTCAGAGTGAGGGTTTTCGCTGGGCTCCACAGTAGAAAAAAAGAGCTGGAAAGGGTGTAAACACCAATGGCGCTCAACCCTAAGCGGGCCAACGCATAAAGTAGAATATTTACCGCTACAAAGCATACACGATGCCCAAACCTCAGTATGGACCTCGTAGCCTGCCTTTGGGAGGACTAAATGAGCACCAGTTGATTTTGTTTTCCGGTTAGCTGCTACGTAGTCTAAGGCAGAATCTGGTATTACCGTCGCGGACCCCCTCAGTAATAAGACGGTGACTCAAGGCTCTCTTGTCTGCCTGGCGCCTTAGCCAATATTGCTTCGCCATCTCAGTTCATCCAATAACCAAATACTAATGCCGTGCTCGCTGTATTGTTAGATCTTACTATGGCAACCATATTCAACAATTCCACCTGCCAATACTCAACTGATGAAGTAACAGGAGGGGATTTTAAAAGCTGTACTTCCATAAACACGTCATCTTGATGGAGACTATCTACATATGAACCCAACGGGAAGAGAGATATATTGCTTGTATTTTCCCCGTGGGTTGTAACAGAAATACCCTCTTTTCCCTATCTATCCTCATTAAATTGGATCCATTTGAGGTATTCTCTAAAGATTCAAATTCCCTCATTACTATCACTACCTAACTTCGACTTCACTCTATTCTACTTTGGGTGTCCAAACCTCCCACTTCCAACCTTCAACCCTCTACGAATATGCTTGGTGAATCGGGTGATGACCTTGCTGGATCTGCCGCTCAAGGTATACCAACCATCAAGATTGAGGAATCCTCGCATCAGCAACCTGTGCTAGGCCCCGTGTCTGTATCAGGAGATTTCAGTACTTCGAACCATGCAGATGATACGCAGGCATCTCCACTACAGGAGGAAATCACTCGACCACCAACAGCCAGCAGTTTCGTCTCTTCGACAACGGATGCTACCTCTCCCCCTTCATCCGTCGTCTCTGATGAGATATCTAGTTTGGGGAAGTCAGAATCTACCCAGAAACCTGAGAACAATTCCCAGGCCTCTTCAGAAGGCAGTCCCCAAGCCCCCTCAACATCATCATCCCCAACCATACAGAATGAGGGTGATCGGTTCCGACAGCCCGTGCTGAGAAGAGCCAGCCTAAGTTCCTTACCACGCCTGCTTGACATTCCCCAACCTCGTCAACCTTCTCATTCTTGCCCTTCCTCGCCTCGTATCCGCGACACCATAGCGTCCATCCATTCGGTCGACCTACCTTCTTCCCCTCACCCACCCACAGATCTATATGCTGACGATGATGGAAAACATTTCCAGCACAAACCATCAAAAGCATATCAAGAGTGGGAAATACATAAAATGATGCTTAGAGCTGAAAACAATAAAAGCTCCACAAACCAATCTGATAGTCAAACTTCCCAAGAGAACTCAACTGATGACGAGTCAGACGAGTCAGACGATTCTGACAGTGACGATGAGGAAGATAGGCCGAAGAGAGATTATGTTGCTGTAATGGACAAGCTGATGAAGTTGAAAGGCCTTGAGGAGGTCAAGCAGACGTTTTTGGATATTCTCGCGAAGGTGGAAATCTGCAAGAAGCAGGGGAGAGATCTTAAGAAAGAGCGCTTCAACGTTGTATTCCAAGGTAACCCGGGAACAGGTATGGAAACAGTCATCATCCTATATTTGACGGGTTAAACTAACCGCATTCCATTTCAGGCAAAACCACTGTTGCCCGTCTGTACGCAAAATTCCTTTATGCGGTCGGTGTTCTGGAATCGGGCACCGTGAAAGAGACTTCCGGAATGGCTATCGCAGCCAAGGGTGCAAGAGGGATTAAGAAGAAAATAAAGAAAATGCTCAGACGTGGCGGCGGGGTGCTTTTCGTAGATGAGGCTTATCTGTTGACAGCCCAGTACGTTGATGGTCTTGGAAGGAGAGCCTTGGATATCATCCTCACAGCAATGGAAAACAATATAGGGAAGTTGGTGGTTATATTCGTGGGATACAAGGATGAGCTGGAGCCCTTTTTCGAGCACAACCCTGGACTGTCCAGTCGAATCCCCTATACCATCAACTTCGCCGACTTTACTGACTGGGAACTATGGAAAATCATGAGCGACCTCATGGCCGACCAGTACAACGGAAAAATGAAATCCGAGGGGGGTATGAGAGGACTCTACATGCACATTGCCATCCGCCGACTTGCCCAAAATAGGGGTAGTAGAGCCTTCGGGAACGCGCGGGCCGTGGAGAATCTTATGAGTACCATATCTAACCGACAAGCGAGACGTCTGAACGCAGAACGACAACGTGGAATACAATCTGACTACTTGTTGTTTACCAAGGAAGATTTAATCGGGCCTGATCCATCTAAAGCGGCCACAACATGTCCTGCTTGGGCCGAGCTCCAAAGCCTTATCGGATTGGAGCAGGTAAAAGAATGTGTGGCGAGAATTATAGGGATGATCGCCAGAAACTATAAACGTGACTTGAAGGAACAAAAGCCTTTAAAGTTGTCATTGAATCAGCTTTTTGTCGGTGCACCTGGAACTGGGAAAACGACAGTAGCTAAACTGTACGGCCAAATTTTGGCTGATTTGGGTTACTTAAGTCGAGGAGACGGTAAGGAATTATTCATACATTTATTCACAACAACACGTTAACATATTTCATAGTTGTTTTGAAGACTCCAGCGGACTTCATAGGGGAGTGTCTTGGCAAATCAGAAGCTAAAACAAAAAAGATACTCGAAGCCACTGTTGGAAAGGTGCTCGTAATTGACGAGGCATACATGCTTGACGCCGGTGATCCTGGGAAAGACCAAGACAAGTTCAAAACAGGAGTTATTGACACTCTCGTTTCGATGGTCCAGGGAGTTCCAGGAGAAGACAGGTGCATTATTCTCGTGGGCTACGAGGACAAGATGAAAACGATGTTTCGTAACGTTAATATCGGTCTTTCACGTCGGTTTCCAATAGAACGACCGTTTCGTTTCGAGAATTTTAACGTCGCTCAGTTGGCGCAGATCTTACACAAGAAGATGGCCGAGGGCGACCTCGAGTTTACGCCCAACGCCATTGAGGCGGCCAAGGCTATGTTCGAGCGAGCACTTATGCGCCCAAACTTCACAAATGCAGGTGAGGTAGACAGTTGCCTAGCCACAGCTAAACTCAACTATGAGGCAAGGATATCGAGGCTACCGCTCCACCTACAAGATTCCGATACTGTCTTTGACGCGGTGGACTTTGACCCAGACTGGGACCGTGGATCGCGTGCTGGAGCGAACGACTGCCGAGTGGCTCTGGAGGGGCGGGTTCACGCAGACATCGTGAATACACTCGTTGCAATCCATAACCGTTGTTCTGGAGCGAAAATTCGTGGCATTAACCCTAGAAAACTGATTGGAACAAATTTTGTCTTCAAGGGACAACCAGGTATGTAGAAGGTTAGAGTGGCTTGGATGACCCAGACTAACAACGCCGTACAACTAGGCACGGGCAAGACCACCACCGCACAACATATGGGGAAGCTTTTCTACGGAATGGGTTTTCTCTCCTCAGACGAAGTTGTAGAATGCTCTGCGGGTGACCTGATCGGCCAGTACGTCGGCCAAACAGGGCCCAAGACAAGACAGAAGCTTCAAGAGGCCATGGGCCGAGTGCTTTTTGTCGATGAGGCGTATCGTTTCCTCATCTCCCAATTCGCATTGGATGCCCTCGAAGAACTGATGAATTTTCTTACAAAGCCAGCAAACCAGGGGAAAACAATAGTGATCCTTGCAGGCTACACCGACGAAATGAATTTTCTCATGTCAAAGATGCCGGTTCTTGCTGGACTCTTTCGGGACGAGATTGTATTCAACAACATCCCTCCCCAGGACTGCATATCACTTCTTGCGCGAGAGCTAGCTGAGGTTAACCCAGCCTTTGGGGGGCAGGCCTTCTTCACAGACCCCAAATCAGAGCATTATGGAAAGATTCAGAGGGGGTTCCGCGTTTTGCAGGCGATCCCCGGTTGGAGCAATGCTCGAGATATTAGACATCTCGCCAAAAGAATTCTAGGAAGGGACCTTGAGTCAGTAAGCGATAATAATTCACCCAGCACGCCTACATTCACGTTGGCAGACCACGTGATCCATTGCATGAAGCAGATGATAGAACAGCAGCGTACCTCCTACAGCGGCCTAGGAACAGGAGACTACACACAACGACCAATATTGGAGCCGCCGCTTGGAGCGTCTGACACCGGCCCTGCCATGGAGAACCCCCAACTAGCGCCGCCACCTGCTGCGGTTGACACCGAGATCAACATCCCTCAGATTAGTTCCAGACACCACATCGATTCCCAGCATGAGCGTGGTGTTGCTGGCGGAGTTTTGTCATTTCAGCCCCCGGGTGCAGCTGCTATGGATAGTGATCAAGATGAGCACTATAGCGTGACCCGAGAGGTCGGGGTATCTGATGCCATGCGGAACCGTCTACAGGAAGCCTATAATTCTGAGAGGGTCCGACGCAGCAAGAGAGATGCACGGCGTAAGCAGATCCAGGGTGAATTGAATGATAAGGAGAGCGCAGCGAGCCATGGCAACCCGAGCAACGGTGGTGGTGCTGACCTGAATGCCGTGTGCGATGGGCTTCGAAAAGAGCTGATGGATATCGATAAGGAAATGCAAGACGAGGAGAAAGTGCAGCAGGCTCTCGAAAAGGCCAACAGATGTGAGAATGGATACCAGTATGTCAGGGATGGTAATGGGTTCCGGTGTACTGGTGGGGCGCACTTCATACCTGATGCCGAAGTGCGCGCCAATCTTCGCTAAGAACGGAGTTGAGAGCGGATAAGAAAGATATACGTCGTGGGAATAGGTAGTATGTACTGGTAGGACATCTGGTAGGACATCTGGAATAGCAAGTTTGTTTACGTAGTTTAAGGAGGTAGTATTCGAAATTTGACTTCAAGGTTGTGTCGGTGATAGTTTTCATCTATTGTATTATGTAGTGATGGCTACGGAGTATAGGTGTTGCATATCGCTTAACTGTCAGCTGTAAGCCAGCTGCCACATCAAGCATTGTTTGTACATACTTAAGTACATGGTGGGGCTCCACATACACTACGAACCCAGGTGGTACGTGCTCACCTTGCTAGTGTAGCTTAAGCTCAAATCCGTTAGGTTAGATAGATAGATAGATAGATAGGTAGAAGCATGAGATAACGATAAGTGGGAACTTGAAGCTCGCAGGAGAAAAGAAAGAAGAGAGAAAAAAAAAAAAAGAGACTAAAAAAAATTCGACGAATTTGCGAAGCTTTCAACATCTTCAACCCCCCCATCACCAACACCACCACCACAACGCCAAACCTGTGCAAGTCACCTCACACCATTGCCCTACACATAATTATACTACCGACAAAATGGGGCACGTAGATTTCCTCTTACACGAGGCTTCCGTGGGCTATGCCCTCTTTAAAGTCGTGCACCAGCAGGACTCTGTCGGCCTCCATCTGAAGGAGGTGCGCGAAGCCAGCCAGGACCTGGCCAAACTCGGCAAGATGGTCCAATTGGTCAGCTTTGCGCCCTGGAGGTAATTCAAATACATCTCAATGGCGTATATACTGGAAATTGTTCAATGGCAGCTGACCCTTTTTTTCCTTGTTCTACTCTCTCCCACCAACAGAAATGCTGCCGATGCTCTCGAGAACATCAACAGTGTGTCCGAAGGTATCATGACCGACTACCTCAAGTCCCACCTCGAGCTCAACCTCCCTCAGTCCAAGAAGAGCAAGATAGTCCTCGGAGTCGCCGACCGAAATCTGGGTGGTTCCATCAAGGCCGTCTTCCCTGGCGTTGAGGTCGAGACTGGCGACACCTCCGAGGCCACCGCTGACCTGCTCCGAGGCGTTCGTCTGCACGCACCCAAGCTGCTGAAGAGCCTCGAGGAGGGCGATATCGAGAAGGCACAGCTCGGTCTAGGCCATGCCTACTCGCGAGGCAAGGTCAAGTTCTCGGTGCACCGACACGACAACCACATCATCCGCGCCATCGCTACTCTCGACAACCTGGACAAGGGCCTGAACCTGTTTTCCCAGAAGGTGCGCGAGTGGTACGGCTGGCATTTCCCCGAGCTCTATGCCATTGCGTCGGACAACCTGACCTACGCACGACTTGCCCTCTTCATCGGAGACAAATCGACCCTCTCGGACGAGAAGCTACACGAGCTCGCTGCTCTGGTGAACGAAGATGAGGAGAAGGCGCAGGAGGTCATCAACAAGGCCAGGATCTCGATGGGACGAGAGCTTGCAGCGGTTGATATGGAGAACATCTCCACTTTCGCCAACAAGGTCATCAAGCTATCCGAGTACCGCCGGACGCTTTTCAGCTACCTAACCGACAAGATGAGCACCGTGGCCCCCAACTTGGCCGCCCTTATCGGGGAGGTGGTCGCAGCCCGTCTTATCCAGAAGGCTGGTTCCCTGACCAACTTGTCCAAGTACCCTGCCTCTACCCTCCAGATTCTGGGTGCCGAGAAGGCCCTCTTCCGAGCATTGAAGACTAAGAGCAACACGCCCAAGTTCGGTCTTATTTACCACAGCACCTACATCGGCCGAGCCAGCCCTAAGGACAAGGGCCGCATCTCGCGATACTTGGCTAACAAGTGTAGTATCGCCAGCAGAATTGACAATTTTGCTGAGCACCCCTCCAAGAAGTTTGGTGAGGTTCTGAGAGGGCAGGTTGAGGATCGCCTGGAGTTCTACGCTACCGGCAAGAAGCCTACCAAGAATGCCGACGCCATGGTAAGTAGCATCCCATACTCGTGATTCGATAGCAATATTAACGCATATTCTTTTAGGACAAAGCAGTAGCCGACCTCCTGGCCGAGGGTGGCGACCTAGCCATCGACACCGAGATGATCGATGCGCCGCTCCCCAAGACCGGAGAGACCGCCGCGGAGACTCCCAAGAAGGAAAAGAAGTCCAAGGACAAGAAGGAGAAGAAGGACAAGAAAGAAAAGAAGGAGGAGAAAGAAGAGAAGAAGGAAAAGAAAGAGAAGAAGCGCAAACACAGCGACGTCAACGGCACGGTAGAAGCCGAAGTAGCTGAAGTCACCAGCGAGAAAAAGAAGAAAAAGAAGCGGCACTCGGAAGCGTAAAAAAGGGAAACTCGAGAAAAAAAAAGTAATTCTGGGTTGGCACCATTTAAGAGAGAGAGAGAGATCAAAAAGCCGGACCGGGATGGATAATTGCGCATGGCTCAGGCGTTCCGGGACAGATCAGGGTGTTGTTGCTTCTTGTTGCTTCTTCTCTTTTCCCTTTTTCTGTTCAAACCCCCCTTGTTTCATTGTTTTTGTTCTAGGTGTTACTATGTAAATGGTATATGCGATTACACTGGGATCATACCCATATATTTTTTCTTACTCCGTCTATCTCGTCTCTCGTCTCTCGTCTCGTCCGGTGTTGTTCTGCGTGATGCTCGATTTCTGCGGGCTCCTTTCGTAGGGCTATGTCGTACTACCAATCGTAGATATAAGAATGGGAGCTTGTGGTTTGTCTTCCTCCGTTTTGACCTGGATGGCCGTACGCGCAGATGGGAGGGCGTAGTGATGAGATGAAATGAAAAGGGGCTCAACTTGAGGATACTCCGAACTCCTCGCACCCATCTATCTCACCCCCCGAGGGTTTCGAATCGATTGTGTAGGTACCTAATGAGTAAAACAAGGACATCCGTCATACTCAAACAAAACATTGAAGATATAACCATGAGCTCGGCACATGACAATCTCTCTTGTAATAGTTCTATGGTATCGTATCGTATCGCAGATTGTCGTCGTCGTCGGTCCATTAAAGCAAAAAAAAAAAACCCCCCGGGAGAAATTTTAAAAACCCCAATCCTCGCTTTATGTTCCATACGTAAATATAGTATGTACTAACATAGGGGGGGGGGGGGGGGGGGGGGGGGGGGGGGGGGGGGGGGGGGGGGGGGGGGAGTA
>MU394103.1:38405-306100 GCA_022578605.1 Camillea tinctor
TGGTTGTGGTCGGGGGACAAAAAAACAAAAAAAAAAAAACCCCCCGGGTCAAATTTTAAAAACCCCAAACCCCGCTTTTTTTTAAAAACTTAAAATTTTTTTTTAAAAAAAAAACCCCCCCCCCCCCCCCCCCCGCCTTTCTTTTTCTTTTCCTCCCTTCCTCCCTCTACTTCACCCTATCGTCCGGCCCTCCTTAAATGTATGTGTGTGTATGTAAGTGTCTGTGTATGTGTACTACGCCGCAAACGCCCTTTCTCGTGATGGTGATGGTGAGTGATGAACCTTTCTTTTTTTGAGAAACCTTATCCCTATCCCCTACCCCCTTTCCACCTTCTCCATCCTCCCCGCTAGTTGCCTTCACTGCCAAACTCCTTAGTCCATTCTGAATTACGCTGCAGATCCTCGTTGGCTACTGTCGGCCTCGAGGACTTGATGGCCTTGACGAAGTCCTTGTAGTCGACGAGCGGCTCGAGGAGAGTCTCAGCCTCGATATCGTCCCAGGTCATCTCCTTGGCACCGGGGTCGCCGGGCGAGCACGGCGTCAGTTTCGTCACTCCGTCGACTTGGACCTATAGTATCTCTAAAGTTAGCAGATGCACGGGGGCAGAAGATAGGGCGCTATCCTGACCTCTTTAAAGTGTGTAGCCTGCTGGATTTTCCGGACCGGCTGCATGAGGGCGTCTTGTACTACGACAGAGATATCACTTCCTGAGTAGCCCTCGGATAGCTTCGCCAGGTCGCGGTAATCCTCACTCTTTAACGTCGTCGGGGTCTCGCCGACAGCGATCTTAAACATGGTTGTCCTCGCACTGATGTCGGGGAGACTGATGTGTACTCTGCGCTGGAAACGTCTCCGGATGGCGGCATCGAGCTGCCAGGGGATATTCGTCGCGCCGAGGACCAGTACGCCGGTCGAGTCGTTGCCGACACCGTCCATCTGCACCAGCATTTCGGTCTTGATTCGCCGAGAGGCTTCGGATTCGCCTTCGCCGCGGGGGCCGCACAGCGCGTCGACTTCGTCGATGAAGATAATCGAGGGTCTGTTCTCGCGTGCCATGGCAAATAGCTGCTTGACTAATCTAATTGCCGTTGATGTTAGCACAGAGCAGTACCCTTTAGGCACTGAATAATAAAAGAATAGGAGGACAAGCTCACCTTTCACTTTCACCCATCCACTTGCTCACCAAGTCACTACTGCTCACACTGAAGAACGTGCTCTTCGCCTCCGTAGCTACTGCCTTCGCTAGATAACTCTTACCGGTACCAGGTGGCCCGTATAGCAAGATACCTTTCCACGGCTTGCGTTTGCCTTGAAACAGATGCGGGAATTTTATGGGTAGCAGAACAGCCTCCTTCAGTGCTTCTTTCGCGCCGTCGAGCCCAGCAACATCATCCCACTTGACATTCGGCCTCTCCTGCAGGATAGCACTCGCCAGGGCGTTCCGCAGTTTCTTGCTGTCCTCGTCGACGGCCCCATCCTCACCGTCCTGTTTCCCTTTACCTGTGCCGCCGGTAGAGGTGCCGTTAGCACCGACCATGCCCGGTTTCTTACGTTTAGCTTCGGCATCGGCGAGGTGGGCCTTGAGCTTCTCGGCGCGGTCCATGTACTCGGCCGTCTTCTGGCGGATCATCTCCTTAGACTTGGGGTTCTTCTCCCATTTCAGGGCCAGCATGAACAGCTCGAGGGACTGGTAGTAGAGCTGATAGGCCTTCTCGTACTGATTCCCATTGTCGGCGTCTATGGCACGGCGCACGGTATCGATGGCTCGGCCGAGGAAGTCGGTGTTGGACATCGTGACTTGTTTCTCTTTCTCTCTCTCTCTATTTCTCTCGATGGGTTCAGGCTCAGGTTTAGGGTATCCCAATAGGAATTGAAGCCTGAAGGTAGGGAACCCTAAATGGTATAGGAGGGTTTGTCGAGAGGGGAGGCGGAGGAGAAGGGTTCGAGGATTCGAGGAATGGAAAAAGGTCGGTGGGATGTGTAATGGGAGAATGGGAATGGGAGGTTTGATGGTGTTAGTGAGGCCCTTGGCAACTTTAGCAGCGGTTCATATTCTTGTTGTCTTATCGCCTTGGGGGGGAAAGTATAACTACAAATCGGCAAGGTACGTACCTGGAAGATTACCCTACAACATTCGAGGTCTGCGGGTGCAGATTTACAACAACCCAATGTATTTAAAGTACCCTACCTATCAGCTAATTATGTACCACCAAATCACTTATCTATTGGCTAGGTAACTACTTAGCTTATACAGATAGAAACAACGCCCACCACATCACAAGCCACACTTAAACACTTCTCCACAGCCACAGCACTTCTGCCCCTCCTTACTCAGATCTAGATTTCATAAGAGGGACCTAAGAATAGTAGAGAGAGACCTCTAAAATTCAAGCTCATATGTACCAGACTGACTTAATCCAAGTTCGGTGTATGTAACACTCATTCCTCTCTTATACATATCGTATCTTACACTGGTCTACTAGTTTAGTACTTCTTTTTTGAACCCACCCTCGAGGTAAACAAAAGTGTAGGTATTACCTATTTCCCAAGATTTCATTTCTCCCACTTATACCTAGACACTATTTTTGATACACACACAGTATTAAACAGCACACTAGGCACCTTACGAAGAGCACACCAGCAACATTTCATCTGAAAAAAAAAGGAGTGGTATATACACACACCATGGCTGAAGTCCAGGCTCAGCTGCAGAGCCTCTCTGAAGAGTACACCAAACTACAGCAAGAGCTGCAAACGGTGGTGCAGTCACGACAGAAACTCGAAGCTCAGAAGCAGGAAAACTCCGGTGTCAAAGCAGTGGGTTGAAGGCCACATCACATTGTCCTATTGAGCAAGTTGAAAACTCACATGAAATAAAAAAAAAGGAATTTGACCGATTAAAAGATGGAGAGAACATCTACAAGCTAGTGGGTCCGGTGCTGCTCAAGCAAGACAAGGTGGAAGCAGAGAGCACGGTGAACGGTCGACTGGAGTTCATTGGCAAAGAGCTGTAAGACAAAAATACAGAAACCTTTTGTTCCCTGTTTTGAACCCTGCAGCTAACACCACATGTTCCAAAGCGAGCGGACAGAAGCCCAGATAAAGGAGATCCAGGACAAGATTGAGAAGAAGAAAGGAGACATTATCCAGATCCAGGCAGGCCTACAGGCGGGTGGTCCTCAAGGTGCTGCTGCAGCAAAAGCATAGGACATTAAAAAAAAAAGACAAAAGGGGGGATTAGGATACCCAGGTACTTTGAAGAAAAGATAAAGAAAATAGAACACGTCACAATGGTAAAGGGATTTCAGATGAGAAAAGCATAGCGGAGTTTTGCGAAGGATATCTCCTATTTACATGCCTAGAAGTACTATGTAGAAGTCTACATGTACTCTAGGTACCTATATACTATGTAGGTACCTGGTATAGGCAGCCAGACAAAGAACAGCGCCACACTTCACCACTATCGGGAAGTAGGTAGTGTCTGTGGCTAGTGTAGTGCTGTGACGTAGGTATACTTCTTTCCTCTCTTTCAATGCTCTAATGCCCCGCGATGTGGCTTTAGTGAAGATCACTTGACGGTCCCCCCCCAAATGGTGTCAATGGTCAATGCGTACCTTAGTAGATAACCTTAGTATGTAAAGTACCTACAAAGCTACCTACAAAGCTACCTACAACAGGTACCTCAATCAGCTCATCTGCTCCCCATCAGAACCACGCATGATTTAATTCCAGGCCGCGATCATCTACACTTTTACAACCTTATAACTTTAACCAACCCTTTCCGGCGTCATCGACCTCAATTCCGCGCAAGCCTCCCCTCAGGCAGCAACAATAAAAAGATCAAATCTCACATATATGATAGATTAAAAGGAAGATATGATCAATAGTATTTCTTGATGTACCCTTTCTCATCTCATCCTCTACAACAACCAGTCCAGGCCCCGCGCCGAATGTATGCGACAAGATGGCTTCCTCTTCCATCTCCCTGCCGAGTCGGCCCATGAGCATTAAGGAAATCTCGGAACTGGCCCAGACTTTCGAGTGGAATGCGAACATACCCCTAAAAGCCTGGCTTCGTACCGCCCATACAATACACAATGAGGTGAGCATTGCGAACCATGCCCCCTCCTGGCCTATGATATGAGGTGGGACATCTGACGCTGATGGTCTATCTGCCCAACTCTCTCCTTCTCCCTGTATATAGGGCGAGATCTACTTGCGCGAAGGCAACTTCCCCAAGGCCTACCTTCTCTACCTTCGATACTCCATCCTCGTACTAGAACTACTGAGCACCCACCCGGAGTCCAAGACGCCCGAAGGCAAGAAGGCCATCAAATCGAAAATGATGACCATGGATGTTGTCTTCACGAACCTCGAGAAGATCAAACCCATTGTCGAACGAGACTACGAGACCTGGAAAGCGTCCGAAGCAAGGAGACAGGAACGTCTCAACCAGCAACAAACGCAGCGCGAAAGGCCCGAGGCCCCGTCCGCATACGAGCGATACGCATCCAAAGACCCCGCTCTATCTTCGGCCGCACGACTGCTCGATGCCGGCGAGAACCAAGAGCTCGCGGTTGATCTAGCACAAAAGGAGATCCGACGGAGAGATGCCGACAGAAGGGCTACTAGGATGGCCGGGGTATCGCCGCAGGAGGAACAGCACCGACGGATTGCCGGCTTCTGGGACAATTGGACCACCGAGCTAGCAGATAAACAGGCCGAAGATGAAGAGAGCTTCCGAAAACAGATGGAGTCGACAAGGAGCAGGCTGGATGGGAGAACCGGGGACCATGTCGACGATACGAGTCATAGCATAGACCATTCCCGAAAAGAAAGCACCCGGTCGATAACAACCCCAGACGGAAGATCTTCCAGCTACCATTACCCCTCGATAAACAAGTCCGAGCCCATACGGTACGATGCTCAAAGAGCAGAATTTAAGAAGACTGCGCTGCCTCAACCTCCACGACCTCCCAAGGAATACATCCCCCGTCCATACGAAGATAGCCCGAGTCAGCTTATTAGCCAACGGCCGCCAGAGATACCCGCCAAAAATAGTATACACCACGATAGAACACCACCAACACCCGACCAGGCACAGGAACTTCCTACGCGACCGCCTAAGGTCCACGAGGCACCGCCGACGCCCGCAAAGAAACAGCAGCGTCTCACTTTCCGTCCAGCCGCGTACCTTGAGAATGGAGAGCCGTTGCGGCCTGTATTCTTGCCCAGCCAGCTGCGGAAGCAATTCCTGTCGATCGCATCCGACAACACTAGGCGTGGTCTCGAAATGTGTGGCATTCTGTGCGGAACTGCGGTTAACAACGCCTTGTTCGTGAGATGCCTTCTAATTCCCGAACAGAAGTGTACCTCGGACACGTGCGAGACGGAGAACGAGAACTCTATGCTGGATTACTGCATGAGCGAGGAATTGCTGATTCTCGGGTGGATTCACACGCACCCGACGCAGACCTGCTTTATGAGCTCTAGAGACCTGCATACACAGTCCGGATACCAGGTCATGCTGCCGGAGAGTATTGCCATTGTGTGCGCACCAAAGTTCCAGCCCTCGTATGTTGACATTCCTTTTTTTCTTTGGCTCCGTCCTACCATAGATGAAGCGTGTCCGTGTGAAATATACTAATAATGTTTACAGATACGGCATATTCCGTTTGACAAACCCTCCAGGGTTACCTCACGTTCTACAATGTACGCAGAAAGCTACATTCCACCAGCATGCTGTAGATAATCTCTACACGGAGACGGAGCATCCACCTGGTCACGTATACGAGACTGAGAAGCTCGAGTTTTACGTCCACGACCTCCGGCCCGGCGCCCGTAACAACAATATACAGCAAAAGAACTTCTAGGGTATGGTGACTGGATGGGTCTGCTGTGGCGCGGATATCTATAAACTAGTCTTCTGTTCTCTGCTTTGGCCCTGGAGGAGGATCAGTAGATATGTACTACAACCAACCTCCTCTAAAAACACCAGCCCGAGCAGAAGAAATATGAAGGAAGACTGATTTGATTCGTTAGGGTTGCTTAAGTGTGAGCCTGTGTCTGTCTCTCTTTGTGTGTATGTGTGTGTGTTCTTTTAGTTGGGGGGTTTTTTTTTACCAATATTTGGCATTGGTTCTTATGTCGTATTATTATTGCATAGCGAAAGGCGCTGGGGCGAGGAAAGGGGGAAGAGGGAAGGGAAGGGGGTGCGGATGGATGATGGGTACCTGAGGTAGCCCGGGTTTTTATCGTCGTTTTTGGGTCATGTCATAGACACAATAGTCAAGCTGGTGATCTATCTCATCAAGCTTGACTTTTGTTAACGAGCAATCGGAGTTTAGCCATCTACAACTACTTTGTAGCCAAAGACGAGAAAATAAATGCGATAGGTAACATTCATATATTGAAACTAGACATGGAAAACTGCACATTATAATTTTCTTCCTAGTTACAGGTCATATGCTGTTCGTAACATTATGAGACTTATATGGATCACTATGCTTAGCTAGAGGTTACGTATCTAGTTAACCTAGTTGACCTGAGATGTGAGGAGGCAGTAAGCTCATTGACAAACCCAGGACAAACAGCTTGGTGGGAATAACATCAGATGCTCTATGTACCTCTCTATTTAATTCTTTCAATAAGTATCGAGTCTGAGTTTGTTGTTTCTTTCTATTCTCATATTTTCTCTTTTAAATGCAAGTTTATGGTGGCTTTGATATGGTTATTAATAATGATTCTTTACATATATCTATAACTTCCAATTTCTCATACTTCCATTCAACCCTCCCTTTTACATGAGTTCACATATAATACCTGAATTTACATAGAGATACATAAGGCAAATGTATCAATTCACTTAATTTGAGCCTAGGGGTACCAATATAGGCCAATCAGACTGTTGTGCATGTACATAACACTATGTACTATGTACTACTAATGTACTATGTAGATATAGAATCGCGACTTCCCTTTCCCAACCCTTATAATACCTACCCACCTTCCCAGAAAGCAGCGTTTCTGGATTAATAAAGAAGGAACGAGGGAAAGGGTAAACATAACATACCTAGGTACCCAAAAACTTTTTCTGGGGTGAATTTTAAATCGTTCCTTGGTATCTCTCCCACATGGTTTGCACATGGATGAACCATCCAAACCTCAAACCGTATTTCTTCCCTTTCTTTTCTCTCTCCCTTCTTCTCACTCAAGAACCTCATACCCGTGAGTTTTGGGTTCACTTGTGTACATTTGTATACTAGATACCTTTCTTCCCACAAACCTATACAACATTAATGTGAAGAAAGAAAAAACATCTACTACTAAGAAGCCAGATTACAATACACCACAGGTGACCTTCAAGAAAACAGAAACAACAACAATTTCAACAAGAACATCAAGAACAACAAGAACAACAATAATCACAACACGCTCGTAACCAACACACAATTCACCATGAATGACCAGATAATCCAACAATTCCTCACGGATGAAGAGAGACTACGGTTTCGCACCCTGACCGTGCTCCTTCAATATACCAACCCTTATGATCACGGCACAGGCGATAGTATGGGCAAGATTACGACTGTGGAGGTCCGTTGTAAAGGAAAATACATAGATAACCATACTTGGACATCTTCCTTTGCCAAGCTCCTCGCTAGAGGTAATGAGACCATTGCCGTGCATCTTCCACATAATCGCAACATCCTCAGGGTCGCAGTATCAACACCTACCACATACGCATCACAGAAGCAACAGTCTGGTAATGAATCAAAGGATGAAAACTGCGATTCCTTTGAACACCACTGCTTCCTTGTTGCCATGTATATCAAGGATGCATATGCCTGCTTGCCACCCTGCCTCGGACAGCGGGCAATCCGGGAGTCCACCACCGGTGCTGGTACCCAGTACACATGTTCCCGGGAGTTGTGTAAACGCTGCGATCTGCGCCTCAAACTGCAAACACACGTTGTGAAGTCATCGCATGAGCTCATGCGCCAGCGGCTGGATTTCGGAAAGCTCTGCCACGGCCGAAACATCTTTTGGACTCTCACACGACCAGTCCGTGAGATCCTGCGCATGACTGAGGTATTAGAGTTCCATTGGGATACGTCATTTGGGAGGATTACTTGGATCAAGGCAAATGGGCGCAAGTTTGAAAGGTTCTTCTCCTCATACCCAGGCCTCTGGCAACACTGGCACGCTGAAGCACCAGAAGACATGCCGCAGGGATATAGCATCACCAGCAAGGAATACCAGAAGGACGAAAAGTACGGGATTGTACCACGTTTCCTGCTTATGTTTCACTGCGCGTTGCGATTCATCCTGCTCGAGCTTGATGAGGGACTGCAGTCCGGCCACACAGACCAGGTCTTGCGAGCCATCTCTGCGCTGGATATACTGCGCATAGAGTATATCGATGATCTCCGTACAGAACTCAAGTTTCTCAAGTCCTTGTATATGTACAAGGACACCACGTCATTCCATTCCAAGCTGGAAGCGGCGCGTGCATACACTGTACCAAACATGGCTAAGCACCCTTGCCCGCTACCTTCACACCCCTTATATTCAGAGTCGTCCACGCTTGATTCCATCCCTTGGAGTCACTGGAATATTACGTCTATGAATTATATTTTCCTTCTTTTGTCACATGAGTTGGCAATGCATACCCTGACAACTATCTCATTTTCTAATAGTTGTAAGGTTGGTATCCTGCGTACCCTTCCCATCGAGGTGATATCATATACGCCAGCACCGCGGCTCGCAGGACGTGTGCTAGCGCCAGATGATGTGATCCGTGACTTGCCAGTGTCGAACCGACTGCAAAACCTTCTTCACCTACACATCGCCGACTACCAGCTGTTCTCGAACAGCAATGGCACTGCGGGCACAGGAGTGTGGACAACTCCAGGAACGGAAGTGCACTGTCACGCCGAGATGCAAATGGCCATGCTCCACCAACTGGGCATGCGGCTGCCCAGAGTGCACCATCTGGCTTACGACGAGAACAAGCAGGATGACAAGAACAACAAGCCCACCCCACTACCGTTTTCGGCGCTGCACCAAGCACGGGAGTTCCGGTCCTACTTAGAAGTGCTGGGCTCGGCGCGCTCGACCTGCATGGCGTGCCGACTGGTGCTTGAGGCGGAGCAGCAGTGCACCTGGATCGTGCCGATCATGTACAAGGAGGTGTACTGGCAGGCGTGCGACCTGCCTGGATGGACGCCGAGGTGGATCGGGACGCAGCTGATTAGTTTTGCGGAGCAGGAGCTGTGCAGACGGCTACAGAATCAATGGGGAGCTCATTGATTGGGGAGATGGTGGAGAAGAATGACAGAGTGGAGAGCATTTTCGGGGGCTTTGATGAAGGAGAGGCGAGCGATCTGGGTTTGAGGAGACGATATGAAGATGAAGTAAGGAGATGGGTGGTAATGTCATTGGCAGATGATTAGGAAGGATAAGTGGCTGCTGTCTACGATGGAAGGACGGCGGGTTTTGTGGCATCTGAGGAGGGGTGATGTTACCCGAATCGGATTTGTAGGAAATACTCTACCACTGCGGTTTGTTTGTAACTTGTATACTGGAGACAAATCCATGGCAAATGGAGCATAAGGAAGGAAATGATTGACTAGGTACATCTAGGGTACTAAACCAATAATATTGGGAATGGCAAATAATAGCATGTGAGCATTATATATGCTCATGCTTAAGAGTATACCATGCTTTGGTGAAGTTATCATGGTCTGTAGCTTGATCTATTTACATACTACATATACCCAGTAGCAGCGTCCAAGTAGAAGGGGTAAGTCATCCCCGATACGCTAGCGGAGACTTTGCTGCACCAATTTCCGAACCTTGGAACCGGGCTGCCCTGCCAGGGGGTTCTCGGCCCCATATCGGGATGTACATCACATACACTATAAAATGACGTCCATCCGGGAAACCCCCGCCTGTCCTACATACACCTTAGGTACATTACCTAGTGTAGGTAGTATTTTGCATGTGCTCGCTCCTCTTACCCTAGGTACTCCTACGTATTTCTCTTTTACTCGACAATTGGCCGCAGAACGCAATGAAGATGCAAACTAGTTAGTAGTGTGTATTTTTAAATGCATACTACAACCGTATCTTCCCTCTACTGTGTGTAGAGGGGTTTTATGATGGCAACTATATCCCGCCAGATACGTATTTGCAGTGTAAGCTACACGCTGGCGCAGCTAGATAAGCAGCTCGAAGGAATACAGAGAGGGCGAGAAAAACCGGGTTCGGGGGGGTTTTTTTTTTCAATAACTCCGTTTAGCGCTGCCACGACACCGCAACCGTAACCGTAATTGGAGAGGGCGCGGGGAAAGGAGGAGGAGAGGGGGAGGATTCGCTTAGGGGTCGGTTGCGTTCTCGTTTAGTGGTCTCGGTTCGCTAGTTAGGTGGTGTGGAATGGGTTAGGTTACTAGAAAGGGGAGGGGGGGAGAGGGGTGATAGGATATATATATATATAAGATAGCTTGCTGTGCCGCAGTAAGGTGAGCGAAGGTATATATACTGTATCCCCTCTCACCTTGCCAGGCCACATCGCTTTTATTGCTGTTCTGGCTTTGTCATTGTAAGATATAGTTCCAGCTTAGGTTGTTATATATATATTTAAGCTTGAGCTATTCACGACATATAACTTTGGTTACTATAAAACAACTTAATTGAGCAATAACACCTTAACCCACCTGTCTTCCTCACTCACCGGGCTTCCGATCCTCGAAAAATAAAAGAAGGAACACGACTTATTCCATCACGAACCCTCTTCCTATTTTAAACCAAACCCCTACTTTTCCACCCCCCTCTCATCTCTCCTACCATGACCTCCCCCCCCTCCCCCTCCTCCACCGCCTCCACCCGCGCCCTCATAACGCAATACCTTTCGCACCTCTCCTCGCGGGACTTCGCCGCGCTAGCCTCGCTCTTCGCCTCTCCCTCAACACCCTACTGGGTGCTGGGCTCGCCGTCGGACCCGCCGTTCGCGGGGACGCAGCCCATATCCGCGCGGCTGCCGCAGCTGGAGAGCGTGCTGGGGTCGTTCAGCCGGTTCTCGTTCCGGGTGGACGGGTTCGTGTGCGAGGGGGAGCAGGCGGTGGTGTACGGGCAGGTGCTGGGCGAGGGCCCGGGCGAGGGCCGGCGGTACGCGCCCGAGGTGGTCATGGCGTTCCGGGTGCGCGAGGGCCGGATCGTGGAGAAGCGCGAGTGGGTCGATAATAGCACGGTTTTGGAGTGGGCCGGGAGGCTGGAGGAGGAGCGGAGGAGGGGGGAGGGGAAGGGCGAGGGGGAATAAGATGGAAGGGGTGAGAGAGTAGGTGGTGGAGATGGTGGTGATACTGGGAGGAAACGATTCCAGGAAGCGAAAATAGGGTCGAGTGGTTTTGTGTGTGCAGACCAACATGGTGGTAGCGGGGAAAATGCATGAATAGGTGTTAGAATGAAAAGAAGGGAGAAGGGGGGGAGGGTTCGCCATGCCCATAGACCGAGTTCAAAACAAATCAACTCAGTTGCCTTCTTGGATCCAGTGACCCCTAGATATCGGGTGGCATTGATGATGATGAGCAAACGAACTCCTGCAATGAAAACGACGGCTGTACTAGGTAGCTGCTACACTGGGGCCTTCTCTCATACCCCGGTTCAATACGTTAGTGACTAAGGAGGGAGTGGTAAGAGTTATGTATGACACAAGCAGCTCTCGGGACATGTAATATCTCTCTTACCGCCTCCTTTTCCATTGCCCTCATAATCACAATACTTTCCTCGGCAATCCCACAATCGTAAAGCACATCTTTCCTTATTCATGGAGTTGCGAAGTATATTATTTTTCTTGCTGTATATCTCTTCCCTGTATACCCTGCGTATAAAGCAGCTATCGTACCAACGGTAGTGGTGGTAGCAGTAATCTATAGTACATGCGTAAAGAAGAGGGTAGATGGGTGGTACATCCCCCCTCTGTCATACCTTTCGTCCGCCTTTTTGTTTTCATCTTTCTAGGGCCAGATCCCCCAGATTTTATACGTCTATTTAGTATTGTAGTATAAGCCATGCAGAGGGAAAAAGGAATAAGGAAAGCCGTCCTATGACTGGTTTGGTATACTGTTCTTCCCTAGTTGACTAGGGGAAAAAAGAAATGGGACAAGCTCGTTTCTTTCACTTCTTCCCTTTCCTTTTCCAATGGAACACGATGCTTCCCCATCCCCTCCCTTCATTTCTTCTTTCGTCTACCCCTCCAAAGTTGAGAGACATACCCTATGTATACAGCTGTCCGGCCAGGTTAGATCAACCGCAGGTGTAGACATCGAACTTCTCTCTCTCTCTCTCGTTCCCCTCCTCCACTTCACTCTTACCACCTATTCACCCTTAGATCGGGTATCACTTTCTATGTTGAGCCCCGGTACGCCCTTGAGCCCCATCTTGCCGACGAGCCTCTTGGCCAGCGGCGGGACGCCCGGGTAGCCGAGGGCCAATTTCGCGAACAGGTTGGCCTCCTTGACGAGGCGCTTAGTGTCCCAGCCCATGGCCCTAGCGTAGGACTTGTAGAAGCCCAGCCAGGCCTGGTAGACCTTGATTTGGGCCTCCTCGGAGGACTTGCCGAACGTGAAGCTGCGGGCAATCTCGATGATGCCTTCGCGCGCGCGGAGGTCCGCGTCCCGCGCTCGCATCTTGATGTCCCCGATCTCGCGCTCGATGAAGTACGACTCGGCCTCGGCGAGGATCAGGGTGCCGCGGCCGTCGGCGCCCGCGCGCGCGGTGCGCCCGAGCCGGTGCACGTACGTCTCCTTGTCGAAGGGCAGGCCCACCTGGATGACGTTGGTGACGCGGGGGAAGTCCATGCCGCGGGCGATAACGTCGGTGGCGACCACGAGGCCGTTCTTGGCGTCGCGGAACTCCTCGGTAAGCCTGATGCGACGGGATTGGGTCAGGCGCGAGTGTAGAGCCGAGGTTGGCAAGGTGTCGTTAAAGGTCCGCTTGACGATCTCAGCATAGTACTCGACGTGTTGCGCTGTGGGCGCGAACACAATGGCCTTGAATGATTCGCGGCCGACTTTCTCGATCTCGTGGTTGATGGTATCGATGAGGGCAGCGGCTTGGTCCGAGAAGTTAGGCACCATCACAAGGTCTTGAGGAACGCGCTCGTGCGTGTTCACCTCTCCCTCGGAAATGGTGGAGATGAATTGGTAATTCTGGGATAGGGCCAGATGAGCAACTTCTTTGACACGAGCGGGGACGGTAGCCGAGAACAAGACTCCCTGTCGATTGGTAGTCTCCTTGCGAGGTAGCGCTTTGATGATCTTCTTGATAGACTGTTGGAAACCCATATCTAGGAGCCTATCTGCCTCATCGAGAACCAAAGACTGCACGTTTTGAAGTTTTCCCATCACGCAGAGGGTCCCTTCTGTTTCCATGTGGTCCATAAGCCGTCCAGGAGTGGCAACCAAGATATCACAACTTTTAAGTATACGACTCTCTTCTGTATCTTTGTTGGTGCCTCCGATAGCCGTCTGTACCGAGTACTGCGGGAAGCGTTTCAGCATAGCCTTTGCTTCATCGGCGATTTGTATGGCCAACTCCCTCGTAGGAGAGATAACAAGCAGAGACACCGAAGCACCCGGCTTCTGATCCTGAGTCACAAGGCGCTGGATGGCGGGTAGTAGAAAAGCCACGGTCTTTCCGGTGCCCGTCTTAGCTTGGGCCAGGATATCTGCGCGCTCAGTGAGGAGAGGACGAAGTGTAGCTTCTTGAACAGGCGTCATATGCTTGAACCCCATATCCTTAGTGAGAGTATCGAGCAGTTTAGGATGAATTAGTCCGTTTTTGCCCAACTCAGAGAATTCCAGTGTGTCGTTGGGCACAGCAACGGTTGGGGGCGATGGGGGTGATGGGACAGCAGCAACAGCAGCAGCAGCAGAGGCGGCATTCTGAAGTTGAGCTGCACCATGTAACTCGGACCGTCTAGATGCGGCCTTCCTCTGTCTCCATCTGGGTGCCCGGTTGGGCTTGGGACGAGTTTGTTCCATGGTGAGATAAGCTGGAATCACATATGATCTTGGACGACCTAATGTCCCAGTGAGAAGGGAGATGGCAGGTCGGCGGATGTGAAGCATTCCTGCTGGTATCGTCTGTGATGACTTTTCAAAACCCAATAAAAAAAAACAAGAGAAATTTATTTATTCCAGATTATTCTGGAAAAAAAGACAGAATCGGACTTTCAAATCAATTCTTTGTCTTGTAAAAATTTCATTTGGTATGTGTATTTCTTTGGTTAGGCCAATCACCCTGGAGCCCTGTACTTGGTCGTTGATATAGATGGGATAAGAAAAAAAAAACCTAAAAAAAAAAACTATGCACCTCTGTATAAGGATAGGTAATACTGCCTTTAGATTGGTGTAAGGTACTTAAGTACTTGTAGGTATCCATATTAAACTGGTCTGTGCGTATTTCTACTGGCTACACTCCGGTAGTTTAATTCCTTTTCTTCCTTTTTTTTCTTCTTTTTTTCTTATTTTTTTTTTCTTCTTCCACTGCAACATACTTCCTCCTTCAGTTTAACCATATTCTACATCCCACTCAATTCTCAACACCCATCTCTCTCTCTCATATTATTCTACCTAAATCTAGGAGCCTAGATATGTAGCTCCAATCCAATCAATTTTATAAGATCAATTTTATAATGAAACGTACCTTTCTAGGTCTTCTTGAAGGGAGTATATACATAGTGAAATAACTAGATGAGGAAGTGGGAAAAGAAAAACAGCCATACCGGATTTTAAATTGGGCTTCTTCGACTATGTTTCCATGTCATTTGGCTCTCATTCCATCCGAAGACGAAAAACACTCGTACTCTTGAGTGCGAGCATTGCCCTGATATCCTATAGATGCATGATATAGGGCGTCCTTCAAACGCACCTTTCTCGCAATGCATGCTTTAATATATCTAGCGCTGACATTGACCTAGCCAAACCTATATATATGGAATCCAGATGTGTACTTCCAGACAGATCTCTACTTCAACCTTTCTAGTCTACCGTTTGCATATTACAATCACGGTGCCTTTCAGACCTCAGTAACTAGCACTACATACTACATACTACAAGTCAATACGCAGGTCATCAAATCAACATCTAATACAACCAATGAAAGGGAAACATGACCTAAAGAGCCACGTGATTTGTTCAGACAACTATCTAATCCACCAGTCCTCGAATCCTCATATGAAAATCCGACTGGTGCGGGAATTATCTAGTTTATCCATGGTTCCCCTCAAAAACTTTTTTTTTAGCTTTTTTTTCTTCTTTTTGATTTTACATAGCATTTTTTGAACTGTTGATTGGAGTCGACTGTGCGGCATTGAAAGGCGTGGTAGCCGAACCCTCCAAGCTGCGCATGGATGTACCGTAGAAGCGTTGAGCGCCAATGTCCAACCAACTTTCATTATCAATCAACAACGGGCAATCTCTACTGCTTCATGTAGAACACTACCAGTTTGCTACCCAGAGCAACATTGATCGATGTCTTGTCGTGCGTGTCGTAAATGTTCTTCGCAGTGTGTATAAACACGACACTGCTATAGTGCATGCCAGAAAGCTCCTGCCGTCGAATCGATGCAGTGCTTGACATTGCCAAAATAATTCAGGTGTAGAGGCATTAGCACCTGTGCCGAGTGTCCCTGTAAAGGTATTTGTTTTTTTTTTCCCTCTTGTGCAGCCGTAGAAGAAATCGGTAGTGCAATGCTAGTCGGTATGAACACTCCTTTCCGGTCCGTGGAATCCTAAAAAGGGGCCCGAAACTAGCGAAATAGAGAGGAATAAACCTGTCGAAGATTGACAGCATATACAACCCCTTGATGTTATCTTCCGAACCGTCCCCTGCTCCCTTCCACTTCCGTGTCCGTTGCACGGTATCTTTCAAAGCCCCGCCGATGCCAACCACCCCTTCTAAGCGGACCAAACGCCCCAACACCTTTTTTTTAACCGTTCCGATTTCGTCCAAACATGAAGTGGCTTGGCCTCATGACTTCAAATGCTGCGAGAATCTTTATGAAATCGAGGAACGGCTGAGAACCAAAACCAGAACTAACGCGAAAGTCGTAATGGGTATGATACAAATCACGAAAAGAATCCAGACAAGAATATGTACAAGATAGAAAGAGAAAGACTACAAACCTACACCGTAGAAAGGGTTTGTGGTATAGTTGAAGTCAGGTTAGCGTGAGGATTAAACATGCTGCGCCGGCTGGCTCTGTCCGCGACCGCCTCCGCGACCGCCGTAGTTGTTATTGTTATTATAACCACGGCCACGGCCACGAGCGCCGCCGCGGTGACCTCCCCGGTTGCCTTGGTATTGTCGAGGTTGCGAGTCATTGAAGTGGCCTCCACGGCCGCCAGGGTTGCGGCTGTCGTTATTTTGACCTCTTCCATAGGGTTGATTCAGTTGCTGTGATGGGAGCTGTTGCAGCTGCTGCGACTGTGACTGCTGCTGCGACGATGAGTCATTCTGCTGGGGTTTAGGACCAGAATTCGCAGGCTTCGTTACATAAGTATTGTTCGGGCGAGGAATACTCTCAGGATTGTCATAGACATAGAGGCTCTTGTCGATAGTGGCAGGAATTGGCTGGATCTCAGTGCCAAGGTCCTTCTCAATATTGTAGAGGTTGAAACGATCATCCCAATTGATCAGGTTAATAGCCAAACCAAGATGGCCATACCGACCAGAACGACCGATACGGTGCAGATACGTCTCGGCATTTTTAGGGAAGTCAAAGTTGATAACAACGTTCACAGCCTGAATATCAATACCTCGAGTGAGGAGGTCCGAACACACTAGGTTACGGCAAACACCGTTGCGGAAATCATGAAACACCCGGTTCCGGGCATGCTGAGCCATCTTCGCATGACTGTAAAAGCACGAGTAACCTAGCTCGGTGATCTTCTTGGCCAACAACTCGACACGGTTGGTCGAGTTACAGAAGATGATGGATTGATTAATCTGCAGTTTGGAGAAAAGCGTGTTCAAGCAGTGAACCTTCTGCTTTTCCTCCACAAACGCATAGTACTGGGTGATACCCCGAAGTGTAAGCTCGTCCATCAAGTTGATCTCGTATGGCTTGTTCATGTTCTTGTCTGAAAAGTCCTTGACTGACAGCGGGAACGTAGCCGAGAAGAGCATGACCTGGCGGTCTTTGGGATGGAACTGCAGCAGTTGCTCAATAACTGGAGTAAACTCGATGGACAAAAGCTTATCAGCCTCATCCATGATAAACATGGGACACTCGCTCAAATCAGCAACTGACTTGCCGGCAAGATCGAGAATACGCCCAGGTGTGCCCACTACTATGTGGACAGGATCCTGCAGACGGACAATGTCATCTCGCAGACCGGTGCCTCCGGTGGTAACCATCACATTGACACCGAGGTGCTTGCCTAGCGTCTTGCAAACCTGAGATGTCTGCATAGCCAGCTCTCTGGTAGGGACGAGTATTAGGCATTGGATCTTGTTGATTTTAGGGTTAATGCGTTCCAGAGCGGGCACGACAAAAGCTGCCGTCTTGCCAGTGCCGTTCTTTGCTCGTGCGAGTATATCCCTACCGGTCAGAGCTACGGGGATGGATTCTTCCTGGATGGGAGAGGGCTTTTCGTAACCAGCTTCAAAGATGCCCATCAAGAGGTCTCGCTTCAACGAAAAGTCCTCCCATTCCAGGCCCTTAGTGTTCATAACATCCTACAGCAGTCAGTCATGTTAGCCATACGCAAAAACATCCCAAAGCGGAGTTGCCCCTCAATCAAGCACGGACCTCTGTTTGTTGCCTGTTGTCCCGGGCAGGAATATTCAGGTTCTTCTTCCAGTCATCATTTTCAGGAGTGTCATTTAGCGTCGAAGCCCGCAGCTGTGCAGCTAGAGAGTCTGACATGGTAGGCTTGGCTTTTGTGGTGTCTAAGGGTGGAAAGGAGTTGGGTGTAGATTTCACTGCCTCTAGGTAGTGGGTCTATGGGAGATTATGGCTTAATGAAAAAAGATGTTTGGGGTCTAATGGTAGCAAAATGACCAATCTTGTGGGAAGAAGGGCACACCGCGGGACAATGAATAATCGTCTAACGATCAAAAGACCATCTAGTTGTCTTTGGTATGGTGGTGTGAGTGGTGTGACTGAATGTCAAGGCTAGGTAGTGTTGTTGTGGCTGGGGACGTGTAGAGATTTTGTCCGTGTCGTCAGAACGTAATGGGATCGAAAGCGACTAGGTCAACGGGTTACGGGTGGGATGATGAAAGACTCAATAAGTCTAACTGTAGTATCCATATTAGTTTAGAATACATTAAGAAATTCAAAGCCTTGCGTCTTTACATATAGGTACATCGGAAGGGTTTAAGACAAGATCGAATAGTGAAACGTGGGAGACCAGTTGAAATAAAAAGCTGCTAAAATGGAGATGAAGAAAAATATCTGCCAAGCCACGAATAAAGAAGAATAAAAGAATAACAGATAAACAATGGACAAGTTCGATATAATATGTACCTTTTGCAAATAGCAGCGAGTGCTCGACTGAGGGCTAATATGAATGGACGGCCAGCTCTATAAGTTCAAGTTGGACAGGCGACAAAGGTAGACAGTGCTGATGAAAATGGTATTTCGTAACCGATCTCGGCTTTCGTAGTTTATGCAGGAGAATGCAGGAAGAACTGCTTCCAAGTAGAATGGACGAGTCGGGGAGTCGAGTGTCGAGTGTAACAATGTCTAATGGAAAAGGTTGGGTTGGAAGGTATGGAAGATCCTTTTTTTCGTAAACCTTGGGACTAGCAAACGCTGGAGGAAAAAAAACCCCAAAGGATCCTTCTTTGACCTTTTTTTTTCAGGCAGGATGAAATGGTGTGGTGGGCGGGGGAGGAGGCGGAAAGTAAAGCAGAGGTAAACCTCGACAGAGAGAGGGTGGGAAAAAATATGAGTTGAAGCAGGAGAAGGAGGAGGTCGCAATGGTGAATGGTAAAAAAAAAGTAGGGATGTAGTGTGTGGTGTGGTCTGTGGTTGTGGTCGTGGTTGTGATTGTGTAGGTGTGTGTGTGGATGTATTGTAGAAGTGGATGTGGATGGATGGAGGAGGATAGACAGACGGTGGTGGTAAAGAAAAAAGAAGTAGGTTAGGTTAGGTTAGGTACAAGGTACTAGCTAATGGTGGTAGAGATGGAAGGAGGAAAGTGGTAATAGGTAGATGTAAGTGGAAAGAGTTGTGTGATTTTGAAACAGGGATTTGGGTCTACACTAGGTACACTTAGTACAACTACATACATAGTTGTACATAATTTACACATAAAGGTACACTTAGCTGTAGGTAGATAGTAAGTACCTTTAGAAGACATTTCCTATACAATTGAAATCCGCAATTAGAGATTATTTAGTACATACATACCTAGATTAATTCCCTATTGAGTTAAAACCTTCGCACTAATAAGTAAGAAGGGGTTGATACATGTCTGGTGCAACTTTTAATCGCTAAGTACACTAACAAAGGTAGAATAAGAGGCAAGAATAAAAAAGGAGCTATGTCGGGTTCAAGCCTGGGCTTGGAGTTATGCAATCGGCGGGGCTGAAGACCTCGGGCCGTTTATTGGTCCGTGTAATGTAACGGTCCTGTCCTGTCCTGATGTCCCGGGTCAATATGGGATCAAGTGATTCGGGTTGAATGACATAGGTAGGTAGGTAGATGGAAGGTGAGCTGGTGAGGCTGAATGAAGATAGCACTAAACCAACCTTAGCGTAGCGTACCACTAACTCTTGATAGGTTAGATTGTGTATAGTAGGTACGTCGGCAGGTCGGTAAGTGCTGAGCCGAGAACCGTTAGGTACAAGGAATCATTGACCCCAGGTGGCGTAGTGCCGTTACCGCCCGTTGATCACCTGCAGCGAAGCAACTAAGAAACTTTCTACACTATAGGTAGTACTACAACAGAACTGCGCAAGTTTGAGTTATTTGGGGGGGGATTATCAGCGCTATCCATCAATCAACCTCTTAACCTAGTTTCCTTCTTCCCTTTCCTTTTAATCGTACCTCCAAACCCCCCCCCAAAACAATTTGGATCAATCGTCATGAAACCCTTCATCCAAGAAGAGCTTCACAAGCAGCTGACTTGATATTAATATGATCTTAAAGACATCATCAACCATCGCCCTCTGTTCCTCCTACTGCTGTCCCACTTCCACTGCCGGGCTTCCCGTCCTTCTTTCACCCGCATCCTTATCCGCACCCTCGCCCCCACGCATAACGTCCCCGCCATGTAAGCTAAACACGCGCACGAGACGACTTCACCGTCCTCAAAACCACCTATTTTTGAAGCAAACTCGCAGAGGCACACGGACCTATGCGACTCTACCCCATGATCATGCTGGGAAACCCTCCGACCCCGCTCCTCATAGCTGGCCTTCGTCGCGGGACCCAACTCCGTACGAGATCTTCGGTCAGGAGAAGAATGCGCCCTATAGCAAGTCTAAGTTCTACGAGCTTGTGAAGATATACCATCCGGACAGACACCAGCACCATGCTGACCAGGTCTTGTCACACTCGGCCCGGCTTCACCGGTACCGAATGGTGGTTGCGGCGAACGAAATCCTCAGCGATCCCGTGAAAAGGCGGGAGTACAACCTCTATGGTGCAGGCTGGGGCGAGCGCCGGAGTATGCAGAACGACTATCGCAAAGCCGACAGATCGTGGCGTGAAGAGCCCGGGAACGCTAGCATGAATGCTACGTGGGAGGACTGGGAGCGCTGGTACGAGGAGAGAGACGGTGGAGGCAGAAAACAGCAACCAGTGTACATGTCCAACGCACTCTTCGTTGGCGTGCTTTGCATGTTCGTGGCCGTGGGCAGTATGGGCCAGGCCAGACGAGCGAGCACTAGTTCGATGAACCTTGTAGAGATGCGCGACCAGAAACACAAGGTCATCGACCGAAACATGAGACAGAGGCAGCTCGACCAGGCTCTGCTCAACAGGCACGAGAGGGTGGAAATCTTTCTACGCGAGAGAGAGGGATGGAGAGCTGCCTCGTCTACAAGTAGCCAACACGCACCACCAGTGTCCAAGGACAGATAAAGCATATCTCCCTAACCTAAGTACCTAATCAACAGCAACAACATATCGTATTGCGCATATTTCTGCTTTCTTGTAATTTTTTAGGATATAGGTTGGGTTATCTTATGTATAGATTTGTTGCAACAAGTCGTTGTTCTTCGTACCATATGAGCATACTATTTATTATTGGCTCACGTATTCGCATTAACACACAACCTATATCCGTACAAGGCTGTATACTTACATGTACACACTATCAGCATATTATAAACCCCCTCTCCCCCTGTTTCCCCCCTGTTTTTTTTTCTTACTTAGCGGTGATACCAACCCTGTTGGCAACTATCCGAGGGATGTCAAGTCTCTCCTAAGTTTGAGGTGATGCAAAGTGTGCTGTGCGATGGTTACCACCATGCATCTTCATCGCACAATAACTTGTGGTATCGGGAACTAATAAGCTAATCATGCAGCTTTCCAGCTCTTCTTAAAAAAGGATTGGAGTCTAGACTGGTCCATCCTATGGTGAGGCTCCCCTCCCTAGTATACGAGGTTTTATATCAAGCCCACACCCCCAAACCTTTTAATCCCCTACTTGGAGATAAAAAACCCGCGCGTTCATCCAATAGAGTATGAGAGAAAAAAAAGAGATGATTGACGAAAAAAACCATACCATGTACATATTTACTTTTGATCTGACAGAGGATTATGAGAGAAGAAACAACCATTCACACGTGATTTTGTTAGGTACTTCAACCTAACCTGCCTTACCCTTACCCAGCCAAACCCAGTTCAAACCCAGTTCAAACCCAGCCAATTATTTCAAGGTCGGCATTTATTCTTGTCATTCCATTCCCATCCCTGCAGTCTCTAACTTTCGAACCTCGGATCATTACCCCCCCCCCCCCTCCTCTCTCAGCTTGGGCCTTGAATCCCATCCTCCCTTCGCCCCTCCCCCCCTTCTCCTCCTTTTCATAGTCGAACTCGACCATGGTGCTCAGCACTGTTTCCCTGCCGCCTCACAACTTACACACTCACACGGTCATTTTCCTCCACGGCCGTGGAAGCGGGGCCCATGAGTTCGGCGTCGGCCTTCTAGAAAGCACCGATGCCCGCGGACGGTCCCTGCAGCACGTCTTCCCCTCCGTCCGATGGGTCTTCCCCGAAGCCGAAACGAGCTGGGCGGTGCGCCTCGGCAACGAGGTGCCCCAGTGGTTTGACATCTGGAGCCCCGTCAACCCCGACGAGAAGCGCGAGGTCCAGGTCGAGGGCATGCGGGAAAACACGGGCAAGCTGATCAGGCTCATCCAGCGGGAGTCGTGTCGGGTCGGGCTGCGCAACATCGTGCTAGCCGGCCACAGCCAAGGGTGCACTCTCGCCGTGCACGCCCTACTCAACTACCCCGCCCCCGCCCCCGGCACCGACGATGTCGCAGATCGCATGTGCGCGCTCGTCGGGCTGTCGAGCTGGATGTCTCTGGGCACGGGGTCTCCGCAGGGGAGCCGCGAGGCGCTCAGCCTGGGCGGCGCGCCGCCGAGTAACACCATCTACCTCAAGACGCCCGTGTTCCTCAGCCACTCGGCCGACGATAACGTCATCCCGATAGAGCAGGGTCGGCGGCTGCGCGACGTGCTCAAGCTCTACGGCATGAACGTGACGTGGAAGGAGTACGAGAGGGGCGCGCACTGGATACACGGCTCCCGAACCGTCGAGGATGTCATCGACTTCCTCAAGAGCCAAGGGTTGGAAGCTGCCCCATGAGAGAAAAAAAAAGGGAAGGAAAAAAGAATAGAAGAGGGAAACAACAATACACGCAGGGAGAGAGAGATATACACACACAGGAACGGGAAATACCAACAAACACGAGAAACAAAAAAACACGAAACCAACACCAAAAAAGGACTAAAGAAGATACCCTAGAATCATGACCACCACAATGCATTATTTCTTTCGGGAAGGAAGGGTTGTTGTTACGCAAGCGAAACGGCGTTGGGAGAGGGCAGGGAGGGAGGGAAGGGTGGATTATTGTCTGGTTCATGAAAAAAAAGGTCGTCGTCGTGGTCATCGTTGTCGTCGTGGTCATCGTTGTCGTCGTCGTCGTCTACTACTTCGACTCGACCTGACATCATTGTCGCTCACTTGCCTGCCTGCGGTATAAAAAAGAAAGTATTTTGGGCTGGCTGGCTGGCGCAAAGGAGGGGAAGTATTAGGGGGGATGAAAGTAGCGCAGCAAGAAAACATATATCATTACTATCCATATCCCCCTCTTAATACGCACATTATTCGATCGTTTCTTTTTTTCTTTTTCTTTATCTACACCCTTTCTCTCTTTTCCCCTTCTTTTTATTTCTTATATCTTTCCTACTATCACCACTGCTGAAATACTGTTGTTGCTGCTGGTACTCAAAATGTTGATAAACTTTTTTTTTCCCCCATCGCTTTCCTCGCGGAAAGAATACTTCAGACACTTTACTTCGATACTTACGTTACGACTAGACGTCCATAACACACGAGGGGAGGGAGAGAAGAAACACACATACATATGCGACGTAATGCAAGGAGGACTAGGGATACATAAAATACATACACACACGCGTGGGATAATTATTAAAGACTTCAAAAAAAAAAAAAACTTTATAGCCCTTACCTACTGCCTGACCGTCCTAGATAACTATCACCTATAGTATATGATAGTTGACTGACTTAACCCTAGGTTATAGCAGACCTTCGGTACCAGCCTAAGCTACTTCACTATACATATAGGTTAAGTATCCATACCCCCTGACTATTGACGTCGCTATCGAGACTACTAACTGCACCGACTACCTAGAACCATCAAGATTCGCAGTTCCCTTAATATATTTCTATCGCCAGTTTTATGCACCACGCACATCAATACCATTATTATTATCCTTTCTATTACTTTCCTAAATAGACCACAATAAGTGCGTATAGGATTCAAATTGAATATTTCAAGTTACTAATTATAACCCATAACTAGGTATCTACTCTATTCCTTAGGAATAGAGAAGGAATAGGCAGGTAGCTATTTAACTTCTCGACAGCGAGGTACATATCTACAAAACAAGTCATCATATACACGCGCTACACCAACACCCTACTCATCCACCCCTCACTCCCCCCTCAGCCGGGGAATATACCTCTCCTCAATCCTCTCCCGCATGACCCTCTCCGCACTCCGCGGATCGATCCTCTCCTCAGGGCCGAGGCGCATCATGCGGCCAACAAGAAACATGAGCTTGCCCTGGGGGTACTTCTCCTGCTTCTCCATAAACACGCGTACGACGCTCTCCTGGCCCTTGACCGCCTCGTCCGCGAGTGCGGCGTATTCCGCATCCGAGAGCTCTCGGAACCATAGGTCCTCGGTGTCGATGACATCACGCACGGAAGCATACTCGGCGGGCACGCGGCCGCGGAACACGGCCCAGAGGATCTCCTTGGCGATGCGGGAGGTGATCTGGCTGCGGTAGAGGAAGAATAGAATATCGGCGAGGTGGTCCACGGGGACGCGGGCGCACTGGCCGTCCTCGGTGAAGCCGAAGTCGCGAGCGGCGTCGTCCTCGTGCTCGTCGAACCAGAGTTTGCCGAACTCATGCAGGATCCAGTTCGCGGCGAGCTGGTAGCAGGGGAGGTTGTCAGCTAGTGAGGACGAGCCCAGGCGGTGCTTGAGGGCGTCGACCACGTTCCAGAAGTACTCGACGCCCATGCCCGAGTTGAGGCCGACTAGAGATCGCGCGTCTTTGGGAGTGAGCTTGAAGTCTTCGATGAGCCCGTCGACTTCGGCGTCGGGGAGTTCACCCATGGTTTCGCGGAGATGCTGTACAAGGTCTTCCCCGATGACGATGGGCGCCAAGTCCGGATCGGGCATGTACCTATAATCCACCTCGCCCTCCTTGCCGCGCAGCCTACGCGTCTCGGTTGAGCCGATGGACCATCCGCGTGTCTCGCTTGCTATCGTCCCGCCAGATTCGAGAACCGCTATTTGTCGGTCTCGCTCAGCGATAATGGCATCTTCGACGGCTTTGAAACTGCTCAGGTTTTTGATTTCGGTTCGCTGGCCTAGAGGTGCAGATGGATCATCGCTTCTCCTAACAGACACGTTGACATCGGCACGTAATCCGCCGGCTTCCATTCCGGATACACAGGCGTCTACTGCACGCAGAAGAACCTGGACTTTCTTGACCAAGGCAGCTGCGGTAGCAGGGTGGTGTATTTCCGGCAAGGTTATGATCTCGATTAACGGCACTCCAACACGGTTGAAGTCGACCCAATGCACATTGTCGAGCTGGGCGAGCGTCTTGGCCGTATCCTGTTCCATCTGGATCTGCTTGATACCAACAGAAATCCCCTCGCCGTCCTCGACCGCAATGCCGTCTCTTGCCTGCAGAGTAATTACACCATTCCGCGCGAAGGGCTCGTAGTATTGGGTGATCTGGTACCCCGAGGGCTGGTCCCAGTGGAAATAGTGTTTACGATCGAACGTGCTCACTTGTTGGATGTCACAGTTGAGTGCCAGTGCGGCTCGGAGCGCGGGGATCAAGGTCTCTTTCTGAAATACAGGTTGACTGCCCGGTATGGCAAGATCGAAGTAGGCTACATGGGTATTCGGGTGGTCGTTGAAGGAGGTGGTAGCACCTGAGAAGAGCTTCTTGGCTGTGTTCAGCTGAGCGTGTATTTCGATGCCAACCGTCAGCTCCCATCCCTCGACTACCTGGTTGTTGGCATTCTTCTTCTTCTTTTTCCCTGATAGTTTCTGCTTCTTGGCTTCATCTTTTAGTAGTTTTCGTAGCGGGACGAAGGCCGGGTCTGCCGGCCCATTGGAGGCGGTCGGTGTAGATTCGCTGTGGATGGCTCTGACCGGCGCATAGGAAAGCAAATATGCCCCGCGATTCCGTGCGGCGATGCACGGTAGCCGAGCTTGGGAGCGTAAGCACCCTGTAGTAGGCAATTGTCCCTGGAGGAGGTATTGGCGAAGGATTGTAGGGCGAAAGCGCACCATCATCAGAAATGGTGACTAGATAGGACAAGGAGCTTCAGTGAGCTTGAAGCGCAGAAGAGCAAGACTTGAGAAGGAGGGGGTGGGGTTATGTGGCTGTGCTATAGGGTCTGAGGGTCCGAGGGTCCTGTCTTAGGTCATCTTCCTTGCAGCTTGATAAACCTTATCGAGCAGGGGACATGGATCATGGATTAACAGGTAGTCCGTGCACTTGTGATAGTGGGGTGAAGGAGGTTCCACTAGTGAACCAGATCGGCGGGCAGAAGCGGCCGTGACCTTTTCTTCTTCTACCCATCCTTTTTCTTTTTCCAAACTTACTTAACTTCATGTTCAGACAAATTTGTCGATGAAACTTGAATTACTTAACTAACTATCTATCTGGGTTTAGGTAGGGGTAGTCACTTATAAATATTTCATCTGATGAGTAAAAGATGATACACACTTAGTTAGGTAAATACCTATCTAAATGACAAGCCAAACCCAAAGACATTTAATTTAACCTAGTTACCTAACAGTAGCCCAGGTTTGTCAATATATAACCAGAGGCATCCATCTCACTCAGCTAACCTAAGGTTACTTATCTTCTAAACCACCCCATCATTCACAGGCGGCGAATCATGCATTATCAAGCTCACTTACACCCACCACACCTATTATCTCGAGAAGACTTTCCAACATCCACGTGGGCACTATTCTGCGACCAGATCGTCTAGACACACAACCTTTTCAACTTGTCATATGAAACACTTTCGTTGCGCCTGACACACAACCCCATGCTTTCTATGGCTTTTATTGGCAACATTGAACAGTTATTCAGGCTATAGGTTCCATCTTCCCACTAACATACCATCTAAGCTTGGTTGTCTGGTATGTAGGTTACATCTTTACGCGAAGGGGTCCCTCTTCCCCATACAATTTATTAAAAAAAGAAGTTTGAAAAATATTCCGAAAAAAACATCCTAATAATCATGTGTCATTTTATGTTGTATCTTATTTACTCTGTTCAGTTCTGCTTTTCTTGAACTACATACTTCAGCTACCGGTCCACCTATGTACTCTATCTACTTTATACCAGATATATTGGTCTCTTCAAGACTTGCCTACCTTACCCTAGGTAACTTACATCTCATCTGGCAACTTGGCACCATCTCGTTCGCTCTTCAGAAACCCAATAAGGATTAACTATACCTTCTACTGGACGCCGACGTGCAGCCCAATATTGCAAGGTAATACTATTGTTAGTTTGTATGTTGTGTGCAATTTCTCGGGTTACCTTCTCGCGGGGTTCAGTCCAGGGGGGGGGCGAATAACCGAGACTTAGAAAGAGTTGAGAGTTGATCAAGACCCCAACTCTTTTCTTACACCCCCAGCTATCGAGCCGTCCGTTCCTAGGTCGTCACATTGCTTGTATTCGCAAGCAAGCAATATTCACTCTTCTAGGACAACGTTGCTTGCTAGAGTCGCAAAGCCAAAACAACACTGAACAAGTGATATCACTGTCTATCTCGGGAATCAAGGAAGACAACTATTGTTTTAAGAACTTACTGACTTGTTAATATCATCTAGCTGAGATACGACATGGCTGATGACTGGGAGCATCCGACGAGGCTCCAAGTTCCACCAAAGCCCATGCGCCCTTCATCTAGGCGAAGTAGCTCAGTATGGCAAATGAACGATGCCAGACTCGGCGATTCGACTGGCGTGAATGGCGCCGGTCGCCTTAGGGGGCCGCATAGGAGATATTCCAGCGTAGCGAATGCCTCCGAGGCCACAACTCTGGCAGATGACCCCCTTAAATGGAATCCTGGATGGGCCGGGGAGGGAGACGGGACTCGATCTAATTCATTTGGGCCGCCTACTAAGAACGGAGAAGACAACACGTCTCCCGGCAGCTTTGGGCCTAGAAAACCAGGTCGTAACCGATTTACATTTCCGTCGACTAGCCCGAACCCAGCGCCTGCTCCGGCGGACACACACGAATCGGAGAGCTCCAGCGAGAGCTCCTCAACCGTTGTCGAGAGCACATTCGCAAAACAAGAAACCCCCAAGAAGACAAGGAAGTCTAACCCGATGAGACCGGATGCCCTGAGCTTCTTGGATTCCGACTCGCCCCAAATAACGGACGAAGCCATAAAGCGATCGATGCATGATGCCTCTTCTCTCCAGTCTCCCAGTTCAACCAAAGGCACATCACCTACTTCCTCCACATCGAGCAGCTTCCAAGACGATGTGTCCGACCGCTTCGCCGACCATGAAACCGACCGCAGTACGAGCCCCGAGCGCAGCGTGGACGGAGACAACATGAATCACCTGTCCGCCATACTGGACCCGCGTGGGGAGGACCAGAACAAACAGAAGCAGCGCAACTACGGTACTCCCGAGATGCCCCGCGGCAACGCCCAGCATCCGCACATCTCGCCCGACGCGCTGACTCCGCGACCGCCGCCCATGCAGAACCACGCCAAGCACCTCCCGCGGGCCGAGAAGCTGCCCCTGACGGGGTATGAGCTTCTTGCCTCGCGGCTCTCGTCGCCCTATAGTGGTAGTAACAGTAGCAGTAATAGCAATGATAGCAGTAATGGTCCGTCCCTGCGGCCCATGTACCGCCGGTTCGAGACGCTGAACCACCGGCTGCTGCTGCACCTGCAAGACGAGATATGCGAGCTGGAAGAGCAGCTGCACCGGCTCGACACGGCAGACACGCAGAACCGGCGCCTGCGCAACGCGATCCTGCCCGCCTCGCGGCGCGCCGAGTACCTCGCCGGCGGGGAGCTGCAGTGGCATCGCACGGACATACTGGGCAAGATCGGGTTCAAGCTCGAGCAGTACAGTGAGTTCCCAAAGGCCCCAACCACGATTTCCTCGTTAATCTCATCGCTGACACACCCAGACCACGTCCTCTCCTCCTTCCGCAAGACCCAGTCCCTGCCCACCCCGACCCTCGCGGAGATCCACGAGTACCGGGGCTACCTGGCCACGCACGCCCCCATCGCCGAGGCCGAGACCCGCTTCCTCGACGCCACCGACGACCTGGTGTGCGTCGGCGAGGTCGACGCGGACGAAGAAACCATGGCCGAGGAGGACAAGGACAACGAGGAGGCGATGGCGACCCCGATGCTCCGCCCCGAGCCAGACCCGCCCGAGAATATCGTCATCGCCCCTCTCAGCGAGCCCCCGGAGAGCAAGGGCGCAGAGAACGCACCGCCCCCGCCCCCGCCCCCGATCATACTCCCGCTCTCGCTCGCCCTGGCCGCTGCCGTCATCGTGCCCATCCTGACCTTCACCGTCATACCCGGGTACCTCGGCCGCATGATAGTGGTGCTGCTCGTCGGGCTCGGGGTGCTGGGCGGGCTGATCCAGGGCCATGTCGTAGGGGTGGGGGTCAATGCCACGAGGGACTTTTGCGTCTGCATCGGGGTTTATGGGGCGGTTATGGCGATTTTGGCGGCGATTGTGGCTTGATAGCTCATCTTTTTCTTTGCGACTTTTCTTTTTATTTTCTTTTTTTCCCCCTTCTAGCTTGGTGATTTTGTTCTGATACGAGTGTTTAATGCTGGGATGACTTTGAACTGGCGGGTACCGGACTTGGATCTATTTAATTGGTTGGTTATGGAGTTCCTTTTTTTTTCTTTTCTTTTCGATGTATACCCGGAGGGAGTTGTAAATGTTGAAATTGCTGTATAATGAGTATTACGATAATGGTGTCCCTGGCTTTGAGTAGTTATGCTGCCTCTGTACCGAGTTCTGGAAAATCAAGGAAGATGAACTGGAAAGCTATGTTTAAATTGGAATAGGAATATGAACGACATATTTTTTTAATGGCAATTCATTCCCTTTTCTGATATAGCTACTTATTTGGTTAACTAGGTAATAATCAGAACCGATTTGCCTATTGTCACGGTAGGTTGATACTAATGTCACGGTAGGTGCCACACCCGCCACACACTAAGCCTAAAGACATCTAGTCAGCCTTGGTACACTGCCACGGGTACATGCGCCCCCAAATGGAGGTACCTTTTCTATCTCACGGTCGTAAAGTCAAATAGCCGCGCACCCTAATGTAGGGTACCGTAGCTGGTCAATTTGCAATGGTGGTTAAAATGGATTGAAATCTTTAAATCCATTTGCATTTAAAAAAAAAGCATTTAAATTGAAATCGCAAATGCATTGCAGTTGCTATGTGTTGCGAAATTAAATTCAATTGAATTGCGACACCTGCAATTGAATTTGCGACCGCAAAACAATAAAGGTACTTCCATTTGGGGGGCATATGTACCCGTGGCGGTGTACCTAAATTAACTAGATGTCTTTAGGCTTAGTGTGTGGCAGGTGTGGCACCTACCGTGACATTAGTATCAACCTACCGTGACAATAGGCATTCCGATCAGAACATTAAGTAAGATATAATTGTGCTGCATCCCTTGCCTGATCTCTTCTCTCTCCGGTTAGGCGTGTTGGACGAAACGACGACTTATGCATAAGGCCTATGCACGAATGTGGTTCGTCTCGTGTGTTCTCATTGGATAGCCGGGGTTCTTTACAAAGAATTTTGGAACTTCACTAACCTAGCCTCATAACTTGACATCCGCATTACTCGGCCTCCGAAAAAGGAGGGGAAAGAGAGGAAGGACAGAAATACAATGTGCAACTTGTCTATGTAAGGCTGCGGTGAGAAATCGGCTCACAGCGTCTCACTGTTGTTAAGAAGTTTGGTGTGTAGTAGCGATGATATAAAGAGCCCGAGTTGATTACCTATTATATCCACAGCCTACAAAGACCAGAACCAACAAAATGGCTCAAATCGAAGGCACAGCTCCTGGACCCCGCTGCGATTGCGCCCTACGGTTTGAAAGCTGGCGAGCCATCTACGAGCATGTCGTCCAGACTGGTCATCTGAAGGCCAGGACTTGCATGCCCTGCCATAAAGTATTCGGCAGAACGATAGACTTGGAGATGCATCAGCAGACCTCTCAAAAGCACCAGAAAATGTTGGGCACATCTGGAGTAGCGGCACAGAAAACCACTGTGAATCCTAGCAACGGTCAGGATGGAGTCTCAATCAAAGCCAATGGAGACATAGGCGGTACACCAACTGCAGGGAAGTGTAAAAGAAGGCGACGAGTCAAAAAGGGTAGGATTGGAGCCAAGAGGAAGGTTACTAATGACACCCCTTCTTCCCCCTTTCAACTCAATGCGACGCAGGAGCAGGAGAAGAATAAACAAACTATAGAACCACGGCAGCCTCACCCGTTTTGGTTCATGATAAGGTGGAGAAAACAGAAGCAGAAAAAGAAGAGATTAGCCCAGGCCAAGTTGCTGGATATCTCTCGGAAGGAAGCTGGTGCATCTACGAAGGAAGTATCCGGTAAAACAGCCACACCCAGGTCCAACAGGAGAAAGAAGAAGCGATTAAACGAAATGAGCTCTGAGGATACCTTGACATCACCCTCAGGTGTCACAGCAGCGAGGCCCTTGATGGCTGAGGTGGAAGGAGGAGCATTATTAAATAGTACCGATGCCTCTAACTTCGCTAAGGAAAAGAATATAAGTCAGAGCAATAAGAAGGGAAAGAAGGAGACTCCGGCTCAGACTTCAGATTCGGACAATAGTATGTATAACCTAATGGCTAAAGTTCCACCATAAAGTACTTTCTCCCCTTGCTAACAGACCTACCACCCACTTCTCAGCCACCCAAAGCACCACCGCTACCACCACTATCACCACCAGCATGGCCAGCAGCTCCAACCCACAGGTTCTCGTGCCACCCAACCGCGACTACCGCGCCTCCTACCCCTGGACCTCCGGGCTCCCAGGCCGCGGCATCTACCCCAAGCTGCGCAACCTCTGCCTCGCGCCCTCCGACCAGCAAGAGCATGAGTGCTACCGCCCCTGCACCCCCGGCACCAGCAATCTCCCCACCGCGCCCTGGCTCAGCGCCCCGCCGCGCGACCCCCTAGCCCGCAAACCCTTCGGCGTCGCGCTGGACTGCGAAATGGTCGAAGTCGCGGCGCCCTCCCCGGGCCAGCGGCCCACCGCCGAGCTCGCGCGCCTGTGCGTCGCGGACCTCGTCTCCGGCGCCGTACTAATCGACGCGGTCGTGCGGCCCACGCGGCCCGTGACCGACTGGCGCACGCGGCACAGCGGCGTCAGCGCCGAGATGCTGGCCGCGCGCGTGGCGGCGGGCGAGTACCTCGACGGGTGGCGCGCCGCGCGCGGGGCCGTGCTCGCCCTCGTCGACCGCGACACCATACTCGCGGGCCACGCGCTGCACCACGACCTCGGCGCGCTGGGCGTCGCGCACGCCAAGGCCCTCGACACGAGCACGCTGGCCGCGCGCCACGCGTTCCCCGGCCCCGAGACGCTGCGCCGCCGCTGGGGGCTCGGCGTCCTGATGCGCGAGGTGTGCGGCGTGGAGGTCCAGGGCCGCGGGGCGCTGGGGCACGATTGCGTCGAGGACGCGCTGGCCACGCGGGAGCTGGCGCTGGCGTGCGCGCGGGACCCGGAGCGGATGCGCGAGTGGGGGAGGGAGGCGAGGGAGAGGTTCGATAGGGAGGAGGAGGTGAGGAGGCGGAAGCAGCGCGAGAAGGTGGAGAAGGAGAGGAGGGAGCGAAGAGAGAGGGAGGAGAGGGAGGAGAGGGAGTGGTGGGAGAGTCTACCCCGGGAGACGAGGGATCTGGTGGAGAGGAATGAGAGGGAGGAGAAGGAGAAGTGGGAGAGAGGAGCTCAGCCGTGGTAAAGGGGCTGCGCTTAGGTCGTTTTGCTTTTTGCTGTTTCATCCCATCCGTTATATTGTAGTAGGGATATTTAAGGGGGTGAAGACAAGGTGTGCGTTGAGTTACTATTAGGTCGGAGGTTTTCTTCTTTTTCTCTTAGCCTGCGTTATACCTATCTGACGATGGCAAAAGAGCTCGGGATCAAAAAGGTAAAATGCTACATTCACCAAATAGAGGGTCTATCAATATTGCATTCGAGCTTATTGAGATGGCAAAGTATGCTTGTATTCCTGTCTAATGTGTTATGAGGCATCGTCCTCTCAGAATGATAACGGTTGTCGTCCCCCTTTTTTTTATATCATTTTAACAGCATTTTCTAGAGGAAGGCTATGGTCCATATTCGCCCATATCATGACATTCCTCATAAGATTCTCTGTATCCATATACTGTTGGTCTTACCAATAGTAACTCTAGTGGCTTGGGGTCTTTTCCCCTATGACCGGTGCTAGGTAATTCACCATAAACGTTAATTACATCACACGGTCCTCTGATCTGTCCCCGATGGAATCACCACATAATCTTGATCTACGCGGTGTACTTTCTCCGCTTATCCTTGTGTGTATCTGATGGCCGGTGAGACCGGATAGTCTTTACGAGTTTGTCCACATCTTCGTGAAGTTTTTTAACGGTCGAGTCTTCGGCGCCCTCCTTCGGAACTTCTTTCTCGTAGAGTAACTCCCATGCTGAGTCAAAGAAACCGACCCATTGGAGAATGTACTCCATTCCTGTTTCTTTTAGCAGCTTGCTCTCCTCACTGTCGGGTTCATTTCTCATATAATCTATCAAGTTCTTCATTGCTATATTCTCGAATTGGTGGAGGCTCTCATCACTATTGACCATATCTGGGGTGGGCTTGTCCTTCAAGTTTTCGTGTATGAGGTTTAGCGGACTTTTCATCACTCTGTCATCGACTTCTTGCCTGGTCGTCGGTGGGACTTCGTCCTCTGAGTCTCGGGGTTGACTCATTATAGCGATTCAATTAGATTTCGCCCCTAGATTACTTTTCTAGCCACGGGTACGCCACGTGGAGAGTAAATCAATAGTGGATGGAACTTGAGATGATTATGATTGAGCTTTCCTTGATATATCGTCCATCTCAGTTAGAGTATTTGCTTACCTTTAAATATCCATCTATATTGTAACGAATCATACTTTTGGAGACTATCCAATATGTCAGACCTCCTTTGTTGATTTCAGAATTTTACATGTGATCTTAGAACAAGGGTATTTATAAAATCCTAGGATATTTCAATGTGTTCATCTAACACTAGATCATATGATAAAGCCCCTTACATCGGCTTGAGTTCTCTTACTACGTAATTTTGCGAGGGTAATAAATACGAGATGAACCAACAGTCAACTGTTGACCGGTTTTTAGTCGGGGAGGAATATTCACACCAGTACTATTCTAGTCACAAAGATCTATCAAGGTGGCGAAAAGCCACTAGAAATAACTGATGTCTTGCCAATATTATAACAAACTTGTTACATCTAACCGCCAACAGAACATCTAACGTGATCGTTATGGTAGATATGCCATAAGGGTCCAATAATAACCATTTATCCATACAGGCTTTCTGCTTCTCAGTTATCTTCGATCCTATTCAGTTCCAGCCTCAAATGCACCCCCATATAAGTAAATTATTCTTCGCAAGACTTTCCTTAAAAGCAGCTTGTTCAAGATATGACGCCTACCTAAACGCCAAATGGATAGGTCTCTCCTTGCGACAAAGGTTCTTTTGGTTGGGCAATCTCAAAGCCGTGAACAGCATTGCTATTGTCGAACCAAACAAATGCATCATACTGCTTGGATAGCACAGTTTTGATGTAGTGGCTCCATCGCTCTGTTCTGGGCCTGTAGATGACGCCGATGAAGCGCTGTAGTTTGGGCTCTGTGTTGGTGCCTCTTAGGTCTAGCATAAATGAACTAATTCCAGTATTATGCATAGCCCGCTCGTAACTATCCGCGTGGGATGGATTCACGTTCATAATGCTCATGGGATCGTCCCACTCGTCTGCAGCAGCTACTGTTCCCGTGTGTGTTCCGCACCCGATAATGGAGACCTCTCCAGGAAATGTCTCCCGGCACAGCTGGCCTAGGTTGATTTCGCCGCAGTTCGTCCTGGTACTTGACCCTCGCGCATCGCCGAGATGGTATAACATTGGAAGTCAGTTATTGCTACATTGAAAGGATATTATGAAATTCCTGGTATTACATCTCACGAGTCCAAGCCCATAGGCTAAGATTTACAGTTCGAAGACCGGCTAAAAAAAAAAAAAAAAAAAAAAAAAAAGGGGGGGGGGGGGGGATGGCTCTAAAACTAACTCACCGAATTATGTGCCCACACCACAGCTTTAGACCCAGACCTCAGTTCAAGAAGCCGGCTCAGGACATTGAAAATGTGTGTGGCTCGGAGATTTCAGGACGTCCTGTCGCCGTAGAACATAGCACGATAGTATCCCTCAGCGTCTCGCACTACACGTGCATTCATTTCGGCATCCATGAACGACTCACCGTCCTCGTGGTGTGACATTAGCTTAAGCCGGTTGTCGAGGAGCTGCTGTAGCATCTTGATAACACCTAGCTCGTAATGCGCTGTATCCGAGTAAAAGGAAGTCCGACCATATTCAGCTGGGTCGTCAAGCCATGGGTCCAAGCACCCGTATCGTTTCCGTGCTCTTTTTGCTAGGTTCGGATCGACCTTTAATCAAATAGTCAGTAAATCATTAGCCTGGCAAGTAACGCCAATGGCAAATGGGTCGCTACTCAACTCTTTCTAGATAATCAATCACTGCTCTCTTCGAGGAACCCAAGCTTAAGACGTCCAATCCATTGAACGATACTCTCTGGTCCATCGGCAAGACAGCATTGTGTTCTCGTAACCAATCGACAAAACCCTTGACTTCGGTATTTCGCCACATCCAGCGGGGAAATGATCGAAAACACGGATAGGGGCTCTCTCTGAACGCAAGGGATGCGGTCTGGAGTAGTGGTCGATTGAACGCGCCTCCGGCCAATCACCCTCAATCGCTACAATATTGAAGCCGTGTTCTTCGATCAGCCGCTTCGTAATCTCAGCACGGGCACGATAAAACTATGAGAGGATTACCTCGTTAATCTTTTGATCGTTGACATACGTCATAAGCTAAGGTCTTTCGACTCACCTGCCGTCACCAATGAGGACCAGACGCGAACCTCCGAACGTGTCGAAATTAGGACCGAAAGAGCTGCTCTCAATCGTCGGGAGCCTTTTCGCAGCGCTTTTGAAGAATTTCTCTAAGTCTTCTGACATTTTCATGTGAAGTTTACCAATGGATCTAGATATCATTTAGGTAAGAACCTTTAAATGGAATGAGGATGAAGAGATGTATATGATGCTTTTTTATGTTAGGTACGAAATCGATTGTTAAGAAAAGTATAACCGATCTCATATCCTTTAATTTTTTTCAACACTCATTTAGCAGGTATGTGTTAATGATTATCGAGGAGATTGAGGTAGCCCAGTAATTGATATAGTTACCTATTACGTTGTTATGATATACATGGGCGGCAACTGCTAGCATCACATGTCCATCATGAAAGAAAGGGGATAGGTGATTCGCATTGCATAGAATTTATATACCTAAACAACGGCCTATCAGAACCCTCCTAAAATACTTTACGGTAGAAATTTACATACAATGTATTGTTGCGCAGATACTTACCTCATCGAGGAAGCCGTCTTCAGTAAAAACAATGGTATCACATAGCCCTGTGTTGGAGTGAGACGATAAGTGAGAGAAATGGTAAAGTGTATTAGTCCAGGTGAGTCTAGGAGGGCGTACGCCTGCTATATATATACAAGTAGTAGTAGTATAGTACCGTATAGTGGGGCGGTAACCCCATATTCCAGCACCCTGGTTTTCTGGTTAAGTCGGCGTTGCGTACCTGGTATGTCTTCCTTCAGGTCTTCCATGACAAGAAATTTATATAACATGTTTAGATTTGTTGGCCAAAGTATTAATGCTTTTTATGTTAGTAAATTAAGTATTTGCCTACTAATGCCACTGAGCCAGTATACCATTACGTAGAACTCCGTAGTTGGAGACTCATTAACACCTCTGACACCAATTGATAACGTGGTTGAGTTATATATGATATACCTCCGTAGGGAGTAAGAAGAATAACGATGTTAGTCATTGATGGTATGGGCCAGACTCGCGAAGAAAACGGTACGTCCCAAAATATCACTCAGCTTCCTGCGTGATGAAGTGTAATAACCCCTTCCACCAAGGAAACCTCAAAGCCACCCAGCCAATAGTATACCTACACTCCCAGCTTCGGCGAAGTCACTTGCTTAGGAGCCTGCATATTAAAGAGTCTTTCTCGCCTCTATTCTACCAATCGCACCAAATATACAAGATTATTAGGCACCTAAGTACTAAGCTGTTATCATATTAAAGAATGATCTGGTTTTTTTATTTATTTAAGCCTGATACGACCATCTGATTCTACATCACCAACTTTCGCCTCCGCACCACCGATCCCCTGAAATCGGAGCGTTTTGTTAGCTGTGAATAATGATGCCGCCAAATCTTCATGAAAAATCACAGCAAGGCACAATGCCAACTCATTGTTTTGGATTGCATCAACTGTATCCTGATCCCCAAGATGTCATAGCAACCGCTGCGGCAAAGCTAGAGTAAGTACACTCACACAAAGCCATCCATCCAATGCTCACAAAATCAGTATTATTGCTATGCATGGCTTAAATACTAGATCCCTGAAAACGTGGGAGGCGTACATCAAGGCAGATGACAAGAATTCAGGAACTGTCTGCTGGCTCAGCGATTGCCACATGCTGCCGTCTGCTATACCCAACGCGCGAATAATGACTTACGATTGGAACGCCGATATTGGGGATGGGGCAGCCTCGGAAATATTTGTTGGTCATGCAGATAAGCTACTCTCAGAAGTATCCCGTGTCCGGGAAGGGAAAGTATGCAATCCAGGAAACAAACTAAATTGAATATTTACTAAATTTGCAAGCAGACTGGGTCCAGACCTATCATCTTCATCGCCTCATGCTTTAGTGGCTTGCTGCTTGCTAAGGTATGCTATTCCATCATACTCTCTCCTACATAAATTCCCACAAACCTGTACCCCCTGCGCTGTGACGACTCTGTAAACGAGCTAACATTCCTTGAGGCTTTCGGACGTGCAGACCAGAGCTCACATCCAAGAGGTGATGAATTCCAGAAGATACTTCGCTCAACGGTTGGCATGGTATTTCTAGGCACACCTTTCCAAGGAAGCTGGGAAGCTTTCTCCACCATTGCCCAGCTTCGACTGACGGCTGGTCGAAACCAGAACGCCAGAGAGTTAATTCAGTATTTGAAGTCTGGAACGAGTGCCCTGAGTGAGCTGATTCAGCAATTTCGAGAGGTGATACAGAAGAGGATGCTTCATAAAAATATTGTTTGCTTCTATGAAACTCTTGAGACGAAACTCGATTCTCTCAGAGCCAGACTAAACGACGATTTAAAAGAGAGGCTGGATGAAACTGCATTTTCAGAGACTGGTGTTGTGCGTTCTGCCCACAGTTCAGGCACCCTGATCCATTGCGATTTGCTAATATGCACAGGTTGTTTCAAGAGACTCTGCTACCGGTGGTCTTGGTACAGCGACAGAATCCATGAACGTCAGGCACAACATGCTGCACAAGCATAGTTCGGAAAAAAGCGCTGATTATAAACAATTGGTTTCTTGGCTTAAGTATTTTGCTAGCCAGATCGTTGAAGAACCAGGTGAGTTCCACAAACCGTATTTTCATTAACGGTGTTCTACATGACACTCAGTATCATAACCCTCACCCTCACTAGGCTCATCCCAGCTCGCTTATTGCCCTTGCTAAGATTTGAAGTAGCTCCGTTCATGATAGATAATGTTGTAGATACCGGAGACTTTGCTGTCTCACAAACCCATCCGAACACCTTCGAGCAAACTCCGCCAAATTTCGTAGAGCGGCCAGACTTGATTGAGAAGATCAACAAATATAAGGGGCCAAATAATTCTTCACGTTTCATAATATACCTTTATGGAATCACCGGAGGCGGCAAGACAACGTTGGCTCGTTGCTTTGCAAGGTCACGAGATTTTACTGCCCGGTTCGAGCTTCCTGGGAAGTCAGAGCCTGAATTCAAAGCAAGTCTGGCCCAATATTCGGAAGATGTTTTGCCCAGGACAGTTCTCTCCGAACTATATCAATCCAACCAGGATGTATCAGTACTTGGAGAGCCCCAGGAGTTTCAGGCGGATGAACAATTAAGAATCAACGCCATGCTAGACTGGCTGAATTCCAAAGCCAACATACACTGGCTCATGCTCGTGGACGATATTCAACCTTCCAATACCTATAATATGAGCGAGCATTGGATCGAGAAATATTTACAGAAATTCCGTCAAGGTACCATTATCATCACCTCTCAGTATGCGAGGATCTTGAAATCATACCCATCAGTTGAAGTCGAAAGACTTCGTGTTGGGCAGAGTCTACAACTTATTGAAAGCGTCCTGAATATCGAAGGGGGAACAGCCGGAGATGGTTAGTCGAGTCATGATAGGACATGAATTACATGCTTGCGCTAACGTTATACTAGATTATCGCGAATTGGCAGATCTTCTTGATAACCATCCACTGTCAGTCAAAATGGCTGCTGAGTGTATTAATCATTATAAGCATGTCGATGCACGAAAATTTATCCAGCATTGGAAATCGACTGACATAGATTTCCTCGACGAATTTGATGATAAAATGGACAAAACAATTGGCCTAGCAGTTCAACGACTAGAGTCAGATGCGCGTCAATTCCTGATGATATGTGCCTTCCTCGATCCGGGCTACATTTGGGATGGACTTTTCTATGACCTGGAGCCTGAGCTCTTCGCCAAGTTGGTGGCGAGACTGGGCACTGTTGAATTTCTCAAGAAAAATCCTTCTAGTGGGGATCACGGAGTTGTTTCAGTTCATCCTGTCGTCCATAGGACGGTTCGACTACTTGCTTTGCAACGAAGTGATGTAGCGCGTATCATCAATACCGCGATAGAGGATATCGCTCGGGCTGTACAAGACGAAGACAAGTATAAGATAGGGGACCAACAGCAATTGCTGTTACCACACGTCAAGCAATGTCGATATAATTTATCGATTTTCGAAGACTACGCTGACCTCAAGCTCGCTCGAGAACTCCTACCTGCCATTAATGTCCTTGGCATTTTCCTCAAGCGAAGAGGTGAGTTGAATGAAGCTAACGAGTTCTACTCACTCGTCTTGCGGTTATATAGAGAGCCTCAAGATCAGGGTCGGGTCATTCCCGAAGCTTCCGAGGAAGTAAAGCAAGAAGCGATATTGGACATCTCATTTACTGATACCTCTGAATATTATGAATTGCTCAACGAGTACGGCTCATTACTCAGAGCTCAGGGTGACCTTGAAGAGGCAGAGGAATTGTTCAATGAGATACGCAACTCGGTCAACGATCCTGAAAGATTGGCTCAGCTCCAAGATTTTCCCTTTGTCGATGTTGAGGTGAACCTGGCACTGTCGCTCAGGCAGAGAGGTGATCTCGAGGGAGCTTTAACCCACCTTACAAAGGCGAGACAAGATCTTCGTGTAGAAAGCGGTAATAAACCCGGCGGAATTCTTCAAGACAAAATCAACCTATATGAAGGATCTGTCCGCAAACTTCAGGGAAACCTCACAGAAGCTGCGGATCTTGTAGATGATGCACTGGCAGGGCTTCAGTCAAAGACAGGAAATGGGTCGTTGGAGGTAGCACATGCTCACATGGAACTTTGCAAGATCTATCTTCTTCAGGGGAGCTTAGCTGCAGCCTTAGATTGTCATGAATCTGCCAAAGGCGCCTTTGAAAAACATTGTCCCAACGCCATTACAAGCACGACTGACCTAGAATTACTTGGCCTGAGTCTTAGGATAGCTCAATGGCAAAGATCCCAAGAGGCAACAGATACATCGACTACAAATGGCATATACACGGATATTAATACCTTCCTTAAAAGTCTCGACCACAGGTTTCCTCCCAATCATCCTATAATGCTCAGCTGTACACGGAAATGCGGATTTGAAATCTTGAAGCTAGGGAGGTGGAATGAAGGTCGGGCCACACTTTTGCGAGCGATCAAGGGCTATGAGGATATAAATTCAAATGGGCTCGAAGCGGCATTCGCAAATAAGGACATGGCTGACGGCTTTTTGAGTCATTCGCAATGTGCAAAGCGGGATGTATTTCACATTCTCAATCAAGCGGGAAAGTATTATATGAGATCAAAATATTTATTCGATGGCTTGAATTCAGTTTATTCTGATAAATATAATGAGAAGATCGAAGAGAAACTTCAAGCCATTGAGAGAGAAAGGGTACGACTAGAGAAAAGGGAGTTATGAAACCCCACCTTTGATGCAACACGACCTCGAAGAAGAAAATGAAAAGGGAATATACCTAGTTGGGATAGGGCTAAACCTTGGATAATGTCTCGGAGGGTTGTGGTGAGGATAGATGTAGATAATACGACTAGATCACGGCGTTGCGTTGTTTTTGGCTATCTTGGCTTTTATGTTTATAAATATTTTAGTTCTTAGGGGATATCCTTCCTCGAAAAGCAATAAGCTGCTGAATGGTTTTTGGGACGTACCGATAATACTAATTTATACTGCCACTGCTTTTGCGTTACCGTACATATGTCACGGTCAGCGACCATGGTTGGCCGACCTGACCATATATACCACCAGTCCCCACAACAGTATAGCTTCATTTATTATCTAATAGATGTTATTATGGAAATTATATATAACCCATTTACTTATTTACTAGGTACCTAGAATGTATATGTTTAATTTTCTTTCCTTGGAAATTTTTATACGCAATACAGATATTATTGAAGCCTTTATATGTTGGATTTTATTGTAAGACCATGGCAGTTGTGGTGTTGTATGTGAGTTCCAGATAACTCGTCAAAAGTTACAGTAATGTAAAGGTCACAGTGATATACCCTAGCTAAGCTTTGATAGTTAGATTTAATAAGGCACGGCCTAGACCAACGGGTAACAGCTTGTTCTTCTTTGTTGGGGTTTCCCTTTTTGGAACGTAAGAGCCTTGCTTTGAGAGCCTGTTCAAGGGCTTCTTGTTCGTCTTCTTCGTCGCGATTTTCCTTGCCGTAACATGTTGTGGAGAATGTCGAATCGTCAGACTGGACATCCCAATCAGAAGTTTCTTCATCAAGACGTCTTAGCCAATTCAGCGTTTCGAAATAGTCATCGGAAATAGAAGCTTGCTCCTCTTTATGTTTTCCTTCTTCGTTATAACGTGTTGTAGACAATTTTGAGCTCGATGATGACAAATCATTCACTAATAAAGGCCGTCTTTTCTTCCTCCTTTTCATCGTGATATTTTCTTCATTGGTGTCAATGATCCCTTTGTTAGAAAAGCTGGCAATGTTTTTAACCCGCCTTCCAGTCCCACTGTCAGATTGGCAGCTGCTTCCTTGGCTGCCCTGAGGCGAGTCGAGGTCGGTGCCGCATGAAGGACACTTAATGATGTTAGTGACTAAATTATGTTTTAGGTTTGTATGTTAGTCCTTACTGTGTAATTATCGGTTGGGATTATTAAAACAAAGCATTTGTAACAAAATTTTTTCAAATACATTTTTGGACTTAGCCTTGTATCCGTAGCGGATGCTATTGGGTGTTTGTAAATGGCTGATAAAAGGACGTTTAAAGGTAAAAGCGAAAAAAGGTAAGCTTTAAGTAAACCACTTAAAGTAGGGGAAATAAAAAAACCGAAAGGAAGAAATGTAAAAGCTAGTTGACTTTCAACTTCGCTTTTGTAATAAATGCAGTGGGTTATTAGTAAGCTATATAAAACAATGGCCTAGGAATGAACATTGGAATACAGCATATAAATTATTTATTAAATTCATAGTTGCTGACCGTGACCATATGTAGGACATATGAATGGTTAGATAGTTGTGCCCTGTGGCTTGGCTCTGGGTATATGGAGACTCAGTGAACAAATGAAATTCAATTTTAAAAACACTTTTTGATGTGGGAGTCCCTCTTGGGTTACTCTCAGCTTCAGGCACGACTAGGTAAACCATGATTTGAAATCTGCCTTACGATTATCGAACCAATCAGGTTCAAAGTAGTCGCCCATATAAGCAGGCTGCGAAGAGTCTTTTTCATTCCTCGGCTTTCTCATAGATATCTTTCGGAGGCTCCATTTTGCAGCATCTAGCATCGGGTGGATTATTAGGTCTGTTAGTGTTCTGGTTTTGGAGTCGGTATATATAAATGACAGGAAGGTCTAGATATAAGTACTAGTAGACGAGAGGTACTTGTCAGGAGCAGGGCGTTAGACCACGGAGTACAATATTGTAGGTTACATAACTAACTAGTAAGGAGACAAAGAAAATTCTCGATATGTGAATAACGATATCAGGAGTCGGTCTACGTCTAGTCTCCTGCATAACAATATCTTGGTTAAGGGCTGCCCCGCATTTCTCTTTTTAACATGTAACGTCTTACAATGTCTCCATAGTGCCATGTTTCATAATACACTCAAATATATTGCTTCGACTATACAACTCTCCAAATCTCATCAACAACCTATTGAATCAAAACTCTAAATAATAATATTACAATCTTTCAATCTTCGTTAAAATCATCCTCAATGGCAAACAAATCACGAATTGATAGAGTCTTTGCACGACTCCTAATGAACCACCCGTATGGGTGGGCTCTCTACAAAAAGGTGTCCGCCAAGGACCTGCATCCAGGCACTTGTGGCTATTTTGACTCTGATGGTGATTGGAAGATTCTCGTTCGTTCCCCACCTGTAGTTCCAGTTTTCTATACGATCAAGACTTTAGGAATGTCTGACTTAACTCGATGTAGAAGATTCAAAATCACCTCCTCGATGCCGAAAGTCGAGAACCAGAACCATTGACCTGGGGGCCTAAGAGCTCCGAGTCAGTTGTGTGTCGGCAAATAGGTGGGAGTATTGGGGCACCGTATGTATAATCCTTGAACTTCGGACGAGAATATATCCTTGAAAATTTTGAGGGGATTATTGAACATTCCTTTTGGTGTGTAGCCTACTTATTTTATTAACTTATCTTCATTAGGGCTATGGCACTCCCGGTTGAGGCATCAGTCAAGCTCTCGGTCCAGTGCCAAAGCGAAGAGGGGGCATTTATTGTGACTGAAAACCCAGTTCTTAGACATCAGATAGAAGATGAGGGCGCGGCTGTCGGCTGGGTAAAAGCTAACACTGCCGAATTAGTCAAAACGTATAAGTCTATTATCGACCATCATGGCATATGGATCATCACAAAGACATACACATCTCATCGATGTGCGGTAGCTGTTATGTCCTCGAAATCCTCATCTATCGAGCTTGGTATATCGGCAGATATCCCTGGTATATTCACCTTCACGCCATCTAGCGAATGGAAATCCAGTGGTACTGATTCCGCGTTTGAGGTTCATGAGGATGGCCAAGGAGTGGTAGCGTTTATCAGCGGTATCTACTTTTCGAAACGCATTTTTGGGTCGGAACTGAAGGAAACCCGCGGTCAGGATGAGCAGAAAAAGAGATTCCTACGAGGGAAAAAGGAAGATATAAAACTGGAAGAGGAGGAAGACCTGGATAGCCAAGAAGAATATGTGGTGGAACTTTTCAACTGCACAGCCAGTCAGGAATAGTAACTCTCTTAGTTACCAGCTTTTCCTCAACCATCGGGTATCATCTAGGCGCATGTCAATAAACTCTAATCAATACATGAATATCATACTATGTACAACAAGAATTGCTTTTATGGTTGAGTAGTTGGGGCTTCACTGCTCATTGAAACCAAGTTTGTAGGGCTATTAATACAATAGGGATATAAGTAATTGTCATCATACACTCATAGGCTGCTCTCACGTGGTGGTTGCTGCCTCTTTCACCGGTCTACATATAAACCCATGATAACCAAACGAGCTTTCTGACCCGCCAATCTGCTCCACCGTAACATCCCATTTCACATCCTCTCTGTCGAGCAAGGGTTTAATAAAGTGCGGCTGGCGATACGTGACGTAGAGAAACACGCCATCCGGCTTTAAGACGCGCGACACCTAAGTTCCTCACAGTGAATACAATACTCTAAGAAACTCCCCTGCTAGGGGGCCAAGGGAAAAGGGGGAAAGTCTCACCTCCTTAAGATACTGCCCCGTATTCTCCAACACATCATCCGGCGGGCTCCACGGGCTCCCATGGATCATCGCGTCCAGGGTGCCCTTATCAAAAGCCACGTCCACCGAGCGCGCGGGTATCTCATCCATGTGCCGGACGTCCATGCGCCTCCACTCGATGCCCTGCACGTCGGCGTAGCGCTTCGCCATGAGCTCCACCGCCACGGCCGAGAAGTCGACGCAGATCTGGTTGGTGTAGCCTCTGACCGCTAGGTCGCGCGGCACCGTCTAGCAAACGCAAGCATTAGCCTTCCGCAGGGGGCCGGGGCAAAATAAGGGAGGGGGGGGAGAGAGCATGATAGGTTACGTACGCTGTCCCCAGACCCCAGGTGCAGGATCCGCGGGTCCGTTTCCGGGCCCCGTGGCCGGAACAGGTGCTGCTCGAAGAACCCCTCCAGGTCCCCGAAGGACCGGAACCACTCGTGCACGCGGCGGTCCGGGCCGGCCTCGGCGTACCGCTCGTCCCAGTAGTCGGCGTGGGCGAGGCGTTCTAGTTCCTTCTCGGCCATGTGTGAATAAAGTAAAATCAAATCGAATAAAGTGAAACGCAGTAAGAAGAAAAGAGGCGCCTGTAGTGTAACTCTAGTCTATAGTTGATCTATGGGTACCAGACTGAAGCCGAGTTTAGATAATAGAAACTGTGTTTATAGAAAGGTGAATACATAAAAAAGGGGGTTGAATGAAAACCCAATTAGTCACCGGTAGCCGCGATATTCACTGTAGCAAGTAGACATAGGAAAGTACTTCATATCTAAGAGGCTAGGTAGTTATCCATATCTCTATATTCTACAAGGAGAAATCGATATCAACCTATTCTATTTACAAGTATATACTGCAGAATTTTGACCCAAAAAGAGAAAAAAAAACTCCATAAACTCTATCGAAGATGTGCAGGCTTTAGTTCCGGCGCTAGATGATTTTTGGCCTGCTGATGCGACGCTGGTCTCTTGTCATATCTTTTTTTTTGTGCGGTGGAGCTATGTGGTAGCGGTAGCAGTGATGGTGTATAGTATAGCAGTAATATCCAAGTTTCGATTACACTAAGGGGATTTTGGGTTCAGTTACCCTTTTTTCCAGGTTACCCCTTTTCAAATATATATATATTATTCCACGTAGCGAATCACCCCTTTTTTTCGTTCATGCTACAGTGTTCCACAGCATGAGGGGAACATGAATATGTGGACGTACTATAGTTAAGCTGTTAATAATTGTTATTTTTACGACAAAAATAATAAATAACTAAACGTACCTAGGGTTTAGAAACGGGGTTGTACTTAGTCTTGCTGAACTCTTAGCTTAGACTTCAGTGTGAGTGGAGCTTGCGAACGGAGATCAGGAAATCCACAGTTGCTCGCCTATAACGAAATGCTCCGATTCAGTGCTCTATAATGCATCTATACCCACCCAAGTATCAATCATTATGTACATATCCTACCTACTATCTCATCACCGCACTCATACTCCCGACGGACCAACCCCGTTCCCCACGATCTCGCTGACTGTGCCTTTGATGGCCTCCCTGTCCGGCTCGTCGAAGGAGATGCCGAAGTACCTGCGGAGAACGTCGAGCCGCTGGTTTTCGCTCTCGAGCGTGATACTTAGCTTGGTCTCCCCGCCGCGCCGCCACCGCAGTGTGTTTTCCCACAGGATGATCGCCCCGTCGATCTGGCCCCCCATCGTGCCTGCGTCCCTCTGGGGGCCGTCTCCCACTTGATCGATGCGCTCTGCGTCGGTGGTGAACCGTGTGACTAAGACTTTGCGCGGGAAGAAGGATGTTTCACTCTTGGAGGGGGACACTAGGAGAGGTTAATTTGCGGTAGGAGATATACCTAGGGTGTGTTCGAAGACATGTGTATGAATGACGAAAAGGTTAAGTGTATAACATTGAACGTAGAAAAGGGGGAAAATATATGCGATGAGAATTGCCCCGGAGTGTAGGTACTCACAATTCATCCCCTGTATATCCTCCGGCAGAAACTCCACATCCAGGAAACAATACATCGGCGTCCACCCCGCCTCTGGCCCAACCCTGACCTGGTAAATCCACACCTTGCACCCCTGGTCGACCTGCTGCGGTATCGGCTCGTGCACCAGCCTCAACCTCGCGGGTTCTATCTGCGCCTGCTCCCGCCCCTCCACCAGTGGCACCGGCGCAGTGGGGCCGTTGGCCCCGTACGCGACGTCGACCATGTAGCGGTGGCCGGCGGCGGTAGTCACAATGTTGACGCAGTGCGTGAAGCCGCCGTACCGCTGAGCAGCGGCGTCGTAGATGCGCGCGCCCGCTATGTGAACGTGGAACCCCAGGCTCAGGAGCACGGTGTGGAAGAGGGTATTAGCCTCCATGCAGTACCCGCCACGGCCGTGGGAGGGGGGCCCCACGATCTTGCGGAAGACGTTGTGAGCCTGGACATTGACCACGCGGTGCCAGGAGTAGTGCAGGGTCAGGTTCTCGAAGGGGATGGTGAGGAGCTGGTGCTTGACTAGCGTTGCGATGTAGTGTAGCTGGTCGTCGTAGTGGGGCGGGGCGGAGTAGAGGCGCTCGTCGTGGGGGAGGCAGATGCGATCGAAATATTGGCCCAGCTGAGCTGCGGTGAATAATGGTCGATGGGCCATAATGGAGGAGCTCATATATGAGATGAGAAAATACAATTTGCTATATGAGACATTCTGATGATGATAGAATAAATATTGACCTATGCGGTGAGTCACGACGAGACTGTAGTTGAATCTGAGCAGACATGGAGCATATACGAATCAGCTCACGATGACGTTCAGGGGGTGTCCACTGCTGATATCAAAGTGTTATGTAAAACGTAAACAAATAGCGTTAGTAGCTTATACTTCAATCCCTCTTTGGGCAGGTAGGCGTAGTATCTCTCCCCTCCAAGCCACATTCACCCGAACTCTGTAGCCGGAGATGCTAGAATCCATGTCGTATACTATGTATGCAGTATCACCCAAAGTTGCGGGCCGGGATAGGAACTCGGCAAACCGTCATTTCCCGGAGACTTTGACTGCGTAAAATTAGATAATGTTGTTTCACGAGCGCCGGCGAAGGGCATAGGTTATCTAAATCATCGTTAATAAGTTATGCGTATGTAAATAGGACTGAAAAGAGACGGCAAGCTAAGGGTTGGCAAAACAGTAAAAACAGTAAAGAGTCAAAGGGCTAGTATAAAGGTATTTTAGCATTTGAATGCATATAAGGTGGTCTTTGTAAACTCCAAAGCAGGCTAACATATAATACTCCTCTCTTAGGTCTCGGTAATAGGGGTTTGAACTCGAGCATTATGTCCCTCCTATAACTGAATACCCTCAACGGTCTCCATCTTAATCTTACACACAGGGCAGCCCTTCTCGATACGATCACGCAGGAGTCTTGCGTGCGTGACTTTGCTGCCGACAAATCTTCCACCTCTTGAGCGGTCTTCGTCCCCACCACCGAAGCTACCGGGATCTAATGCTTGTCCGGGGTGCAAATATTCTAATAAATGCGTGATATGGAAGACATGACCACAAGCAAACCCTACCAACGTTTCCGTCTCCCATTCGGTAAAGGGCTCATGGCAGCTTGCGCAGTGGCCTGGCTGAGGCTCCCGATGGTCGTGCTCTGGTTGTGTATCATGTGAATTGCCGTTGGAACGACGCATCGTCTCTGACGCTGCTGCGGGCGTACCTGTACCGGTGCCGGTTGTGCGTAGTGTCCCAGTAGGAGACGAGTTGCTAACAGCGGAAACAACCCCCACATCCTTCGATTCCACGTCAATATGGTCTTCAGCCTGGACGACAACATCGAATTTGATTCCTCTACGCTGGCCATTGCGAAGCTGGTTTTGCGCTGCAGCAACTTCTGACCGTAGGACACGAGCCACGCCAGATGAGATACTATACTGAATCTCGTGCTCTTTCATGATATGCTTCAAACCTTCACGGAGGCCGGGGATTTGGAGACCTTCGGGGATTCGACGGACTAAAGTAATAGGGTTGATGGATGTGCCAACTTCTTCGAGTAACCCACGGATAAAACGGGGTTTATCCATGCTGTAATTGAGGAGATCTTCCCATAAATCTGGATCGTCTTGTTCTTTCGCAAATGCGATGGCCTGTGAAACGTCACCAAGTCGATCAATAATAAGGTAAAGAGCTCGCTTCATCTGCCCAGTCTTGGAGTATAAGTAGACCAATTCGGGTATATAATTGGCATTCTCGCATTCCTGCACAGCCTTCTCGAACATGTACGAGGTTGAGACCTTAAGGAAATCCATGAGTAATTCGCGGTCAAAGACCGAGAAAATATGGACTGCCATATCAGCAAACTCGTCAACAAGCGATACGGATTCATCGACGGGCCGATCCCGGTATTCTTGCCAAAGACCACGGAAGTAGAAGTAGAGATAGAGATTCAAGTTCTTCTGATCTAGCTGAGTGACGACGACCTCAGGCTTGATAAGACCACGGTACGCTTCGTCAACTAGTAAGGTTATTGCTTCAGATGTGGCTTCTTCAAGTTCGGCAACGCTCATCCGACTTAATTGAGATTCCGGCACCCTAAGTGCGATGAAGCTTGGAACATCGTCGGTAACAGCACCGGCGAGGTGATTGTCTCTTATTAACCGCATCGCAGAGTCTGCGTCCTGAAGCTTAATGTAGCCCTTTAGAGCATCTCTGTATCGGCCGTCGGCTTCTTGGAGTCGCGCCAAACATTCCATTACAATACGCCAGTCGCGTCCTTTCTCTCCGTCATCGACACTGTCTTCCCTGACATCACGGAACTTGAGCTGATTTTCGAGTGCGATGCTGATTTCATGGACATTAAAAAGTTCAAGACCCCAGCGATCGAGCAATTCTTTAAATCGAGGCTTGTCGGTTCGAATGTAGTGTCCGAGCATGACCTCATACACTGTCCCCGGAATTGGGGGGTGCATGGGTTCTGATGGTATATAGTTCACGATTTCGTCAAACTTCTTCGCCCCTGCAAAGGTATAGATCCACTTCTCCCACCGGTCAGGTGTATTTACCACCTTGGCTATAACCTGGGCGGCAGGTTCCCAGTGTCCGTTTTCAACAAGATCTTGGACCCATAGCTCGCCGATCCGACGTTTTTCTTTCTCGGCCGAGCTATGCATAAGACGGTAATGAGAATCTACGGCAGATGACGCATCATCGTAGAAGTCATCGGGTGCCCACGATCTCCGGTCAGGAGTGGGTGGAGTCAGTTCAAGTCTGTCCAGTGGAGGATTCATGATATCTGGATGCTCATCGAGAAGCTCCCAGGCTTCTTGATATCTTTGATGGTCTAACAGCCAAGTAAGATGATCTCCGAGGTCTCTCTTAGTAGCGAGTATACAGTCATATGGGCTGTGTATGAATATTTTGGCTCCTGGCTTGATAAGATTTGGGTGTACCGTTTGAGACCCTGTTGAGCGAGGAACGCCCCGAATACTCCCAGCAGTGCTCATCATCTTATTGCCGGAAGCTGCCTCATTGCTGTCTCTGCTTCTAACGCTGGCACTAGAACTGAATAAGGACCTTGGATTAATTGCAGCATTCCACATGTCAGTCCCTAGACCTGCCAGAGCTTCCAAAGCGCCTCGCGACGCCACAACAGAAGCTGCTCTGGTAGCAGGTAGCACACCAATATGATAGTCATTAGACGATAAGCGTTCAAACCGACCAACAGTGAGGCTGTCTTTGTCAACTTCGGCTTGGGAAGTAAGATCGATCAGTCTAAGCTCAGGGGGTAGAGCATTTTGGCGACGCCTTATCCCCCCGGACGGCTCGCTGCCGCTGGAGCCCGTCGATGACTTCGCCTTATGTTGTTTGTGAGATTTCGATTTTGCGTCCTTGATATCCTCATCTTCTTCTGGTTTGCAATACGCAAGAACCAACAGCAAATTTTGGGTATATAACGAAATTCCAGAAATGATGCAATCCATGCGGAGTCTATCGAGATGTTAGCATATGCATTACAGCATTTAGAGTCTAGAACACTTACATCTTTACTATCTCAGCTCTTCCAATGGATCTCTCCCCAGCGTTTTGGCCTACACCAATACCACCCGGATGGACATGGATGATCCATATCGTACCACCCCATCCTACCAGCAGCCGCTCTATTTTCTTATCATGATTTTGGGCCTGTTGGGTTAAACTAGTAGCAGCCGGTGATAAAGATGTTATTGGTACCGGGCCATCGCCTTTGCCTTCGCCGTCTTCGCCTTCTATAGCCTGGTCATCGATCCACTCGGCGCGCCCTTTCCAGACACCAGCCATTTCTTCCCACTCATCCGTCTGCGGCCTATCAATGTGGCCAATTCGTTTCCAGGCATCCTCGGCATCAGCAGTATCAAGGTGAAGCTTGGATCGCATGATTTTAATGCCGTGCTCATTCAGCCATGCGACGTATCTGCCCGACAGCGACCACTTGATGGTGCTGATGGTACCTTCGCCAGAGTGTAGAACGGTATCTTTGCCGGTATTTGCCCCCAATCCAATGCTACCAAGCCATCCTGATGCTGTTGCCGCTGCAGTACCGACCGTCGTCGACGTACTGCGTCCCAGCGGAGCACCAGCGGTAAGTATTAAATTGCCAGCCAGCCCACCGGAAAGGTACGTCTTGTCATTCTTGTAATCAGGTGATAGGGCGACAGCTTGGACAGGTCGCGCAAAGTTCCGCAGCTGTACATCTCGTAGATCGATGAGGGATTGGACACAGACATTTCCATCAACGGATGAGGTGCCGATATAAATGTTGTTCGAAGGGATATTGGGGACCTGGGGTATTTCGCGGACCTTCCGATGTCCGGAGGGAGTGATTTCTGAATGTCTAGAGGATGGACGACTAAAGCTCTGGGAGGCTGCTCTCGCGACAGCTTCGGGTTTGAGGTTCAACGGTAGAGGAGGCGGTGGGTAGGGAGAGATGGATATACTCGTGACGGAGGCGGAATGGGCATGATAGACGCGTACGGACTGGAAGGTGGGAAGTTGGATGACGTGCTGCCAGGTCTGTTAGTGAAGCTAGGTGATGGGGGGATTGGTGATGAATATTTACGATGTTTCCGTTGTGTGTGCCAACGATCATCTTGTCGCCGGCGACAAGAAAAGCACTTGTGGCGTCGCCATTCCTATAGACGGCGTTTAAGTGTTGTGTAAGACGGGCATACTTCAGTTTGGGCTCATCCTCCTCCTCGTCATCATCGTCGTCTTCATCCTCTTCTTCGTCATCCTCTTCCTCCTCCTCACCGTCTTCGTCTTCTTCATCGTCGTTCTCTTCCTCTTCCTCTACCTCTTCTTTCTCTTCTTCTTTTTTTTCTCCTTCTCCCTCTCTATCTCTATTACTAGCCTCCTGCTCCTGCTCCTGCTCCTGTTCCGGCTCTTGTTCCTGTTTCTTCTGGTCTACCGCCTCTTCCGCGCCAACATGAACACCTCGATCATGACTAGGTTCGTCCGAACTCGGGCTTTCAGGGTTCGGGCCAGGATTGGGCTCTCTAGAGCTAGAGCTAGGGCTAGGTTCGTCGGGCTGCAAGTGTTCTTCGTCTTTATTCGTGAGAGTACTTGGTTCGTGCGCTTCTTCGTTCTCATGGGTGTTATTATTATTACTATCCTGGCCCAGGTCGGGCTGTGCTTCTGTCATGGCAGGCGACTAGCAAAGGATGCTCGCATAATGAGACAAACTCCTGGACGCGAAGATGGGGAATGGAGAATGGGGAAGAGGATAGCGCGCAGTCGGGGGCATGTAGGGATGTATTAGCTATTCGTTATCTGCTGGGTGAAGTGGATAGACATGCGAGTCTGGAGCTATCCCAAGCTATAATAGGATGATGCATGATGGATGGTGATAGGATCGGGAAGTCGAGCTACGTCAGAGCTGCAGCTCCGAGAAATGCCTTTAATGCAAGACATGTGGCACTGTGATTGCACTGTATTTATCGAACGTGTTGGGGCTTGATTGGGGCTTCAACTGGGGGGAGTGTGGGTCACTGTGTACTCCGTGACTTCCAATCCATCCAAGCTTGTCGTAGCCTTGCAGATTCCCTAACTTGGGGTTTACTGTGTGTTGGACCAATCAGTAGATAGAAAAAAAATATAAAAAAAAGGGAAAAGAGAAAACAACCCCGCCAATTTTTACTCCCCTTCCAGCCTTTTTTTTTAACTGTGGGGCCCGACTCCACATCCCTTTTTACGACTAAAAACTATTAGATGCAGCATGAAATATGTACTAACACATACATTTTATTAAGAAAAGTATATTTAATTTTTTCAACTTAATAACCAAACATCCTTTCCTTTAATTTAATAATTTTTTTTAACCTTTTTAACATATTCTTAACTAATGATTTTAAATAGCTACTAAGTATAGCATTTTAAGCTTTTAAAATAACGTTTTTTAATTTATTAAAGGTTAAATTTAAAAGATTATAATAACGATATATTTAATTTTTTATTTAACTTTATACATTTTTAATGGAATTTAAATTAAGGCTATATAGTGGAAATTTTAACATTTAAATTTTTAAATTTCTTAAAACTTGCTTAATTGCCTAGGCTTTATAAAATAAAGCACTATTTTAATAAAATAAAGTGTTAAAATGCTTTTAAATAAAGCGCAATATTAATGGTAAAATATACAATATATAATTCTTAGCATTTATTTTACTATATTTTTTAAGTTATATAAAGCAAGGCCTTTTATACCGGCTAGTAAAAAACCCCTAAAACATCCACTTATAGCCTCAGCCTTTAAAGAGGTCAAAATTTTTTAAGTCTTTATTTTCATAAACAGTAACTTAAGTTTTTCACATTATATTAATAAAAGCTTAAGTTTTATTTAATTAAAAAATTAAATTTTTACTTACAAGCCAATCTTTTAAATAAGGCAACCGTTAAAGCCACTCCTTTGTAAATTTAAACCGCTTTACTTTATGTTTAAGTTTAAAATAAATATTGCAGCGTTATATATACCTTTTATACCTTAAATTTAGCATAGCTTTTTTAATAGCTTTTTCTTTATATAGAGCTAATTTCGAAATAAAATAAAGAAAATTTAGCCAACAAATTTAACGATAGCTTTATTTAACATTTATAAACTACTTTATTATAGCTTTAATTTCATTTAGTATACGGCTAAAATATTGTTTATAGCAATTAGAGGTTAACCAGTATACACATGCATATTAAACCTAGCTTTTCAAAAAGCTTAGTTTATTAACTATCTTTTTTAAAAACTAACCTTACTAATAAAAAGCTTAACATACTACGCAATCGTTTCGTAAAAGGCGTTTATAATTTGGTTTTTCTCTTTTTTCTTTTTTTAGCAAAAGAAAAAAAGCTTCAACGAAAATAAAGGCATCTTGCAAAGCTTCTATATCCTTTGCCTATACTTTCGTAAGTATAATAAGAACTAAGCTAATTAATAAGCTGCCAAAAAGAGTCTACAAGGTCTTAAAAGTACTGGGGGCATCCATAATGAAATTTGAATTTTTTTTAATTTTTTTAAGCAAAAAACGGCTTTAAATAAATAAGTAATTGCAACAAAACGGTTTAAACGGGTTAGTTGTGAGATAAAAAAAGAGAGTTTTAATAAAATTGATTTGGAAGGTATTTACGCACTGAAATTGTGTGGGCTAGTACCTTTTAAAACAATGAACTAGTAATCTTTGGCCCGTGTATAAGGGGGTGGAGTCGGGCCCCACAGTTAAAAAAAAAGGCTGGAAGGGGAGTAGTGTGGTTAGTGTAGTGCAACTGTGCAACCTATAACTGAACCTAGCACCAAGCTATCGAGGCTAGGTTAAAGGTCTCCATTGAAAATCAACAATAGCCTTACACCTAAACATTAAACATCTCCCACTCACCACATCACGTTCACCTCTTAACACACTACAACCCACATAACCTACATCCAATAAATGAAAACAAGGGGAGAAAACAAAACAAAAACAAGCCTTGCACATAAGTGATTCGTATAATATCTCGAGCTTTTTTTTTTTTTAACTTCAACTTCAATCTAATTCAACCCCCAATCCCTCCCGAGGTCCCCACCCTCAAATGGATCCAACCTCGTCAACATGGCTTCGGTGACCTCTCTCGGCCTGCACCAACCCACCGCCCTACAGTATGCCATTCAAGAACAGCTTCTCCCCGAGAACCCCCCAAGTTCATCTTATGAATGGGATATTACGGTTGACCAGGCCACCGACGATAATGGGGACAGCAATGGTGAAGGCGATGGCGAGGATGAGCTGCTAGTCACCAAGGATTCCGTGATATGGTCCAGGGGCTGCATCTTCCGCAAATGCTTCGGCTTCAAGCTTGAGAAAGAACCTATTACCCAAGCCCTGTTGACATACTTCCCCAGTTCCGAAAATGATGCTGGTCCGGGAACAGCCAAGGCTAAGAATGCATCTCGTGTTATGTCCAAAGCCCTGGTGGTCCTGCTCAAGACCCAGGCCCACATCTATTTCCTCGATGGCACCAGCCATGTCGTGCATATGCCCTTCGAAGTCGAATCGGCATGTGCTGCACCCCAAGGCTTGATTATACAACGAAAACCGCGCTCAGATAGCAGTGCCACCTCGAGCTTGAAGTTCCCCAAAGTCCCTCCAAACTCTTTCATTTCAAGTCAATTCTCCCCCCTATCCGCTCGAACTTCTCAACTATCTACCTTTACCACTGAGACGCTTGGGAGACCGAGAGCCTTGCCATTGAGACTAAGTTCCAACTTTGAGAACCTCTGGGATGCCCCTGAGGAGAAGAATGACTCCTCTTGGCCCCGTCTGGTCACCCTTACGGATCCGCTGCTGGAACTGGGCCTTGTAGTGACCCAGCCTGACAAGTCTGCCAAGCAGAAGACCCGGAAAAGCTTAGGCAGGGCACCCCATTTCCTCGACCGGGCTGAAGAGATACTTCATGTAGAAGCGATTCACCCGTGTGGAACTTCCACCGAAACGAGAAACGGAAAGCTTGTTCTAGCTGTCACTGTGAACCGAGAAACCTCCATGTATACGGTATGGCGACTTTCCTATATTCATAATGAGGATCCTTTCCTTGGGACACGTAAGAATTCCAAGAGAAAACCAGGTCCGCGGCGTAGTTCCATGCAGCCTGGCCTACCTAGTGGTGCTACGACTCCCTTACAGACCAATTTTAAGGAGAGCTTCGGTGCGACTATGCCCGGAAAACGGTCGCGGAAAAGCGAGAAAATCGAGAGAAATGACAGGGCTTTGGAAAAGCTAGAATCGTCATTAGGTATCGACAAAGAGTCGGGAGTAACTCGTCGGACCTCCCGGCGTGTAAGCTCTATGCTCGCCAGGGCAGATCTTTCTGCTTCACAAGACCGGGCTGGATTCGTTGAACAAGCCCAAATTGCCGGAATTACCAATACAAGAAGGGATACATCGCTCGGGAGCCAGCGAAATCGCACAAGTAGTGCCTTCTCTGGCCCCAGCTTTAGTAGCAGTGTTAATCATCCGAGTAACAACCTCGGCAGTTTCTTGGAGGCTCCTGTTGATACCTTGCTTGAAGAACTACGAGCCGGTGGAGACTTTGAGGGATTCCATACCATGGGTCTCGACGATCACGATTTCGATGGACTCGCCCAGGAGGTCTTGCTCACCAGGATCCATAGCATTCCTGTCGATAATAGCAACGTCAGATATTCTCTTTCAAAGCAGCCAGCCCGCAAGCAGTGCAAAGTATTTTGCGTTTGTGGACCTCCAGTCACTACAGAAGGTTACGAAAGACAGCAAGTTTTAGTAGGTATTCAAGACCCAATGGAGAAGCGTCTACAGCTTTTGACCCTACACCTGCAATCAAACAAGACCTCGTCAGGTACATATGTGCCTGACAAGACAGTCGTGACATTCGGGCAGCTTAAAAAAGCTCAAAATGTTCTTGATTCAAGCAAGATAACTGATGGAAACATATCTATGATCTTGTTATTGTCGCAGGCCAGCAACGGCCTGCGTGAACTTAGCGTTCAAGCACCATGGAGCCCATTTACCCCTATTTCATTTCCACAGAAGCTCTCACTTGCGAATCTACGCAGCCTTGACTATCGAGGCAGTCTTATCAATCGGGAAGTTGGTATTAGGAGAGCCGTAACCCCTGAGATTGGAGAGATTGCGGGAATGCGACATCCTAAACTACGTGGTATCGTCGACATCGTAGACGAAGACACTCAACAGTTGCATCAAATTCGTATTCAGCTACAGCCTCTGTCTCCCCAGGTCTTAAAAGTACTAGATGTGATTCGGTCTGTTGTACCCCCGGCCTTTGGAGATAATCTCATGGCCGGTTGGTGGGACATTCTTTCATGGCTTCGTCAGCAAGATACAGATATTATTGATATCGAGTGGTCTGCTATCGTCATACAGATGATGTCCATATACCTTGCCCTAGATGTAGAAAATGCTGCTTCTCTAATTGACCAGGCCCCTAAAAGGAGATCTCGAGGTTTCCTGAGATCAAGTAGTGGTGCGCAGATCGATCTCGAGGACTGGGAAGCAATGAACGCATACGAAACACCAGGGTCCTTGACGCACCCATCCTGGGCAGAGAACAAGGCTTGGCAGTGGATGATGGAAGAGGATGATTCTGACATGTTCATGTTCCAACCAAACACCAATAAGCATGGCTCGGATTTCCTGACATTGCATATGAAGCGTACCCTAGCGTATTTGTCTAGTGGAAGGGACGCAATAAACGGCCAAAACTATCTACCAACTGCTCCAGGAACTGACAGTACCAGCCGAATGCGATATGCCCAAGACATTTTCCTTGCGTTGCACGTTTTGCTTGAAGAGCAAAAACTGAACATCACCTCCCCACATACAACCTCCCCCGGTTCAAATGACTTAAGAGCTGTGCTATTGCGAATTGCATCCTGGATGAAGTGGTCCTCGTGGACTGGCTTATACGAATTGGAGATGTCCTTGGACTGGCCGGAGAACCACGGAGAGTTAGAGGCCGTCCGGGTTTCTTTGCTACCCCCGGAACCAGACTATTGGGGTGCCTTTGACTGGATACAAGCGAATATATCTCGCGAACCTAAGTCTCCACGATCGATACCGGCACTTAGCTTACTACTCAGTTGTTCGAGCATTCCGCGCATAAGAATGTTTGACACCCTCTTCAGGAAGCTTAGCTTGCGAAGTCGATCGCCCACCGACTATGTTGAAGCAATCTACGAAAGTGGTATTGATCGAGTTATATTAGAATCGCTCCCAGAATCGATACTGGTCCCACTGCAGGACGCCATATCTCAGTGCCAAGCGAGCCCTCCTTCAACTTGGTCCGGAGAAATGTTAGAGTTGGTCAATAGGAATGACATTGGTTCTATTTTGTCTCAGTCAGGTCATTCCCAATTTCACTCGGCCAATTTACTTGTAAGTTCCATCCATTGATCAGTGTAGCCAGTTTACTAAATTGTCCTAGGCACCGACACACATCGCTTCCTGGGACTTCAACTCCCTGTGTCAGAACGTTATGGACTTCAATGATGCGCCGGCTGATGACGTGGCAGAAAGTGACAAGCAGGCGGTGATTCGCGCTATCTTCAAGGAGGACCGCCGTCTCGATGAAACCAAGATGATGTTGAATACTACAAAACCGCGTTCCGTACGCCTCGATCCCCTCCCCGAATGGACAGAGCCCATATACCTGGAACAGCAAAAAGAGTTAGTGACTAGGCTTGCTACCAACACCTTATCCATCCCAGCTGGCCGTGGATTGATGAACTACGGTCTTCGTTTCCCACTACTCACACAGAAATTCCATATCAACGGCTTTGTGCTTAATTGCACAGTTAAGCCTAATAATGTAACCGTTGGGGTTGATAAGATGCTGTTCACGGAAGAAAAAATAGCGTGGGCCTTCTTTCACTCGGGAGTTGCAGGGGGGCTGTCCATATCTCGCCAGGCAAAGGGGATAGATACGTCCTGGATCCTCTATAACAAGCCTGGCAATGACCTCAACAATCGACACGCTGGGTTTCTTCTAGCATTGGGTCTGAATGGTCATCTAAAAGGTGTCGCAAAATGGGTCGCCTTCAAATACCTTACGCCTAAACACACTATGACCTCTATCGGACTGCTCTTGGGGTTGGCAGCGTCATATCTTGGAACCATGGATTCCTTGATCACACGCCTCTTGTCGGTCCATGTCACCCGCATGCTCCCGCGAGGCGCTGCGGAACTGAACTTATCCCCCCTCACACAGACCACCGGAATCATGGGGATTGGCTTACTATATTGCAATAGCCAGCACCGCCGGATGAGCGAGATAATGATGTCTGAAATTGAGCACATTGAGTCAGAAGACGATGAGGAGCCGTTGCGCAGCGAATGCTACCGGCTTGCTGCAGGCTTTGCCCTAGGTTTTATCAACTTAGGCAAAGGCACTGATCTCAAGGGTCTTCACGATATGCGTATTACAGAGAAGCTATTGACCTTAGCTTCAACTACAAAGAAGGTTGAACATGTGCATATCTTGGACAGGTCAAGTGCTGCGGCTGTTGTGGCTATTGCCCTTATCTACATGAAGTCGGAGGACCACATAGTGGCTAGAAAGATTGATGTCCCGGATGCAGTCCTGCAATTCGATTACATCCGTCCTGATATTCTCCTCCTTCGAACAGTAGCTAAACATTTGATTTTATGGTCTGAAATTGACCCTAGCCATGACTGGATCCGCAAAAATCTCCCTAAGCGCTACCATTCTCGAGTCCACCCTCCAACACAGCCTTTTGATCATTCATCGAGGGGTCCCCTTAACTCTACCCACTTGCCCTTCCTTACAATATTGGCTGGGTTATGTTTCTCCATGGCCTTGCGGTTTGCAGGATCAGGTAATCTAGCTGTTCGCGACCTCCTCCTGTCTTATCTTCACAGATATTATGGTCTATGTCGAACACCTCGTCCTAAGGCTAGCTTTGACGAAAGGTGTGTATTGGTCACAGCTCGGATGTGCTTAGATGTAGTCTCACTGTCATGTGCCACCGTTATGGCCGGAACCTGCGACCTCAAGGTTCTTCGAATACTGCGGTCTCTCCATGGCCGAAACGACCCCGAAACTACGTATGGTTCGCATATGGCTACGCACATGGCTATTGGTGTCCTGGCCTTGGGTTGTGGAACGCAGACGTTTAGCACCTCCAACCTAGCGATTGCCTCGCTCCTAGTCGCTTTCTATCCTGTGTTCCCAGATACAGTACAGGATAATAAGAGTCATCTCCAAGCCTTCCGGCATTTCTGGGTATTGGCTACCGACCCACGGTGTCTCGTTACCAAGGATGTTGCCACCAATACGCCAGTCAGTGTACCGATATCTATCCGTATTCAGAACTCGACATCCATAGTGAAGGAAGAACTACGCACGACTCCGTGTCTACTGCCTCCTTTGAACGAAATATCAAGCTTACGGACCCAATCATCCGAGTTCTGGAATCTTGAATTAGATTTTAACGCACACGCGGAGTATGCAGAGGCTTTCAAGCGGACACAGGCGTTATACCTCCGTAGGCGCCCCGTTAGCGACAGTCCGTTTGCAGCGACTATCCTCGCGCTCGGTCGCCAGGATAGCGTCCCTGCCACCATATACCATCAGAGTGGCTCTCAGCCTCTTGAATGGCTCTTCAATAACGTGCCCTCGTTACAGAAGCTAACCCACGCCGAGCGCGGCATCGTTCTTGACCGCGGGGTTGGTGGTCCAGATGTAGGCGATAGTGCGGCGAATGTCGTGGACGTCCGTCTCATTCTGGAAGAAGGCGTCAAGAGCGGGAGACGTGACGACTTGCTTGGGCTCCGCGGGTTATTTGATTGGGTGGAGTGGAGAGCGAAGAGAACAGAGGAGGATCAAAAGCGTAATGATCATAGTGAAAAGAAAGGTAATGGTAACGATATGGATACTATTGACTGGACAGGAGAAGGGTGGTTAAGAGAGAGCATCGTTGAGGGTTTGAAAGGCGGTGTTTGGCTTGCAGGTAGGGAGTAGACAGAGTCATGTGACCCGTCATGATAAAATACATCTTATAAAAGGGAGTTGTGAAAAGTAACACTTAGCTTTATTTTTCTGGCAAAGGGGAAAGAATCCCAGGTGTTCTACAAGCTGCAAAATTATATAGAAAGAGTTTCGGGAAATAGATCGAAGCATAAAGCCTAAGGGACATAATACGCTGTCTCGAGATCCTCCACTTATTGCAGATAGAATGGAATCAAGGACGAGCTTATGATAGGTTATGTGACAATTAAATTAAAAACTTGTATATTCATTATGTAGCGGTTCCCTCAATGGTTTTGACAATAATAAGGCTCAAATAAAACGGCCAATTCATTTTAGAGAAGGAGAATTGGTATAAGTCGAAGTAAATGTATAGCGGCTTACAACATCTATAACCTATGATGTTAGTATAAGAAAGAAAGAAAACTAAATTATGAGAAATGAGGGTAGTTATGAACGTATCGGTTCCTCAGCAACACATTAATCCATTTGGTTACCTAGTTAGATTTGGGACACGACTTTGTTTGTTTGTTTGCAACAGTTTTTGCTATGGTCTGTCGCGGTCTTTTCGATGCTGTCGATCCATGTCAGGTGCACATTTCGCAGTACCAAGTTCGTGTAAGTTGTGTGTGTAAGTCGTTTGCTTGCCCCCTTTTAGGCCCGTGCCCGGCGAAAAATGAGATACGGAGCAAGGAGAGCTTAATTTCCAGGTTCGATTTTCCCCTTCACTTATATAAACCACGCTAGTTCCCTAGGTTAGGTTGAAGTTTTTTTCTCTCTCTGTTACCTAACCTACTTGCTTCGAAAGAATATATAGGTAGGTGATTTCGTTACGATATTTCTTCTCTGTTGTTTCTTACTCACTCTCTCTAATCTCTCCTTATACTTAATACTATACTTCTCTCCTTTGTATAACATATATACTCTGCATACATCTAGTCCTGTCCTAGAAGAGAAACCTCTCTAGCACACGCACATACATACGTACATACATACTTTTTAATCACTTACTCCTACCTACCTACTTATCTTTCTGAAAATACAGCATCACACAGTATTCCAGCCACCATCGTGAATGCTGACCCCCCTCCCTTACCCCCTAGACAAAACCACAACCTTCCGCAAACTAGCCCCCCTCCTCATCCTCCTCCTAACCAACCCCTCCACCTCCACCTCCACCTCCACCAAGCCCTGCCCCCTCGTCCTATCCTCCTCTTCCTCCTCGCCCCTCACAATGGCCGACCTCCCCTGCCCCCTCTCCCGCTCCCGCGCCCGCGCCATCGGCCGCACCCCCGCCGAGCACGCCGCCCTGGAGCAGGCCCTCGAACGCCGGCGCGCGCGCCGCGCCGCCGAAGCCGCGCGCATGCGCTCCGTCATCGGCACCAGTCCGACCAGCGCGAGTGCCACTCCAGGGGGCGGTGCGGGCTCGCGCCGCATGCTGCTCTCCCTCGTGCACGGGTACCGCGCCGCGAAGGCGGCGCGGCTGCGCAGTCCAGCCGAGGAGCCCGCCGCGAAGGGGGGAGACGAACGCGGTTTAGGGGAGGACGAGAGCGAGTACTGCTTCGCGGCGCCGCCGAAGAGGCACAGCGTCGATCCGTTCGACCACGCGATGCAGCGCATGAGAGAGGAGGTCGGCGAGGCGCCGCCGGCGCAGACCCCGCCCAGAGTGGACGGCGCGAGGAGGTGTGCGGGCTCGACGAGGAAGGTGAGGGGCGCCGGGTGGCATCGCCGCGGGTATCGCGATCTCGGGTGCATGTGGATCAACGTGAAGGAGGGGACGAAGGGGCCGGTCAGGGGACAGGATGTGAGGGAGGACCGGACGCTGAGGGGGTTTGTGAGGGATGTTTTCGGTGCGTATATCTTTCTCCCCCCCTTCACATAAGTCTTCCCCCCCGGTCTCCTTTTCTATTATTTTCCTCTGCTCCCGAGATGGTTCCCAAATTGGACTGGATGAATCTCGCTGAGGATGTGTTGCACACTGGAAACTAACAGATAAATAGCTTCCCATGCTTCCTCATCCCTCTATGACTCAGGATTACACTGCGATCTGTTCTTCCGCAAGAAGTCGCTCATCCGCATGCTCGTCGATCTCGAGAACGAGGGTCGCTCGGACGAGGAGACGCTTGTTTGTGACTACTTCGACGGCGGCGAGACGGTCTATATAAAGGCCTATGATACCTTCGGACACGAGCGTTCGCTTTGTGACTGGTAAACTGGAGTGTGGAAGATCGGATGCGATTTGGATGGAGAGTAGGGTAGCCGGATTCGAGCAGTTGGCTATTAATTGTGCGGAAGCGGGAAGATGGGGATCAGAGGTAGTGGAATCCATTCTCTCATATCCAATGCTGCGGGTCTTGATAGAATACGGTAAGAAAGGGGAAGTAATTAACTTATAGCTAATAGATTAGACGGCTTGCCTTCAGTGGGCATTGGCGACGGGCGTTATTATAATTCGGTGCCTCGCGGCAGTTGTTAGCATTAGATAAATAGATAAACGTCCTCTTTGCGTATATCAATGTGAGGAAGATGAAGCTTAACGCTGACATTGTAGTCGATTTTGACAACTGGTACCTCCTACTATTACGATATGTTGTCTTTCGAACAAATAAACACACATGACATAGCCTGATGCGTTAGTCGTTATATCATCATCATCACCACCACTACCTCCATAGATCTAACCCCCTACTTCTCCTCCGGTCCTATACCCCCCTCTCCACTCTCCCCTCCACCCCCATCCCCATCCCCCTTATCCCCCCTCTTCACAACCTTCACCCTAACATCAATCATGAACCTGAACCCACCAAACTCGCCCCTCCTCCTCATCCTCACCAACTCCTCCGCGATGGCCCTCCCGCGCGCACACGTACCATACATGCCAATGATCCCCACCCCACCGCTCCCGCCCGCCGCCATGCGCGGCCGCAAGGGAAACCGGCGGCGCTCGCGCTCGGTGAGCCCCGCGTACGTGGTCACGATGTTGCTGGCCTCGTCGCCGAACAGCACGTCGGCCATCTTGGACATGCTGATGGGCTTGCTCAGCAGGGCGTCGAACCCGTGGCGCGCGAGCGACACCGATTCCCCCGGCATGGCGTGCGCCATGAGCCCGACGACGAAGGAAGCTCGCGCGCCCTGTGCGCGCTCGAAGGCGCGGATTTGGCGTGTGGCGGATATGCCGTCCATTATGGGCATGGCTATGTCTGGTTTTGAGAGTAAGTAGGGGGGGTAGGGGAGGAGAGGGGGGGGAGAATACCCATTAGTATGCACCGGAAGCGCTCCGGGTCGGCTTTGTACCGCTCGAGGGCCTTTTCGCCGTTGTCCACTATGACCGTGTCGATGTCGAAGCGGCTGAGACATTTCGCTAGGAGCTTTTGAAAAGAATAGAAGTAAAACGTGTTAGTTCCATATACTGTAATAGAAAGGTTCACACCTAGGTATCGTCTATATGATATCAAACTATCTCCTTCTCCCCCTTATCCTCTCCCTATTCCTCCATAGGGGGGCATCTAGCATACAACACACATCCAAGATCCATTTTTGAACCGTCAAGCTAGGACAATCCCAACCCCGGCCTTCCACCTCACCCATCCCCCTTTTTCTTCCATCGTCTTCACCACTCCCCATCATACCACACCACAAGACCCCCAACCTCCCCCTTCCCTAAACATTCGAGTCTATGTCGGCAGTCACCCATCCCACCCCTCAACCCCAAGAAAAGAAAAAAAGAAAAGAAAAAAAGGCCAAACTCACCCTCTGATTCACCATATTATCCTCCGCGCACAGGATCGAGAACGCCCCAGCGGCATCATCCCGATCGAGCACGGCATCCGCGTCCGTCTCCTCAAAAGCAAAGGTCAGGGTAGTCTTGACGACGTCTTCCTCGCTGGCCACGCCCAGTATGGGGGCGGGCTCGCAGCCGCCGGGGGGGAACACCAGCTCCTCGGTGCTGGTGCCGTTGGCGCCTATGGCGAGCGAGGCCACGTGCGAGTAGATGGACTCGTCGGTCTTGCTGACGTCGCGGATGATGGTTCCGTGGCGGAGGAGGGTAGGCATGGGGGGTATAAGTGCTAGGATATGTAGCATACTTCGGGGGGAAGAAACACAAACAAACCCCCAAAATAAAAAAGTAAAATAAAATAAAATAAAGAAGAGGAGGGGAAAATGAGCAGGGGTATATTCGTATCGGGGTGAAGCTACAAGCAAGTAAATAAGTAAGTGGGTGAAAACGAGAATGTGGATAGCTAGTAAGGCATTGAGTGCTGATGATATCTGCGGGGTGTTCCTTTTGGGAAGCAAGGGAGAGGGTCCTGGGCTAGGTCTCAGAACTTGTGATGTGGCTTCGTAAATGAACAAATCCCATATTTCTAAAAGGGCAAAGGCGATTATTTATAGGATGCAGTGGAATGGAATCACAGGTTTAGCGGGAGATGGAGAGAGAGAGAGAGAGAGAGGTTGGATAACGAACTTGGTATACTTATGCTGTTCGCTGACCTTCCCAGTTGTCCTTGGATGTAATGTAGGTTTATGTATGTATGTGCCAGGGTACCTGCAGCCCCCACCTGGCCTTGTCGAACACCAGTTGATATTCGTTTTCTTTTTTTCGTTTTTTTTCCCCTTGCGGCGTATGGCTTCTTTGGTCCTCATCTCCACACCCACTTTCTTGTCCTGGTGGTTTGCCTGATATCTCGAATCGATATGATGGGCTCCGAGCTACGAGCGGAAAGGAGGTAGGTTACATAATTAGGTCATGTCTTTCACAGAGAACGAACAGGACAATGGTATCTAGAGAGCAGAAGTCCACCGAGGTCTCACGTGTAAAAATAAATCATCTTCTTCAAAGCAATACTACCATACAAATCTACCGCCCTTTTGGCTGTACCCGGGACCCCCAAACGCCGCACATATGCCATTGAGAGACCAAGGATTTCCTCGGTGTCGCCAGATCATAAAACGCATAACCATATTCTAATTAATGGGTATCTACTAGCGCTTCCTTCCCAATGGGTTTATCTGGCAACCGCAGCGCTCAGCACTTGGGTTCGGAAAAATCCACCCTTGGTGCGTTCGATGACTTGCTGATACACAGAACTCGGGGGGTGGTTCATGACCACGGTTCCCTCCTTGTAATCGATCTTGGCATCGACCCGCGTGTCACGAATCAAGTTCACAATCCACTTCTCACCCTCATCCTGGCCAAGACCCAAACGTGCGCTCAAGTCCTTAATGTCGATGCGAGCGTGGATCTTGCAGTAGCTCTCCGAGATCAGGTGTCGTGCAGCGTCGACGAATGACTCGGCAGCGGAGAAAAGGAAGAAGTCGGCTCGGCAGACTTCTTCAGCAAGAGAAAGCTGGCGCTGGGCCTCCTCAAAGTCGAAGTCGATGTACAGAGCCCGGACAAAGTCGGTGACGGGGTCGGTGTATTCGTAGGCCTCCTGCTTGACGATGCGGATGATGTCCTTTAACTGCTTCTGGTGCTGGCCAGAGTTCCGGGTGCGGCTCCGGCCGGTGATGACCGAGGCAGCGAGGTAGCGTAGAACCCAGGGGCAGCTGGTCTGGATGGTGTTGATATAGGCTGGGCTGAAGAATAGGTCGAGGATCTGGTCCCGCGACCGGTCATCGTTGAAGAGAGGGAAGAGGGCCCAGTGGATGAGCCAAGTGCGGTGCTGGAGCTGAGCTAGGGGGTTGTTAAACAGCTTGGTGTCGATGCTCTCCTTGACCTTCAGGAGCTCCTCCACACTCCCTTCCCAGTTGGTGGTCAGAATCTCGGACGCAAACTTCCCCCATGTCGCCGCGGCGACCTTGTCGTTATCGGTGGACAGGACACGGAACTGGTAGAGCAGGTCGGCGGCGGCAGCGTAATTGCCGCAGCTGTACTGGAAGTTGCCGAAGTCGTAGAGGGCGTTGACCATCTCGATGGTGACCTGAGGCACTAGTCAGTCTCCGTGATGTACTCATAATTATAATTATAACGTACATCGTGGTCCTTCTTGAGGAACTCCAAGTTGGCAACCTTGTCGCTACGTAGGTTGCTAACGACATCCTCGCGACCCAGAAGATCGGTAAGCTTGCTGGTGCTCTCCTCGAACTGTTCCAAGCGCGTAATGACCTTCTGTCGCTTATCATCGAATTCGGCGGGGGCCTGGTCGAGACCCTCGAGTTCAGCCTTAAGACTGCCGACAAAGTCGGTCATGTTGGTGGTCTTGAGAAGCTCATATTTGGCCTTGGTGATGGGACGGAGGACAGAATCATCGGCGTCTTCGGGGATGCGACCAGCAGCGAATTCGAGGAGAGGGAAGATGAGGTGACGGTCGAGGTAGCCCACCAACTTGGGCAGTAAATCGTGTTCAGCCATATTTTTGTTGGACAGGGGAGAGATGAGGGTTTAGTTACGAAAAAGAAAACAAGAAAAAAAAGAAAAGAAAAGAAAAAAAGAGAAGAAGAAAGTAAAAAGTAAGAGAGGTTGTGTGGTAGTAACTAACGATACCTTTGGTATGGTATGGTATAGTATGGTGTACTAGGTTAGTAGTTATCGTAGGAGAGAAAAAAGAGGGAGGAATTATGGAGGCGTTAAAAAAAATATGGAGGGGCACAATCTAGACAATTAAAAAAAAATTAAGCAGTAAGAGGTTGAATTCAATTGAAAAGGTTCGTGCACGGGGGTTTCGGTTGGTGTGGGCTTAGGGGGAGAAGGGGGGGGGTTATCCACTAACTTAATAAGTACATAGGTTACCTTGTTGTGTACTTGAATTGTGGGATGATAAGTCGACGATGGAGAATGATAAGAGATTATCCGACAATCCGATAAGCTAAGATAATTGATAAGCCCAGTTACTGTACTATATACCTGTAATACCTTACCTAAAGCTTCTTACCTAAATCTTTAAGAAATTCTTCACCAAACCCAACTCTAGACTTAGACCTGGACTTATACCCAGACTGAGACCAAGATCCAGACCTACGCCCCCAATATGCTGCTGTCTCGATACTTTCGCCCTATAACTAGAGCATCTGCGCCGCTCTCGACTATTACCCCACGCTTCGTTATACCCGCAGGCGCAAGAAACTTAACCACCTCCGAACCCACCACCACTACCACCACCACCACCACCACAGATGCATCTCTTGTTGCGCCTCCGGATGCGCCTTTGAGTGAGCCTCCAAGCGAACCCATAAGCGAACCCTCAAAACCCGTTCCTCCCTCATTGCCCTACTACGTTGGCCGAAATAACCTAAGAAACTTCGGCGTATATCAAAAGAAGAAGCGAGGCGGCAATTTCAAGGTCACACTGTTAAAGAAAGCCGAAGGGGACCTACAAGCATTACGACGGGATGTCCAGGACTCCCTGGGTTTGCCTGAAAATGAGGTGACTGTAAACCGTGTCACAAGACACATAGAGATCAGGGTAGGTGGCAGACTCTTGAGAGGGAGGAGGGGAGAAGTCAGCTAACAACTTTATGCCGATGTAGGGTCACAAGCGAGACGAGATTCTGGCTTTCCTTCATACGATGGGTTTCTAGATAATCGTTTAAACTGAGGGCTATGAAAAGTAGGATCAGCCGCGGAGTCAAGGGGTTTTTTGCCAAGTCGTCACCCTTCCCTAACGAAGAGGGAGAAAAAGAAGAAGTGTATACATACAGTCCACCACTAGTACCGACACAAACAGGGGAATGATTATTCGCCTGCAGTTGGCCGCACGATATACCCTTTATACGAGCCCCGGTACGACTCGTAGCACACAGCTATACAGGATGGACGGAAGCCAAAAGAAGAAAGAAGGGGAAAAGGGCAACGAACTTGTATATGTACAAAATAAACCAAAAACCGAAGCATCAAGGCTGCTCTTGTATTTATACTAATTGGTTAGATGAAAAGTGATCAGCGGGCCAAATCTTCTCCCTTCCTTTCCCTAATACCAATAAACTTACCTACTTATTGCGACAAATTATATCTGACTGCGAAGAGATGCTCTTTTCCAGATATATGCACTGAAATATATCGAGACTCCATTTAAGGCTAGTTTATCGTCAGACCAGCGATGTAACAGTTGGGTAACTTCCAATGTGAGGGATTCATGACCCCACCCCGACTCCGGATCGGCATTGGTCCGGCTTCGGCTTCGGCTGTTCGGGGCCGGGTAAAGAGGTTTCACTGTGGAGAAGGAGGTTTGGTTTATACTCTTACGTCAGCATGGTAGTATAACTCATTAAGTTTATACCTTTATACTAGTACGATATCAGATTTATAGCTAACAGATAAAGAATACTAAGATAGAAGAGGCAAAGCATGATGGAGAAGAGATCTCAAGGTACTATATCATGTTTTCCTCCCTATCGCTAAATACTAATGTAATATAACTAGTTTAGATGAGTAGGTAGTATTATGCCCGTATGAGAAGCCCACATCCCGCAATCCAATGTGTATATCAGACGATATATCTCGTCCCCTTTTACCCCCATTGCTCATATGTTTCTGCATACAAAAAATACAAAAAAAAAAACAAAGCCTGGATCCATAGACACCTGAACATTAGTCTACGCTATACGAATCCTCCGTGTAACACCTGCACTCCGAGCTGTGGTGGTTGCACCGCGCGGGAGCGTACGCTATCCGCCGCGACCGCGACCGCGAGTGCCGGTGCCGCGACGGCCGCCGCCGCTGGTCGATGAGGAGCGGCGTCAGAGGATGGCACCACAGCCCCTCGAGGTGGTATGCTGGCGGCTCCGAGCAGCATCGCGTGTTGCTGCTTCCAGGGGGCCCCCTGCGCCCCCTGCGCCCGCGGTGGCCGTCGGCACCCGGAGCACCTGGTGGACCGCGGGGTCCTCGACGCCCGTCTTCCCTGTGAGAGCGTTAGCGGTTGCGGCATGCTTTCGGTTCTGGGAACCGCTTACCCGCGGTACCCCCGAGGTCCGCGCCGGCCTGGGTCCCCCCGACGTCCTTGAACTCCCTCAAGTCCCGGAGGTCCAGGCGACCCACGCACCCCAGGTGATCCGCGCGGTCCTGGCCGGCCTTGCTGCCCCCGATTGCCGGGCACTCCCCTAAGCCCTATGGGCCCGGGTGATCCGGGTCTGCCCGGAGGCCCCTCAGGTCCCATGGGTCCCATAGGCCCGGGTGGCCCTTCGACGGCTTCCCCCGGTTCACCACGCTGCCCCGGCACTCCTGGACGCCCTGACGCCCCCACAGGCCCTTGGGGCCCGGGAGACCCGCGCCGTCCTGGTGGCCCAGCTAATCCCCGCGGCCCAGGAGATCCGCGGGGCCCCGTCCTTCCATCTAACCCTGGCGAACCGCGGGGTCCCGGTGGACCGACAGGCCCCGGGGCACCGCAGCAACCCGGAGGTCCTGGTGGTCCCCCCGGACCCATGGGCCCTGGGGCGCCGCAGCAGCCGGGAGGTCCCCGGGGGCCTTCCGCCCCTGGTGATCCAGGACGCCCGGGGACTCCGGGAGGTCCAGGAGGGCCGCAACACCCGTCGCGCCTATAGACATTGTGAGTTGCAGTGCTAATGATGAAATAATCATATTACAACTAAGCGAGTAATGCTTAGTTGCATGCTACTTACCCAGATAGACCTGGTGGACCTGGTGGACCTGGCGGACCTTGTTCTCCGTTTCTGCCATCCCTACCGTTCCACCCTGGGGGTCCTCGTTCACTAATGACTGTTAGTACTGATTCAGGAAGGAGGCACGTTTGCCTCAGGCTATATATAGCCTGTGCCTGGCCGTAGGCAATGGAAGTTATATACGTACCCTTTGGGACCCATCGGTCCTAGTGGTCCTATTACTCACGTATTAGAATGTAGGATGTCCTAGAGTGTTCGGTTTTGTGTCGTTTACTTACCGCAGCAACCGGGTGGTCCTTTCGGTCCGCCTGGACCCGTGGCTCCAGTATCTCCTTTATCGCCCTTGGGGCCCTTGTCTCCCTTATCTCCCTTCTCCCCCCTTTCACCCTTTTCACCCTTATCTCCTTTGTCGCCCTGGTCGCCTTTCTCTCCTTCCGGGCCCTGAGCACCTATACTACCTGTGTCCCCCTTCTCCCCTGGAAATCCTTGTGGACCTTGTTCTCCTGGGAGACCTGGCATCCCCATGAGGCCTTGAGGGCCTTCAGGGCCTGGTCGACCTCGGTGGCCTCGTGGGCCCCGCTTTCCTGGGATGGACATTGAACACCTCCACACACAAAACGCAGCAGAGAGCAAAAGTAGCAGCACTAGAACGACAACAACAATAATCACAGTGGTGTCTGAAGTTCCATTAGATGACGAAGCTGCTGCTACTGCAACAGGGGTCTGAGAGGATGTAGCTGTTGTAGTCGCAGATGTCATGCCAGCTACTGCTGCTGTCGTGGTATCACCATTTCCTAGACATATAGTCGTAACATACTCTATACCTTCCCTTGTGACTGTGAGAGTAAGGAATGTCTGGTCTCTTGCAAGGTGTACGAAGCTCGAAGAGACTGGCTGACTAACTGGATGGACTGTTGCAGTGACCGATGGAAGTATAGGCATGGCGAAAAAGGAGAGATATTTATAAATGAAAACCGTTCAAAAACAATTCAAAATACTATGCTATATACCGATGACTGCGCGCGATGCTAGGTGACAATCCCATCATGAACAGAAATGCCAGAGATAAATAACACGCGGCCATAGCATTTTTTGCCTTATAGAAACATGGAATATTCCTCCGCAGAGCCTTGCCCACGCTCCGCTTCCCTCGCAGGTGTACCGAAGCATGTAGGCAAAAAAAGAAAACTCGAGTATCCATCCGAAAGACTCGAATCGGGTTTCCAGAGGAGACCTCATCTAGAATAGGGAAAGCTCAACAACACGGTAGGCCAATAATCCCGATGAGATCAGAGCTAGCTTCCTCGGACACGCTTCCCCCAGGTCCATGTAAATGTAGATAGCCGTGATACGACGTAGCGTTGTGTACGATACGATACGATGCTCAGCACACCACCTTCATGAAACAATGACGCATCCGACGGAGACGACGACCGAGGCCGTGATTTCTGCCCTTGTATAACAGCTGCTGCCAAAGGCTACATGATACATGCCAGGGTCTGTTGGTAGGTGATATCGACAGGCCCGGTAGGCTTGCAGGTGGCGTTTTGAGTGGTTGACTCCGTTTGACCGTGTGACCTACCGTTGTGATCCCGGATGGCGGCAGCATTGATGTGTGCGTAAGTTTCACACACATAGCTTGACCAGGTCTGACTTTTCTCGTCAAATGCAAAAAAAAAGGGTACTTTGATGTTGGTCACCTTGCCTTGCTGCGGCGTCGAAAGCAGAAATAATAGCTTTATTGGCATATATCACCAGCAGGCTGATCAAAACCTTCAAAGCAAATGAATTGGGTACGCATTTCCAGATCGGGAATTATAGAAAATGACTTGATCGGTTGGGGCGTTCTTCTATAGAATATGTATTGACGCCTTGCATCTTGCATGAATTGAGCAGCGAACCTGGTACCCAACCTGCCAACTTATTGTCTCCACCCCCTCCGAGTATACAAGACTATAAAATCTCCGCGTTGCCAGTGTGGCAACAGAAGCTGTGATACACATGTCACCCAAAACAAGAAAAAACAAAAATTAGATACCTTGACCTTAAGACTGCCACGTTGTCTCTGCGTTTTTTTTTAACGAACTAGTTTGACCTATAAACGGATCTTGTCGAGTGATGCAACCAACGGCGTACCAGGATCGAGAAATTATGTAGTTGTGGTTGTGGTTGTATATGATTTGTTGTCGTCAACACAAACATTCCGCCACATTATAATATCTCCAACCGCCTGGTTCTGGACTAAGCCAAGCACGACGATCATCTTATCGACGGATTGATCGGTACATTGAGCCACAGCTCCTGCAAGTCATTTGTTCACAGCCGGTCAGAACTGGTTGCCTCATACATATATGTCACATGTAAAATACAATTACAGGAATCTTATTATTGGCTTTACGATAGTCTTACTACGCCTACTATTCTATTATAAGCATGGGGGAAACACCATGGTAAACTCGATGGCGCCAAATAGTCCTTCGTTTTATCATCTTTACGCGTAACAAGACCTACCTCCGAGAAAGCCACAACACCGCTGAACCAACAAAATTTATCAATAGTGGAGTGATTAAAGAAGTATATTAGATCTAAATACTACTCTAACTAACAGCATCGAAACGGCACATTGTTTCCTTTCGGTAACTTGATCGGTCCACAGCAAAAGTGCACTTTTGGGGGCATGCCCGCCCTAGTTATTATACATTGGAACATAAATGCGCCTCGACGGAAATCGCCTTGAACAGGCAACCGGCGTCCGAGCCTCGTTTGGAGATTTATAATGTTCTCCTATTACTTACGAAGTTATGGTCGTGAGCTCTGTTGGACGGCAGATAGTTTTCATGCAGGAAGGCATACTTATAGTCAATAATTGGTTATGGAGCGAGGAGGCTGATAATGAAGGTATAACAAATCGGCATAAATCATTTTACCCACCACCGGATAAGAGTTATTATAACCAAGGTTTAAAAGAGACCATGAGTTACACTGTTTCGAATAGAGTGTATAGATAAATAACATAAAATATCTCATGAACCTTTGCAAAAAGCTACCTGACAACACTAACTACCTAACATATTCCCCAAGTTTACTTCATCCCAACATTCAAGGGCGATGAGGAACCCGTAACTAGGATTTCCAGATCACGATCTACACCTTAGCATTGAAGCCCGCAGCATTACAATGTACGAAAAGCCCGGAATAAAATCGAAGCCAAGAGGCATGCTGACTACCTATGCAGCTTGGTTACATTTGCAAAAGAGCTGCTAGACTCGACATCTCATTGGGAGTGTCCTCGACATTCCTCCAGCTTGCCCAATCGTCAGGGTTTGAACTCTAGTTCAGCCGTTTCCAAAAGGAGTTGCATGCTGCTACTTAAGAAACAAGACGCTTCGCCAATAGGACCGGCATGGATTGAGTGGCCAGGCAGGGGCATCAAAAAGAGCGAGAGATATAGCTCACACTATGAGGTTCATATGACTTGATTCGAGGAGAGAGAGAAAATGGCGATCACGGGAAAAAGAAAATATACAGCCGTAAGCAGGCATATGAAGATATAGGCATCCACATCGATTAGTTAGGCTAACTGATGATCTCTGATAGATTCCTCCCTGCTTCATCATCCCGCCATTACGACTTTCGCCTTGGTCGATGTCATCATGTCCATTCTGTTGGACTTTTACCAATGCCTCATTAAGTCACATCACAAATACTATATTACTCTAGATACATAGTTGCCGAATGTCAAAGAGGAGAGATATAGAACATAAAATGTCTCTAGACCATGAACAAGAAAACAAGTAAATTCTGTGGTGGCATACGTGCGTCCCCAAACAAGGAAACAACGGCAATATCGAGCGCATATATGCACTTTCGACAACAGGCCCTATCCCTACCTTACCAGCGCAAACGAATCTGACGACGTCGAATATTTAGGATCGCTGCTTTGATACCCGGCGGGAGTATATTGCGCCTACATGATACATCTGCAACCCTCAAATCAGCAGGCAAGCCGCATCATAACGACCTCTTATCCAGACTGTGTTCCCTTCCTAGAAGGTCCAGGGGATATTCCCGTACGAGATGGCTTTTTCTTTCCTTTCCGAAGGTATATCAGCCTCATTACTCATTACGCTAGCAACGAAGGATAGTGTCGCTAACCCCCTCCCCCCGTTTCTATCTTCTCTCTTTCCTCATATTGTGATGCCCCAGAGTGGTTCATAACTTACCACTGCCATCATAAATCGTCGTAAAAGCAACGAATAAACTTAGAGCCGCATAGGAAGGGAAAGAAAGAGAACAATTTTCCCATCAGCTTTGTAGGTAACCTGCTGCCACACCGCCAAAGTGCAAATAGATTCCCCCCTCCCCTCAACGTAGGACAATGATCCCGCCAAGCTCCCACACCCCTTCAAAACGGCTCTGTCAGCAGAGTATGCTAGCTGTCTACTCGGTGCGGACCGGGCCCAGGTTACAACCCCACACGCTCCCCCGAGAGCGGGTAAGCCTCCGACCAACATACGGCCCGTCCGCCCGCGCGCTCGGGCCCCACACTAGCTAGTCGGACCCCCGACGACGACGACGAACTAGCCACACTACCACATCCCTTGACGGGCCTCAAATCCTCACGTAGTAGAAAGAGATAGCCTTACTAGTCTCTATTAAGTCTGCGATGTGCTATCTGCCATGCATATAGGTTATATAGTTTGCTGTCCTAGATGCCGCGCGTGATGCACGGGAGAACACAACATGCCCGCCCCCAAGGATTGTCGTTGTTGCGAAGAAGCAATACTAGCTAGTGGCATGACGGCAATAATGAGAATCGGCTTCCTGTGCGTGATCGCGGGGACACATGGTTATCTAAGAGATCACCGTTCGTCACTCGCTGGACTTCTTTTTGTGCGGTATATCCCCATCAACCTTTTCTGGAGTTGGGTGATTTCATTGCGGGTTCTACTCTGGTGTATTGGTACATAGTGTACAGACTGGGCGGGAATAAAGGGGGTGAATCAGACGCTTTCCCTGTTGTTTTTCCCGAAACCAGCAAGTATGCCGGGCTCCTGCCACCCTCCCTTCTCCTTCCCACAGAGGTGACTCTGTCCATTTGATTCGTGACAAAGTCCCGCTTCCTCATCCTATTCGTACACAAGTCCTCTAGCCTCTTTCATTCGTGGCGAGATCCGACTCGGAATCTAGCAGAACTTATTCAAAAGTGGTGAACTAGTGGCAGGTGTATGAGACGTTTCGTAAACGTAGAGTTCTCCCGTCTCCCGTCTCCCGGCCCCTTTTCTACAACGTAGATGAGTGTAAAGCGACCAACTATCCGCGGTTTGCCGTCCCTTCCTACATCTATCCTCTCTCACTATGGCGGCACTAGGTCTTCCTCCCTCGGTGCAGCGTTCTCCTCCTTTGGGGTAAAGTCTTCTCCGGGGTAGAGTTCCTCCTTTGGGGTAAAGTCTTCTCCGGGGTAGAGTCTTCACTTGAAACCTCCGATGTGGAAGTGTAAGCGCAGGGTGGGAATGAGTCGGGTTTGTATTCGAAACTTATGGAGCTGATATACTTCAATAGCCTAGTCTTCTCTTTTTTAGGCATATTCGGTTTAATACGTGCCGCCGTTAGAGCAGATCTAACCTTGCGTGCCCAGTCGGCCCTGTTGAGGACCATATGCCGCTCTATGCGATCTACGCACAACTCAGCGTTTAGCACCGCTGCGCTCATAGCCCTCTTCCTGGCAAGTTGAAGCATTTTTGCGATTTTGGCGGGGTTTGCTACTACGTCCTGAGGAAGGACTTCAAATTCCCTCTCGGAATTGATACGTAGAACTGTATCGATGGTGTTTAGCAGATAGATAAAACATGACGTCTCATCCCTCAGTAACGGTTCGAACTTGAAGCGGCGGACTGTCAGACCCAAAGATTCCTGTCCTCTGGGTTTTTGTAACGTTTGCCACGCGCCCTCGGAAGATAATTGCTTGAGGCACACAGAAAGAACTCGGTGGGCATGGTACTTTTGGGCGAGCACCTGGCAACGCTGCATACTGCGGGTTTCGCTGGCTACTTGGGCTATTCTGGATTCAGTGAAGGCTACCTTGGGAGTCCTGTAGTATTTCCTGAAATTCGTGAATATACGGCCCATTACATCTTCGTACCTCCCCATGGCAGAGCAAACACCCATGATGAACTCTCTAGTCTTGTCCTCGATTGGTCCGGCGCCCTTGGCTGCACGTCTCATCTTGAGCATATCTATATTAGATCCCCCCTGCGGTTCGTATTCATATTGCATGTTTTCTTTCTTTACTTTCCATGACAATTTCGGTGTCGCAGGCGCAGTTATCGCGAGCGCAGCAGCCTTTGCGCGCTTGCCCATGCCGCCCTTAGCCATCCACTTCGGCTTCGGCATGATGAATGGGGGTGTAAATCACGATATTATATGGGTAGGGGATGTCTGGTTTAGTAGAAACGTAAAGTATATAGTATAAGTAGTAGGCAATGCCTGAGGTAAGGTTGGTATTAAAGAAAATAAAGATACAAATAAAAATAAAATAGTGTAAAAAGTAAAAATAACTTATCCCTGCGGGTCCCGATCTTATTCTTTTTTTTTTCTTCTATCTTTTTTTTTCAACAAGTGCTATAAAGCCACAGTGGCTAGCGCACCACTACTCTGTACTAGCTAGGTACCTAGGCTGCTAGGTAGGTGAAGTACTACGTATCTTAGTAGTCTATATGCACGGTGTCTTTAGTTCCTATTTTATTTTATTTTACCTTTTTTACCCTCATGTTTATCAAATAATACCTATATCTATCCACCTAGTAAGTACATTATTTCAATATTTACATAGTACTCTATTTAATGCACATGAGTAACTCGAAGGTTACCAATTCGCGCCAAATAGCTCTTCTGAACCCCCTGAAAATTGATAAAAGGACGGAAAATAAACAAGCACAAAATAGAAACAATCTACAAAGGAAAACAACAAAGAAATAAAGACATCCACCTAATTAAAACAGTAACAAACGGGACAGCCAGTCTCAAACAGCTCTTCGAGCTCTAAAGGTTGATCGCAGGAATAGCAACGAGGTCCAGTCACACAACCAGAAAGAGTAGATGCATCCCGGCCGTGGCTATCTCTCTCATCCTGAGAGGGTTCAACCTGATCCCAGTCTGCCTCTGGTTCTGTCCATAGAGTCTCGAGGTCAATCTGACCATCGCTACCATCGTGTGCTGCTACTGGAGTGAATAGGTTCTGGAAATAGTTGTCAGCATCATGTATGAGGCAGGTTTCTGGAATAGGGGGCAGGGAAAAGGTGGATTCTCCTAGCATATCATGTTCGTCCTGGCCTGCTTCTGTATCAACGAAGGCAGAGTAACCCGGAGTCTCCGGTTCACTGTATACTTCTTCATGGGTCTCCTCGCACCTAGACATGGTCTGGGTGTTCAGGTCCCCTAGTCCCAATTCCTGGCCCAAATGTATTACTCGTTCTTCCCACCACTGCATTATGTAGTGCTTTGCCTCGATGGAGTCAAAACAGGATTCCTGCCTATGGAATGAGGTTTCGACAAAGCGATGGCTTTACCAGGTGAGAAAGTTGGGAAGCGAGCAGTGACCGTTAGACGGAAGAGTAGTTGCTAAGGAACTCTCTTCCCTGGGTGATGCAGTTAGGACCTTTGTGTAATTATTGAACTCTGAGCTTTCTTCTCGCAATTCTGTCTTATCGAATCTCTAGTGTATAGCCCATGACGCGGCTTGCCTTTACTTATATCGGTAGCAAAGTATCGACAAGGCATTGTAAGCTATAGACAGAACTATCGTTCAGCTACTCAACGTGCCTGTATACTTTCTTTCAGAATAAGAACAATGCTTGATTGTTCGCCTGTTCCTAAAGGAATTGTCCTTGAACAATAAAGGGTTATACACTACATAGCATTCATAAATGTACAGAAGCCTCAGTTAAATACAATGCATTGTACATAATAGTCTCTTTTTAATATGAACATGAAAGGCTGGCAACATGTAAACCAGAAAATTTTGATGCTACTGTCGGCTTGTATTGGGTGACTCTGGTTGTTAAAAACAATGCGCTTGTCCGAGAATATTTGTGGCACACATATTCATTGAATAGCTACACGACAATGACTATTTTCAACGGTAAACTAACACCAGGAACAAATTTTCGAAGGGACTTTATTACGTAGACAGATGTAGAGACTTATTTCACCCGTCACTTTCCGAGTGCAGTTTAGGTTTCTGCTCTGGAGCAATAGAACTGCTTAAGCGGCTGCGTTTGCCAAGTTAGGACGACGAAAATAAGTATAGAACGTTGTGGCGAAGACTCACCGTAAACCGTTTGGTTCGGCCACTTCGACCATCACCGTTGATGGTTTCTTCGCTCTCTTGTATGCGTTGAACCAAGGTCCCTTGAATACGTCGTCTATTTCCTCCATCGAAAGGCCAGCAATCTCAGGAACCATAAGGGCTACGTAGATCAAGGCGACAAAACACCAGCCCGCAAAGAAGAGGAAGGCACCCCAGTTGTTCATAGACGAGAGCATCGAAGGAGTCCCGGAATTGACGCCGTAGAAAAATAGCCAATGGAACATCTGCGAAAGAGCGCTGCCGAATGACCGGATCCGATTCGGCCAGAGCTCTGCACCAAAGACATACGGAAGAATAAGGAGACCTAGACGCGGAGTATCGAAATATCAGTCTCTGTGCAGGCCTATGTTAATATCATGCAGGACCACTTACCGACTGCATAACCAAATCCGTGGCAGAAAATAGCAGCGATGGCAGCGTGGGATGCGTCCTCCGTCACATTGTCCTGCTGTCTAAATTTGATATACACACCAATATAGATATCGGATATCATCTGGATCGTAATTCCGGTGAATAGCGACTTTCTGCGTCCTAGGGCATCGATAAAAAAGAAGGAGGCAATGATAGTGAAAAAAAACTTGGCCATACTATACATGCCACTAAGGAACAGACTGCGCCTGGTGTCTCCTCCTAGACCCATGAAGCTTAGAATAGGTACCAGATATGAAGTCACCGAGTTAGCTCCCGATAATTGAGCCAAGGCATACGAAATCAACGCCTGTTGGACTCGACGGAGATTGGACGGGACCGTGAATGTCTCCTTGACGATGGCGACGAAACTGTTCGATTCTTCACCCGTCAGGCCGATCTCCTTGGAAATCGATGCTTGAATTTCCTCGATCTCGCTGCGGACTCGGGGGTGCTCTTCTGGCAAGCCGCGTAGTTCGACAAGCGTCTGGATGGCCTCGGCATCACGGCCGCGCACGAACAGCCAACGCGGTGACTCGCACAGGAAGAAACTCGCGATGATGCATATCAACATAAAGACGCAAGGTGAGAACCAGACGATCTGGTACTGCAGTCGATTCACGGCGAGCGAGTAGACACCATAGACACAGAAGCACGACACAGTTAACGACATGAGCATAGCGACGCTAAACCACGAAGCTAAGAGGCCGCGCATCTCCGAAGGCGCGATCTCAACGATAGCCATGGTGCCGAGGACAGTGAGGGGCCCAATGCCGAGCCCAGAGACGATGCGCGCAGCATAGAGCGCAGAGAGGTTGGGCGCCGCGGTGGCGATCATCTGGCCAATGATCCAGATGGTCACGTACAAGCGGAAGGACCACAGACGGCCTATGCGGTCATTGACGAAGAACGAGAGGCCGGCACCTACGCCGCAGCCGATGTACACGAGAGACACGAAATGCGAAATGGCCTTGGGGTTCGTGCCCGAGCTGATGCCAAAGTGCTGCTGGAAACCTGGCAGAGACGGTATCACGGACGAAGAACCTTGGTCCCATGCTGCGCACACACATATACACGTTAGAAGCCTCTACGCAAAACAGATGGGTGGATAGAGAGATAGATAAATGAATGGACATGGCAATGGTCGAAGATATGAATTCAAAGGAAGGCCATACTGATGGGAATGCCACTTGTCGCGTATAGAACCGCCGACAAGAGAAGCCGCTGGTTGAAGACAACTTCCGGCGGTGCCGCTCGCATCGCCCGCGCATACTTCGCGATCGTGGATTCGGTGAATATAGTACCCAACCCCATTTTCGGATCCGTGAAAGAGTCGTTAAATCGTGTCTCGTCGTATACGCATCACACGTCAAAAATGATGTTATACAGCTATCGCACCTAGAAGCACGACGCGCCTGAGAGGGGAGGAGACTGCGGGAAGGCTAGGCTATTTGAGAGCGGCGACCCTGTTCCTTTTTTGATAATCCTCTGACCCAGGGTTCTGGTTCATGATATTACAACCTACCTGTAAACGGCACCGATTCTCCAGCCGAGCCTTGTCGGCTGGTCCTATAACTATAAAGGGTGACCGGTCACGTACGTTCTTATCTTGAAGACTAGGTCTGGGGTACCTTAGTGTGTTGTCCGGTCCATGGATTATAGGTTCTTGGCCTTACCCTGGAATACCCTGGAAACCAGGGTGCCCGGTCCCGCACTCCAAGATAGGCATTGTCTCCCCCCTGCGATGAAAGAGTTTAAATAGTACGCAGCAGCTCGCTTCGAGCTCGGGACAATCCGTGCGTGTGTGCTCCACCTGTCTGTCATCTCATGCGGGCAACCGATAATCTATTCGAGAGTTGCGTCTAAACGGCCCGGATGACAAGCAGATATCTAGCCGTTTCTTGATAACTTCACCACCCATTTGAGGGGACGGGATCGTTCGACGGCAGCTGAGTCTGGTGATAGTCGTCATGTAATTCACTTGGCTACATACGGGCTGGCCCAGCATATGTACATTTTACCCAAGCCTCTGCGGAACAACATCGGACGGATCAAAACCCACATTTGGTTCCGAAAATACTTACAACAAGTGGTAATTTTCGGATATCCTTAGGACTACGCTTGGCGTTGAACATTCGCAGTTGAAAGCAAGCGAGAAAAGAGGAGAGACAAGAACAAAAGCAGGGGGAAACAACTAAAGATCATATCATTCTAGACTAGATATCACACCATGGCGCGCGACCCGCCAGCGAAGACCGATCCCATCATCATCGTGGGCAGCGGCATATTTGGACTCAGCACAGCGCTGCACCTCTGCCGCCGGGGCTACCGCAACGTGACCGTCTTCGACCGGCTGCCCTACGACGAGTCCCAGTACTCGTACTTCAAGGGCGCAGACTCGGCCTCAGCCGACATCAACAAGATCATCCGGTCGGCGTACGGGTCGCAGACCGAGTACCAGGACCTATCCACGGAAGCGATCGCAGCGTGGCAATCATGGAACGCCGAGCTAGCCAGCGCTACCGCCACCGACCTGCCCCCTGGCCTGAACCCCGGGGACGCCGTGTTCGTGCAGAACTGCAACGTCTCGTTCTCGACCGCCGAGACACTGCCCGACTGGGAGCTCGCCTGCATCGAGGGCATGGAGCGCGCGGGCCACCACGACACCCAGCTCGCGACGACAGACGCGCGGCACCGCGCCGTCGCGCAGGAGAAAGGCGTCGCCTTCGCGATGGACCCGTTCCGCCGCGCGGCCCGGGGCAAGCCCAACGTCGGCGTCGTGGATAGCACGGGGGGCATGGCGCTCGCGGACAAAGCGTGCCGGTTCGCGCTGCACAAGGCGCGGGCCCTGGGGGCTCGGTTCGTGTTCGGCGAGGCGGCGGGCGCGCTGGAGGAGCTCCTGCGCGGCAGCGGAGGGGCGGTGACGGGGATCCGCACGCGCGACGGGAGCGAGCACCGCGCGGCGCTGACGGTGCTCGCGTGCGGGGCGTGGACGCCGGTGCTGCTGCCGGCGCTCGACGGGCTGTGCGAGGCCACGGCGGGCAGCGTGGCACTGCTGCGCGTGCCGCGGGAGTCGGCCCTGTGGGCGCGGCTCGCGCCCGAGAACTTCCCCACGTTCACGTGGGACTTGCGCAGCGGGGCGGCGGGCGGGGTGTACGGGTTCCCGCGCGACGGGGAGGGCTGGTTCAAGGTCGGGTACCGCGGGAGCAAGTACACGAACCCGCTCGTGCAGGGGGATGGGCGGGAGAGGAGCACCCCTGCTACGCGGTTCACGCCCGCGCTGAGGGACGGCACGCAGCCCGTTGGGGAGGCGCTGACGGGGTTCCCGGAGCAGGCGCATAAAGTCATAAAGGACTTCCTCGATGAGTATCTCCCTGAGCTGGCGGAGGAGGGCATTGGCATTAGCCACACGCGTATCTGCTGGTATACCGATAGTTTCGATAACCACTTCGTCGTCGACTATGTCCCTGGCACGGAGGGTCTGATGGTAGCTACGGGCGGGAGCGGCCATGCGTTTAAGTACCTCCCGAACGTTGGGAACTGGGTCGTCGACGTTATCGAAAACGTCAAGACGGACCGGCCGGCTATTCAGGCATGGCGGTGGAGAGAGGTTAGAGGGGAGGAGAAGCCCGTGAATAACCTTATGGAAGGCTCGAAAGGGTCAAGGGCGCTTGTCAATGTCTCGTTGCTTGATGAAAGCGCTGTATATTCATCCACGTCGTCCAAGTTATAGGACATATTCCCAATTTTTGAATGATACATGATAATGGCATATGCGTTTATCGGATTAACAACATTCCCTCGTGAAGCCAATATGCAAGACGAACATCAACGGTTATCAAGTATTATGTAGCTTACCTACCTTGTGGCTGAAAGAGACTTGATAGGTCTCTACCTTCTGTCACGTATTCTCCCTTTCAGCTTGATGGTCTACCATTCACAACCCATACTTGGTTCTGCTACCCATTCCACCTCACCCCTAAGTCTCTTAAACCATCTTCTTTGCTTCACATTGGTCAAAATCTATTCAAATATAGTCTTTGCCCTCCTCTACATTATGCATCACCACTTAGCACTCCAGTGCCACCTTTAGATCGTCCACATTTAGGATGGATGCGATCATCTTGCTATTGGATGTGTCATCCATACTTAGTAGGGAGAAGTTAGCTTCGGAGAAAGCTAAGGATCCTCGCGGGGAACTAGGATAGCATTTCAAAATCTAGGTTAGGTCACTTGACGACTGTTGTGTCGTTGTTTGTTAGGGCTCGGTTAGGAATGGCTACCATCCGTGCATCGATGCTCTGCATAAGTTGACGTGGCCACCTCAGTGTTGTCAGGTCTTCTTTAATGAAAGTTCCTCCCGGTCAAGGTATAGCCTGCTACTTTGATGTTCAGAGATGCTGACTATATATGTATTGGCCTATTGCTGTATATGGCTCGCCAAGATATCTAATATATATAGAAATTTCGATTATAACGCCTACGCACTATAATAGCTGATCAATTTTAGAAGTATGCCGTATAATAAGTTATAACCCAGAGAATCCGAATCTGGAACTGAAAATTTTTTGTGTATATTTTATCTATATATACCTATGTATGCTTATAGAATATCATATTCTGCCAGTTAGGTGCCAGGTGGACACGTCCAGACTCGGGGACGATCTAGACCATCTATGCCCAGAGTGAATCCGAATATTCGTCCAACACCTTCCTTATTGCTGCCATGTACCATCATAACTACCTTGATCCCCGTAAAGGCGATCTTCGTTGTGGGCTCGGCAATTCATCAGTTGGTACACCTCGCGTTGCGGCTGCGCCAACCCATTAGTGTACTAGCTTCAATTGTCTTTAGTCCCATCTAGGTTAGAAGACCGTGAATACTTCTAGCATTGACGTGCTATGTATATATATAGTTCCTCCGCGGAAGAGCCTCTACTATAAGAGATTATGATTATGTTATACTGGAGGCGTCCCCTGCAGTAGCCTTGAAATCAACTTCTCATTTTATACAACCTGCTACTATTCCGACTTATGAAAACTTCAGAAGCCATAAAACATACATAGTGTTCGTCGGATTCCAAGATACTCCCCTGGCTATTACGTATATACGTACGTGGCCTCAAAATTGTAATAGGAAAAGAAGAGGTTAAATGTTAGAGGTGATAGGTAAGAAGCTATGTTGAATAGAGTGTTTCTGTGTATATGTATGGGTATCGGATGTAGTTGTAGTCCTAGTTCCTGGCACAATAACATCGTGACTACCTAAGTTCTTGCTAGGTCCCTCGTGACTAGGTCGAGTTCTTAAGCTGAAGTTGGCATTCGAGGACGATTAATTAGTTGGCTCTTGGAATCCCGGGTTAAAAAGGTCGTTTAAAGCCATGCCAACATCCTGGAAGACACTACAGTATACTAGCGAGTGTGTACATAGCAATGAAATAACAATAGCTAAAGCGTATGTGCTGTTTATTGCCGTTTAGGGAGATTCCACTTTTGCCCCAAAAGTTGCATCAGTCTCCTTCGGTCGCCTTGCGTCTCGATCCCCCTTCCTAGCTTGTGGGTCGTGTTCAAGTATCTATGCCATGCTATAGGTTATTGTTAACTTCCAGTATTCGTATCACTGTGACCATAAGCTCTGAAAAGGACTCTAAGACTACAATAATTTATTCTGCTATATAGTATTCGACACTAGAGGGTTGAGATCTTCATATCAGGGTTTGTAAAAGAGTGTCGCTAAGTGAGATATTCGATTCATAACCTGGGAGTTCCACCTCAGGAAATAGAAATTACCGTACACCTTACACCTTATTACACCTTAGATCTTTCTACTCACAGCCAAAGAAGTGACACTACCCATAATTATTCTCCCTGCATCCCTTCTTCACCGCGCCATGCAAATCGAGGGAATCAGGTCGCTAGGATCGAAATCATTCACATCGATGAGCGGGTACGGCTGCTCGGAAGGGTCGAAGCGCCAGACGATCGTACCGCGCGGACGGTTGCCCCGCCCAAGCTTCCGCTGGAACATGTAGACATGGCAGATAGTACAGATACTATCCGGGGTGCGCGTGCGTCCAGGACGCAATATCACTTTCCGCTCCTGGATGTCGACCGTGTGCACGAAGCGCTCCAGCGAACTCTGACACGCGACAAGCCTCTGGAGCTGAGTCTGGATCACCTCCCTCGCTTTCGGTTTCTCTTCCCACTCAAGTAATCGTTTGCCAATTGGTATGAGTGCGGGCTGCCACCGCGGGAGGCTGTCGACTACTGCCTGGTTCAAAACCTTGTTGATGAGCTCATAGCAAGGGAACGGAGTGGCGCAATGCCACATGCGCTCCAGAATCGCGGTGGCTTCGGCGCTGTTGCTTTGTTTCCGGAACGTCTCGGCGAGAGCGCTGCCTAGAGGGATCAGTATCTCTCCTAATTGCAGCTTCTGGAACAGGTCCCATCCTAGCTCTAACACCTCTCTGGCGACGGGTCTGGGGATGAAGTCATGGCGTATCACGAAAATTATCTCGCGGTATATGTGGCCAACCCGATAGCCCCGCGCCTCCGAAATTTGATTCCGGACTATGCCCAAGACAAGATCACGACTTAGTTCAAGATAGGAGTCGTGCATATGTCTGCAGACTTGGACGGCTGCAAAGAGCTGGTCTAAGGTGGGGAGCTCTTTGAGTATTCTCCATATTATCTCGACAGGAAGACTTCGGAGCTGGGTAGTTTGACGCGCTGGAGACAAGCACATACTATCGACCCTGGTGGAAGGCGACTTGATACAATATCTACTCTCGTGTAGTATGTTAGGCTATTTCCTATGCTGTATTTGGTGTAGGTGCCGCGATGAGCAAGGGTTTAGTATATCGATAAATGACGCATAATGCGCAATTTAGAGCGGATTCGACATCCAAAAGACGTCCTTGGTGCCTGGTATTCACCCCATGGTGTAGGTGAGGTGTAGGTAAGGTAGTCGAAAGACACCGAATGAATAATGCACAATGGCGATTCCTACGATAATGCGCATCATGATGCTACCTGATGATAGATAATTGACGTATCTGATATAACGTGATAACTACAGATGAGAGCCCCTCCGTGGCCTATAGCATTGGCCAGTTTGGATTGTTATCGTGCATACTTATGTACTAGGATGGAACCTCGTTGATGTAACCCCCTTTCTAGCCATAGCGTACTTGTGATAGCCCAGACGATCCGCTCGCGTGCGTGTGGAGAGTGTCGGGAGAAACCGGTATCCCACATATTGTCAGCGGAATAACCCAAGGGCCATATCCAATCAATAAGTGGAGGTGATGGTGTGCTAACACAGGTCTAGGTCTCTCGGTGTTGTTGGGTTTGATGGTCAGGCGCCGATGCTATATAATGTGTTTTATGAGGGAATGCCGCAATTTATCTTCGCTTTCCTAACCTAATTCAATACATAAAACCCCTTATTACATTGTTCGCTACTAGAAAACGGGCTGTACATATAGTTTCAAAAGTTATCGCTCCCAACATCCCTCATCCCCTGGATAAGCTCCTGAGCTAACCATCTCGGATCTCCCGGAGATGTCATATACTCTAATCCCATGATCCAATCCTGTACTGGCACGAAGGGGTCCTGCAGGCTGGTGCTAGTGCTGAGGGTCGCGCTCTCGTAAGAACTGTCTACCGTGGTAGGCTCAGTAACATGTGTTGGTATAGTTCCTGGCTCCAGGGCTGCCAGATCGAAATACGGTGTATTGTCTTCTTGTAAAACATTACTATCATTGCCGCATAACATGTTGATAGTTCGCTCGGACAGGGTCTCGAAAATGTCCCGGTAGTGTGCAGCCTCGCTCCAGCGCTCTGCGATGATGATGAGGACGGTTGTGCAGGCCATACAGGTTTGCATAATCGTTGTCTGTTTTGAGAGCTGCCGGATACGGGGTGACCTCCATAAACAGTATAGGTAGGTCAGCCCGCCTAAGAACAGAATGTGTAAACTCCCCCAGGTGAATTGTAGCCGTGCGCCTTTGTTTTGGTAAAGCTGGCGGTAACGCAGGCAGATGGAGCGTGCGTGCTTAGCACACAACTCGAACGCACGTTCCGAAGCGTCCAAATTCCCACCGACCGGGAGTGGTGGCGATTGATGGCTGTTGTCAGACGCAGATATGATGAAGGGGCGGTAGAGCAGCAATATTGAATAGTCGTAAGCTAGTAGAAACCAGTTCTCAGAAGTGAATACTGAGAGAGGATGTGCAACCGAAAGGTCCAGCTTATCGGGAGTTCCAGCACGCCAGTCTTCTAATTCTAGGCGAAGCGCCTCGATCGAGACTCTATGGTGTTCATTATTAGCATTAAAAATATTAAGAGGATAATGGCCGTAAAGGTTATCGCTGATTTTGGACCACAATTGGCGAAGCTTTATTACATGGAGCGCTCCGGTCATAGGTGTGGGAGGATCAGTCGGGTTCGTGCGTGGTTCACGCTGCAAGCCATCTGCAGAAATGTACTCATCACTGATATCCAGGGGAAGCTGGTTGATATTAGAAAATATCCTCAAAAGGTGTTGTGCCAATAGATAGAGAATCAATCCTACCTCGACATCGATAGCCTGGTCAACGATTCCTACCGGACGACCCAGAATAAATGATGCCACACGATCTATGTCGTAGGCGACCCAGAAACACCGTTTTGACATCTCCTTGGTCAATGTGTCTGAAGAACTGCGAAACCTCTCTGCACTTCGGTGATACCCTAGCTCGACGCAGTGACGAATAGCCATACCAGAAATCTTCCTATAATACGCGTCAGTTTCGTCATATGGTACAGTCTGGAAGATGCCGAATGGGATTTACCAGAGGCTGACGCCAATCGGTGATCGAATGGAGTACACCGCGTAGCATAAAATTGCCTGTATGGACTGGAGATTATCCAGCTCCAACAACTGGTTTATATATTCCAGTGCCATCGCACAATACGCCTATAAATATTAGAATGCGGCACATGATTCAACTTCATATTATATAGCATACCTCTGCCGTCTCTACTTCAGTATGGCCCATTGCTAGGGACCCAATAGCGCATATCTGCAAAGAGTTAGATGGGTAGGTCAACTAATTTCGCCGTAAATGAACTCACCATGAGAACGAAAAACAGCGATACTTCACCGGCGGCTTTCGGATCCCCCTGCGCACACGCATCTAAACACTCTTTCTCCATCTTTTTCAGCGTCGGCCGGTGTAAGAAAGGATACTGCGGATGTATGTGCGTAAAATAGGCATTTGACAGAATCTCCATCTTAGCTGGAGGCGGGAGCTCCTTAGGTCCTGACGGCGCACGAGGTTTCGCCCCGTCAGGGTTGCTGTTCTGCGAACTTGTGCCGTTGCCGCGACGCGGCAACCCCATGGCGGCGCTTGCGATGCGGGAGAAGGAAACTGCCGAGGTCGACCCAAAGTATTGGGGTTCTCGGCCCGTGGCGTTGACGCACAGTAGGGCGACCTCATTGCACAGCGAATCGACGCCGTCGGCATCTATAGATCGCGATTCGTTGTATGCAGCCTCGTTGGGCGGCGGCTTGTAAGTTTGCGGATGCTGCGGGAAGTGAGGTTGGTTTTCTAAAACGACATTCCCCGTGCCAGATCCTTCTCCGTGCTGACGGGGCATACCTCCCATGTGGTCGATTGCTACATCTGGTCGGAGCTCGTGGAGCAAATTCTCGAGGTAAGCTACCCGGGCCTCAAGAGACTGGATGTAGTCCCTGGGGCGGTGAAGTCCGGTAGCAGGATCCTCAACCAAACATTCTGCTTAACTAAGTGTTAAAAGTATTTGAACGGATCCTACGTTCAGTAAATGAAGAGGGAGTTGATACCTCGACCAGTCCTAACACAATTCCTACACTTGGGAATAGAACCATCACACTAGACACGGTCTTAGTTTTCAAAAGAGGCAATATGGAGACATGGCGTAACCTCTCACCTTCAGTTTCTTTGTTTTACAGTTGAGACAGGCCAGCATCGTACGTTCGCCGACCCGCGGCCGCTTAGCTGGGTAGCCATTTGTAACTTGTGAGCTCATGGACGTGTCTTATAAACGGTTTTATATGGGAAACTTCTTTAATCGATTTTGTCCAAATCGACTCAATATATCGAAACACAGCCGTAGGATTCTCTTTCTAGATTTCGCATGTCATGTGCTATGTGCTAGCCAAGGTGGGGTGAATAGGATGGGGGGGGGAAGGGGGGTGGCAGAGACATGGGATAGAAGGACGAGGGTTATCGGAAATCCCATAGAGCGAAAAGAATATCCCTGACGATAACTAGTGGTCTTTGCGCAATTCACTAACTATATAGAGGCACTAACACGTAGGCTATAAGATCATTTCTACGTTCAGCTCCTCCAGTCGGCATCGGGGTGGCTGACCTCTACCAATGGTCAATTATTGTTGTATTATTGCCTACCTAACCATGGATTGGATAAGAGTCTTCGATAACGCGATCGATGTTGCTTTTATGAATATCTAGTTCTAGAGCATTTGCGATCATCTGCATATAACGTCGTTGCATAATTAGTAGGTTAGGTAAATGTCTGGCCCCTGGATACTTCGTTAACACGAATTGCACTCAGGGAAATTGAAGGCAGCGGTCTAGGAATAGGGGGATTCGCTTGAGTGTATGCAGGGTGTTGGTATTATATAGTTTCTCGCAACATTATAGAGACGGACTATTATAGGAGTTTTTGTTTACTTAACCCTGAGTCGGAATCTCTATAACCGGAGAATTAGGCTTCCCCTTCGAGAACAACGCCCGAATATTCTCGAAGCATTCCCTTTCGGCTTTCTGATAAGCTTTGTCGGTAAGCCCGCCCAGGTGTGGCTGTATGATGACCTTGTCGCTCTGTAGAAAATAGGGGTCTGGCCGGGGCTCGTTGGCGAAGACATCTAACCCTGCACGTGTAACTTTTCCGGATTCAAGAGCCTTTATGAATTCCGTCTCGTTGATGACAGGTCCTCTAGCTGTGTTAACGAGGAATACCCCATCTTTCATAGCAGAAAATTCGGCTGCTCCTATTAAGCCGGTAGTCTCGTCATTCAAGGGACAATTGAGCGACACAACATCTGCTGAGGCTAGGAGTTCATGCAACGATTTGCAGTAAGTCGCATTGTATTTGGCTTCATTATCCGCCGAAAGCTGTCTCCTGTTGTAATATTTTATCTTCATGTTAAATGCAATGGCCTTCTTGGCTAGATACTGTTGGAACTGGTTAGTATTTTCTAACCGCATGACGTCTCGGGCTAGTTCCAACAACTTACCTTGCCAATAGCACCCATACCAACGATTCCAAGAGTCAGATCGGACGGGTCACGCCCCGGAATAAGATTTGCTCCTGCTCTCCAGGTCCCGCCCCGTGCACTCTTCTCGGCATTTGTGGTGTTCCGCAGCGCCGCGAGGATCAAGAACATCGCCATATCAGCTGTCGCCTCAGCGACGGCGTTGACAGTGTTGCAAAACCAGATCCCTTCACTAGCCATCCACTTGACGTCGAATTCGTTAAAGCCAGCACTAGCTGAAACAATTATTTTGCAACTAGGTACCAACGCCTTAAGTAGATCTTCATCAAAGGGCTCGTACGGTGGCGTGCCCATGCGGATGATGAAGCCGTCTATGGGACCGTGTTTCTTGATGTCTTCCGGAAGCAAAGCCTTTGTCTGCGCGCGGTCTAGTGCAGGCAGAACAGAATACTCGAATTCCTGGCTGAACTCTTTAATATAATCTTCACCGACGTATTTAGGCTCGCCTAGACACACGATGCGCGGTTTCTTCGTTGCTGCCATAGTTTATGCGATAAGTTTTCGACAGTTCTAGAGTCGGTAGTTAGGATCGAAACTTCAAGAGGTGAAGTTGATATTTGGCAGGGAGCCTCAAAGGTTCAGGTAGGATGGCAACTCGGTTCCACAAAAGCAAAGAGTACTAATGGTAGAAAACATGGAAGGGATTTCTCTTGTTCTTAAATCCGTCCAGCTGCTGGAGCACACAGTATTACAACTTGCTAGTCCTCACTACAAAATACAAGCTCTAAGTAACATAAAACGGAGCTCATAGCCAAGTTATTGCTCCCATCCAGTAACTTTTACGTGTTTGGATTACCAAGTTAAGCCTTCGCAACTAAGGAGGGTCGGTATGTCCCGCAGAATGAAATGGGGCGAAAATTCACTAAATGCTAAGTCGTGATATAGTTGTGTTAATCGTGATTTCAAGTTGACTAGCTTAGCCGGTTATCTCCGAGGATGCTAAGGAATGTCAAGTTCTCAGATACTGCCGGTACAAGCCTTTTAAGAATCAAGGTAGTGGGTGCAAGCCGGGACCGAAGCCGATATGTTACATCGAGACCCCGAAACGTGAGGTAGATATATCGCCTTGATGATTATAGGCTTACGATGCACATGATAAACAAAACATACCCCAAAACATCAAATACATCCGAAGGAATAGCTCGAAGTAACACCCGAGCTACCATCATCTTCGAGATTAACACTTCAGTTATAGCAATGAGCAGCCAAAAACAGGAAGACGGAAGCGTTGCGCTTCCAGCGCTCGGCTTTATCTCCATAGATGTTACAATTCACCGGCCATCCGGTGACCCGTTCAACGAGAAGACCTGGCCGTTTCCAATCATTCGCGAGAAGGCTGATAATTCGTCCGAGACTCAGGTAGTGTCCAAATCGTACGATGATGCCTTCATTGACCGGTTCGTCGATGCGGGGAAGAGGCTCGCCCAACGAGGCGCGGTGGGGATCATCACAAGTTGTGGGTTTCTGGCCATGGCTCAGCCCGAGTGAGTGTTTCTCTGACGGACATGGTGCCAAGATCGTCTGGGTGGGCTACGGGAGGTTTAGGGGAGATACAACTGGGTAAGGATCGTGACTGATTTTCTCCATTACGCTAAAAGGCTTGCGGCCCGTCTACCAATACCCATCGCAACATCTGCACTCGTGCAAATCCCATCTATATTGACGCTGCTATCTGCCACACACACCGTCGGCATCCTAACCTATGACGATGCACGCCTAGGCACCGCCCAGCTAGATAAATTAGGGATCCCGTCCGCCCGATGCCATATTCGTGGTGTACCGGCGAGTGGTGGGCTACGTCAGCACATTCAACACGGCGCTGAATACGTTCACGAAGATATTTCCCGCCAGCTTGTGGAAATCGCGCGAGACATGATTGCGGAGCACCCCGATATCGCGGCCATATGCCTTGAGTGTACTAACATGCCTCCCTTTTCTGAGGCCATTCAGGATGCTGTGGGTTTGCCTGTGTATGATGCTTACACTATGGGGTGCTGGTTTTACTCTGGTCTAGTTTCTAGGCGCCCAAAACGCTGGGGCGCGATTGAACGGGACACATTAGATACTAGGACCTGAAGGGGGTTTTTTTTTTTTTGGTTTGCCAGATGCGATATATCTTATGTAGTTTGAATATCCGCAGAACGCAACGCACCTTTTGCACTATCATGAGTTCCATGCAACAGAAATGCCAATGTGAGGAAATATCGTATTGGGGAAAATCTAGTAACAGTGAACTGTCACATGCTGTTCATACTATAAGATATAGCTGTCCCTTGTATATACCATGTTATAACCAGATACCCAATTCTTTTGGGCCACTAAGGTACCTTGCATGGTTCATGAAGAATCCACTTCTAATAAAGTAGACCTCATAGCGTTGTAGGCTTATACCACTGAGTATAATCATGGCTGCGATAAAGACTCGCAGCCGTATGATAATGACTCTATAAAAAGTCATATCGTTCACATTCCCAATGTATTCCTCTATTCCGAACTGCAGAAAAGGGGATTGCAGCCATGGAATTAGCAGAATGAAGTTCGCATATTGGACATATCAATAGAAATATAGCGAGCGAGGCCGTAAACCCGTTTGGCATGGACCTTATAGTTAACGTAAAGGGGAATCAACTCGCTGTAGCGGTTAAAGAGCTTTTAATGTCACTGTGGTCGGCACCACCTGACCATGCAAATGTGTGCCAACCTTGGGTTCTATGGGCGAGGTAGTCGGATCGTTGCAGCCGACGTTACATGTTCCATAGATGTATTCACGTCCAAATTCACCAGGCAGACATATTGTGATAGGGTAAATCTTTCAGGCCCCCCCTGTATCATAAGCTGATGGCTATTAAACCAAACTAAACGTAACGTCTCATGAATTCCCACCGGGTTACTAGGTTTCTTTTCTTTCCTTTTTTTCTTCAATAAGAAGTATGCTGTCCGAGGAACCCTTTATAGGGGTTGAATACAACCTTAACTTAGGACGCTGTGAAGGTTCACACCGAGGAACTCCACAACGCAACATAAGAATAGACCGAAGAATGACACCGGTCTGGGATCAAGACTTATCATGGCTTAGCTCTTAGGTTTCGGGTCAACATGGGATTAATCGTAGCGTGGAAGGATCTTCGTTCGTTAGTAATGAAATATAGCTAGCTTTCATTTTGTTATAGTAGGAAGTCTCCCTTGGTTTCCTTGAGTATCATCTGGTATTCGGGAACAAACTGCATATACATGACCTGCGGAGTCCCCGTGCCCTCTTTCGTATACACAGCTTCCTCATCATCCACATACGTCTTCTTCAAGCCGCTCACTGCGCCCCCGACGCTCCCGGGTGCTATCGCCGCCTCGACAAGCAGCTGCGTCTGACAGGCACGCTCGAGCGCAATGAAGAAGGCTGCGGCCTCGGCGATAGTACCACCACAGGTAAGCAGCCCGTGGTTCTGCAGGATAATGTTCTTTTTGGTGGGGCCGAGGGCTTCCGCGATGTTCCGCCCTTCCTCCGGCGCGAACACGACGCCGCCAAAGTTGGCATACATGGCCAGGTCATCGTAGAACATACAGCTGTCCTGGTTGAGCATGTCGATGGGACGGCCGAAGGTGCTCCAGGCCCGCCCGTAGGGCGAGTGCGTGTGGCAGGCCGCGTTGATGTCCGGTCGCGCCTCATGGATGGCCGCATGGATGATGAACCCAGCTTTGTTCACGGGCGCGTCTGCGCCCCCGATGCGGTTCCCCTGCCTGTCGATGTGAACCATGTCCGACACGGTCAGCACACCGAAATGCACACCGTAGGGGTTGATCCAGAACGTGTTCGGATCAACCGGATCTGCAGCATGTATAAGTACTTCCCACATGTCTGGACTTGGACGTTTCATCGCAGCGGGTTACCTCTAAGGCTGATATGTCCGCTGCCGCCGTCGGCGAAGCCAAGCTTGGCAAAAATGCGGAACGCGCCCGCCATCTGCTCTAACTGCCATTTCCGCTGTGCCTCGAGACTTTCCGGGCGGGGAATATGATGAAGGCGTTTAGTGTCTCCGCGGGGCTTCTTGGGAGCCCCGTTGATTGCCGCATCGCCCCCAGACGATACATGAGATGGTTGAGCGACTGTAGTGGTCGTTGTTGTCGACATGATTGGATAAGATAAGCGCTATCTAGAAGAACCTCACGATGATTTTCGGAGGGTGGTTCTTACGGGCTTGCTTTCAGGATTAATAGTGCCCAAGATACCATGATCATACTCTTCAACAACCATAACCCTTGATGATACTGTCCCGAACCCGGGTGGCGAAATCGGGAAGTGCCGAGACTGGCTGAACTTCACGGGAGTGGGTACTCCAACGTCGCAAGGAGCGGAGTGGTTGTTCCTTAGGATGCATCCCTCCGGTTCTTCTGATCGGGAACTAGATAGTATCTTGCAGAATACAATGTGGGAACCACAGAGTATCACACGACGGGGTGTCGCTATAGGAAGGAAATAAATCATAACTTAAAGTTGACGCCCTGGCTTCACGGTTAGGTATGTGCACTCCATGACTTCGATATATTAAAGCGAAATCTGTTGCTATACTGTGGTAATTCTCTTATATCCGTATAGTTGACGTTTGGAATATATTTAACCTAGGTTAATCACTGGAATTTATGAGTTATCATATTTTTATTCCTAATTAGTATGTAGAGCAACGCGATTGGCTGCAGTGCAGATATAGAAATGCCTTGGTTGATATCAGTGCCACTCAAGCTGTCAAGCCAAGTATATATATGCCCCCTAAAATTTGAGTGCATGTAACGATCCAGGCAGATTGTCTCACAATAGAAGCTGCATATTGAGAAATACGCAGGCAGCCTCGTCTTGTTACATTCCTAATGTATAGACACATTGCATAGCAGAGAAAAAAAGAAGTCAAGACGAAGTAATAAAAAATATTGGTTTCTAGTGATGAGATATTATGATCAAGATGGGATTCGAACCCACAATCTTCTGATTATCTAAACCCTGTATGAGCTCGTAGTCAGACGCCTTGCCATTGGGCCACTCGACCACTTACAAGATCTGAGTTGATCTATGCGCTCCAATGCTCTTGTTTCCAAGCATATTTTCAAAGTCGTGTCTGAGTTCTATTTTTTTTTGGAATGATTAGGGCTTAAACGGCCGTGATAAAATATTTTTGAGTTAGTTTGTTCTGTCTCCTTGGACCCATTTGGAACCAAGCGAGTGCTAACAAGGAACACAGGTTTGTCATCTCACTATGGGTATATATTAGTGGATGATACCCGCATATTAGAATATGTCCAAAGCTTAGGTAACGGGTATATAATTAATTATTTTTAGGGGCAACTATCTAGTTGCTAGGTTATTTACTTCACAGCACCCAAAGATGTAGGCAAAGATACGATATCTGTCGTTAAACTACAATATCATGTCGACCAATGTCCTTCAGTAATAACTCCAATAGACATATGATCGTCCAGAATCTTCTCAATTTTGGCTTCTTATATTATAATATGGCGTGGGTCGGCCCTTGGTAATTCAGTTAATAGTTCAGCCGGTGCTGAATTGCGACGAATAGGGTTACGCTTCGTTGGCTCCTTCTTGCTGACTGCTCGCCAAGACACGTATCCGTCTCTGCAGTGATCAAATTTGAGGCGGTCTTTGGCAGCGTAAAATTCCTTGAAAGATAGGGATACCTCTAAGCCCGGCTGCTCCAACTGCCTTGGTTTGATGGGATACCCTTCAACAATCAGTGGGCTTGAAAATAGTCGCTGCCAAGAGCCACTACCTTTGGGGTATTTTGGTCTAGTATCGGTCTTATTGTATGTTACGGAGATGTAAGCGGTGCGAGCCAGCTCTGGTAGTTGTTCCATTTCGCAAGTTTTAGAAGGGGTTTCTGGAACGGTCTTGTCGTGGAGTTCTGCCGAGTAATAGCATGGAAGGCCGCACGGGTCTGTTTGCATATCGTTACGAAGCGCCGTAGAAACCCATAAGAGTGGCTCAACTACACCAACCAAGCCAGGTTTTTCCCCTGTCACCTCGAAAAAGGTAGTCCCGGGATAAATCTCGGCGGCAATTTTAGTTTTGCTAGTTTCGCTAGTTTCGCTCGATAGAACATCTTCACAAATTAGACCAGTAAATAGAAGAGCAAAAAAAGACAAAGCTTGGACTCACCCTCATATATAGCACCATACCCGTTATTGAGAAGGCACTTCAGTGATTTAAGAAAATCAACACCCGCATGCCCCCAAGTGCACTCCATGTATTCTGAGATATTGGTTGCTTCGACATATGTGTCGTCCCCAGAGATGGCCACAGTTTCAAAAAGAGATTCACTGTATTCCTGATCATATTGTTGTTTAGAGTAGGCAAAAACATCCCAGGCCAGCGTGAACTTTACAGTGTACAAGGACGACAACTCTTTTGGGCTGGTTTTGCCATCCTGTAAGCTCTGTTTATTTCTCTCATCGATGTCTTCTAGAATTTCAAGGAACTGCTGGCGATGTTTTTTCATGCAAGCCATATTGAGTGTATGAGTCACACTGGGCCGTTTTGTTGGATGCTCTGGTAACTAAGTATGTATGGGTCAGGAAATGCGTAGATGTAGATGGATGTACGAAAGACCGAAAGAAGTTGCGCCAAAAGGAGACAGTTGCAGTAGGTTATGTTCCAACCGATCTTCTCCAGGTTTGGGTAATGAGAGTGTATAAATCGGCGGGTAATTTTGTCTAATAAGGGTGTGTTCTTTATATAATGACTGCTTGGTTAGGTTTAGTTACTAATCAGATATTATATGTAAAAATATGGAAGATACAGAGCACACACCTAGCCTATGTAAAATTTATTTAAGACATGTCCGAATCCTTTGTACTTGTTATTGTAGGATCCCAAAGACACGTGGACGTCTAATGCATTCCTTTCTAGAGCCACGTGGTTCGTGATTGCTTCTGATAACTTCGCGGACGCATGATGCTGGGCGATATTGCAAGGATAAGGATCATAACGAAACATTTCACAGTGCTCATGTTGTACGATTGATTTATGAAACATTCCAGTTGGATTTTGAGAACTGAGAAGTGAGACACAAACACAAGAGTTAGGCACCAGTAAAAATATAACCGATTTGTATCAGGGGAAGCGTGCTAGATCATGCCATACATAGCAAAGCTTTTTCTCACACATCGTCATAGGATGTGTGCATATATAAAGCCTGCCTAGTCCGCCACCACATCGACACGGGAGGTAAGATGGCCTTCAAGTCTTTAATGGATAGGAAATTTCCATCCGAGTATAATAACTACTTCCATGGACACCCGAATATCCCTAACTCCACATTCACTAGATTCTCTACTCAACAACACTAGCCAACAAGGCTTGAGTACATTACAGCGATATAATTGTATGTCCAAGAAAGTTGTGTCTCCCCTTCGTCGCCTTCCGGTCCTAATTATACAGAGAAACTTATCCTTAACTTTCACTTGTTAAACGCTAAATAATTTCCAATAAAACGAATGATTTGATTTATTATACCTTGCTAATATTTTGATATAGTGCATCTTTAATAGTCGTCGCCATAGAAACAACGAAAACGAGGGTGAAAAGGACCAGGGAGACTATGCCCGGAAGCACAAAAAAGATGGAAAAGGCAGAGAAACCAGCAACAGAAAAAGCCAAGCCGGATTTTATGCCTGAAACATATACCGGACAGGTCATCACTAGAAGATATATTAATCCATCGAAGTTGGAAGATTTTCTTGAAGAACAATTCGGTGGGGAGTATCGCGTTACTTTGAGAAATAATGTTTTCACGGTATATGCAAGTCGATGTCTCACCGAAGAAGAGTTAAACAGCCTTGCTTAGTAACATCACCTGCGCTTATAAATATTAGATTATTCCATAAAGAGAAGGGCATGATAAAGCATACGGAGGATACGAGGTCATATTTTATTTCTCAGTTAATTCAACGGCCTACATACCTGGCCATGCAGCGCTAAGTCACACGGTCATATGGAATGTGACAGGCTAGTTCGGAGCCGAGGTACATATTCTCCACCCTTTGAATATATACTGGATCAATATCTTCAATGCCAATGTGTTAGTGCCAACATAACAACTAATTAAAGTAAGCTCGTTGGTCTTATGAAAGAAGCTCGAATTAAAACTACCCGCGATGCCATTACTTAACCTCAAAATATTCTTTTTGTTCCATATGTTGTACTACCATATGATCCGAATCTTCTTCTAGGGATTTATAACGTAGACTGTGACCCATGACGCCAAATGACTATTTTTACTTACGCAAACATAACATCAGCTGAGCACTTACGGATTTACCAAACAAATCTTCACAACCGGTAGTAAAGCATATCATGAAACTTTACTCCTACTGTCTTAGCCAAACATAATGGCTGGGCAATATAATTGAGACTAGATGGGTACCTAGGTACTTATCTAAAATTAGGACTACTGAGACCTGTCTCATGTAATAAGCTGGAGTACGTATATATTAACGGTGCATTGAAGAGTAGGGAACTATGTCCCCTGATTCCAACACCCGATGCAACAGTTAAGCATACAGGCTCTTATTAAACCCTCGCCTTGGTCCAAAACATCAATTGTAGATTTATTCAGTTTCCTGCATTTCAGGATCTACCTTGCTGTTACCCCTTCTCTTACGCCGACTAAAGAAATACCACATAGCCATCGTCAAGCTAGTGAGCATAACAGTACCAATTATATAAATCCAGATATAAGGAGACACTATCGCTTGACCTTGGGCTGGGTTCCATTCGAAGAACGTCATGGAAAAGAATGTCTGCAAGAATCACGTGGTGGTTGTTAGAGAAAGTAAAATATATTTGGAAACTTTCCAAAAGGATGCACCCATGCTTACCGCAACGAAGGTAGCCGGTAAAAAAATCATCGTAAGGAATGCAATAGATCGCATTCTTTCACCGTCTATTTTAGCCGCTTTTGCAATATCGAGGTTAGAGCTCGATATTGCCAAGTTCGTTTTCGTGTCTTCTCGGCCTATTTTATTCCACTCCTAAAGAGATCCAGTGGTCAGTCTCTGAGTATTAACAATCATGTATAGTATCTAGGTAGGTAGTTATCCCTACTTACCAACTGTGCTGCCAAAGCCATACCATCGATGATCGTCGCACAAGTCCTAATCTTGTCATCGTATTCCCCTCTCAACTCTAAGAGTCTCTGTCGGATCAGGGTTCCAGAGTCCTCTAAACCAGACAAAGTATCGGAAATGGCGTGAGCGGGATCTTCCTTATTAAATTCTATATCTACCCGTAGTTTTGTGTTGATCGGGGTTGATATATTGGAACCGTCGAAACCCTGATTTGAGATATGGAACTTAGCCTGTCTCAGCTCATCGCAGTGCGAGATCATTTTCTCTAGCTGTTCTTTCCAGTTTTGCAGACCGTTTTTCAACCAGCTTATTTTCAGCCATAACTTAATATAATGTTCTGAAGTCTCAGCTTCTTCGGACGACTCGTCGGAAACAACGGCATCAGCATCGGCATCAGCAACACCCAGAACTTCCACACGATTGACCAACTCGCAAATTATTGGACTTAAGATGTCAAAATGTCGCTCACGTTCGATCTCAGCGAATATAGTTGGTAGTAATAAGGGATGGTAGGCAACGAAACTCCAGTTTGATAGTCGATCGATAAATTTATCGCGGGAACTCTCATAACAGCCGTATAATACAGCCCGGGTGTCCTTTCTATAAGGACTATATGAAACAGAAAGAGCCAAGTCATTTGGCCATGCGGACGATGATTTACAGTTGTATACTTCCTCAAAGTAAGCGAGTGTTATGCTAATGAGTATAGACTATGCTTAAGCCTAACTTACCAAGAGTTGGGTGATTCGTATAGGGATCGTTCGTAGTCAATGCTGAGAAGGTTGCAGTAGTATTTCTGCTAATCACCCTAGAAATAGATCGATGAATTCCGAATGCTTCAACAACTCTTGGACATATATCTCTTGAAAATGGCAGATATGAGACTTCCGTGCCAGGAATCCGACGTCTGTTCCTGCCTCCGAACCTAGTACAGCATTAACACAACCATCTTAGAGGATTATTTTTGTGACGACTGAACTTACAGCAAAGTAATCCCGCTTTGATGCCCGTCTAAGAAATCTGTTTGGTTCTTTTGTGAATATTTTAGTTACTATAACAACAATATTGTTTTGATGAAGGATATACCTCGTCAAGCCATTCGTTCCAGTCTTGATCTGATACAAGATTCCTAGATATTGACGAAGCTATCTCCTAAACTCAGCTGTTAGTTATATGACGGTCCATCATGAGCACCAATCATTGGAGCAACTGACATCTGACCACTTCAGACCTCTGAAGACGCAACTTTCTTTCGGGATAAACTTGAGAACATTCATGTCTTCCTGTCGAAGAAGTGATCCACGTTGCACCCACTCCATAATCGTTATACCTTAACATTCCCTATTCAATTATACAATGAAATGAATCGCCTTTGATATACTGTCATTCCAATCTTATCAATAGACAGGTGCCCGGGAATGTCCATATATATTACGAATGGAAGCAATGCAAGATCCCCGCACCTTATAGGGATTGAGTGTCGCTAATAGGTTGCCACCGATTATGCCTGCATATTGCCTTATGGCTATGTACTATATCCACGATCTCTTACATAGAATCCAGAAAACGCCTTAGTGTCGGGAAAATAGTTTTGTTACATATGAATCTCATCGCTGCCTGAATTGAATCGACGTCCAATAATAAGTCCAAATGCAGCGAAGTATGATAAGACTCCCAGAATGTCGTTATACTGCGACATATAGACCCAATCGCTAAGGCGTCTTCAGTCTTCCACGTAAACCGCCTACCGACACGCCTTATGCAGTATTACCCACCCTCATATCTCACGGCATAGGCGACTCTCGAACAGTCCACCAATCCTGATTTTCTTCTTATGCGCGAGGAATGTTCTAAGCCTTCATGACCCCTCACAGCCTGCCTAAGCGGCTCTGCAATGAATCTTTACCCACACGAATGCAGGTCTTGAGTATATATACTTATTATAATCTGTAAGAACATTTTACATTTTACAGACAAACGACTGCGCCACATGTTAGAAAACCTTATTGATACAAAAATACCAAAATTCATTTTTCAACGAAAGTAATTGACGACTCTAAATGGCCAAGTTAATCCAACAATCTTTTCCGATGCGGTATACCGACGTCGATATCCTTGAGCACGAATTGAATAGGATTCTAGGTTCGAGTGATAGTTGGGGACCAGTAGAGGTCCGTGTTGGCCCCCCTTTTCCTCAACGTTATATAACGCTGACCTTTCAAGGTGCTTGCAGAACGAATTGTGATTTCGGCGAAAAGAAAGCTCAATCAAGTAGGTCAATTATGTCAAATCATTGCAATAACCGTTGATATACACGAAGAGCTTCTAATTGTTACTTTGATGATGCAGAGGGAAATTGACCAGATCGCGCGAGCGATGAAGATCCATTATGAAGCAGGAAGGAGGAAATGATAAAAGATGTGCCTAAGATTCTGGTTAGCCAACAGGTTGGAAGGACAAGGAATTAAATGTAGCGGTTCGAAGTTCTAGATATATTGACATGACGCCTTCGTCTTTCGCTCATATATTCCTATTGTTTTTATCCATATGTGCAACTAGTTTTAATATGGTTCTTTTTATTTACACTGGAAACGCTCAAAGCTCCACAATTTACTTCTTGCTACACCATTTTCTTAATATGTTCTTCGGATAGGTTTTGTGCTAAAGTCCATGAAATAGCTGCTCTTATATTTGATTAAATTTTTGACGCTAATGGCCTGGCTTCTCTTTCTAACGCGGCCGAAGATGGTAACGTGATTCCCGACGAGGACGTTTTACCCCCGTCTGGTTATCATGCTGGATGTCACCACCATCAGCATGACTAGAAATGTCACGTTTGCGATCAACTCGTTTACCGGAATTCTCGTCTGATAGGCGAACGCTTTTGAGTGCTAAAGTAGCACCGGTTGAAGCAGTAATTAGGGATGCTCCTTTTTGGTTGACTAAAGAATTCGGTCCTGTCCTCGTGTCTTTGGTACGCTCTTCCACACCAGCACGTAGCACGTAATTTGGTTCTTTCTTGCACTTTGTGAACATCTTTTTCAGCTGCTCACTAACAGTCCTCGAGTTATCACGCTCGCTTATATCAACTACTAACATCTTGGTTTGGATGTAATTGAGGAAGTCTGATAAAAAGGGGCTGCATTCCTTTCGCCTCTTCAATAACTTAATCCACTGCTTTAGAATTAGCTTGCGCTCCCCTAGAGCATGTATAAGAAATGGCTTACCTTATAAACGGACGGTTTGACTTCGGCGCACTTTCGCTCATCTCCCTGCACAAGCATATAAAAATCGTCCATTAAAAATTTCGAATTCCTTGACCCTTGCTCAACAAATCTGTTTCTATTAAAGGTGTCCAACCCTTCAACGCCGCAAAGAAGCCAAGTCACAAATTCGAGAAAAATGCAACCAAGTGACCATATATCGAATGGTCGAGAGAGGGTCTCATCAATTTCACGTTCAGGAGCAGAATACGTTGGGGTAACTCGAACATCGCTAGGGTTGACTTTAGTCGTCAAAGCTCTGTGGAAGGTTGTGAGGCCGAAATCTGAAAGTTTGAGGATGCCAAGCTGGTACGAGTTTTTGTCTTTATTGAACCAAAGAACGTTTTGTGGTTTGATATCCCCATGTCTCCCATAATCTCTGCCGTCGTCTTCTTCCTGGTAGTTCCCAGGTGGGATTTCAGCATAGTCTTGGATGTGAGTAAATGAATCTTGTGAAAATTGAGTTTCGGCAACTTCTTCTACTGTCATCTTTGTGTTGTGAATGCCGTCTAATCCGTGAGCAAGTCCGCAGCATTGCTCAGCTAACCAAAGAATCCACCTGGAAGTGACAGTTGGGTGTGGGTAATGGATTCTCCACAGATCATCCAGATTTCCACCATCTGCCCATCTGAAAAGTAAGTGATATCTCTGTTGATGTTCAAATGTCGTTAGTAGGTCGACTTCTAGATGTCTCCTCGGTTTAACTTTTAATAACGCCTTCACTTCGAGACGAAACTCGCTGTCGCTACTCTGAGGTTCATACAGGGGTGCCTTGAGAGATTTGAGTGCAAACGATCGATCTTCCTAGTAGCATGAGTTTGTACGGTTAATAAGGTCCCTAGAAGTTTTGTGGTAGATCTGCTTTATAACTTACCCCTTCATCAAAGCGATGATGAGCATGATGTATCTTTACTCGGATAACTTCGGAATTCCCATCATAAGTTGGCTCATGATATATCCAAGGGAGAACAACTTTGCTCTCTAGCCGATGAACTGGATGGTCTTTTAGGGATCGGGTCCCCTTGAGAAATACCGGAAGTTTTACACGCCATTGGTTAGTCCAGAATGCTAACCTCTGTACATAAGCCCAACGACTAAAAATTTCGATTATTAAATAACCGTTGCCGGCTTTTCGTGCCAAGAGACACTCGTCGTGTCCCTGGTCGATAGACTGAAGTGGTAGATCATTATCATCAATCCCTGCATTCATAATGTCCAAAATCAGACTCGGCTCCTTCATGATGAGCAATATTGCGAATATGCGGCGGGCTGTGCCTCGAGCATTCGGGCGATCTGACGGCCCGCAGACATAATCTCTGATATGTGAACTGTAATTGCGGAGATCTTCGTTCTTAGACTTTTTCAAATACTCTTCCACAGATTCAGCTTCCATGACCGTACTGAATTTATCATCAGGCAAGAAAGGGGGGTTTCTGCCATAAGCGCATTTGTGTAAAGCGCTCTTCAATTGCAAGTCCAGAGGCAACTTAGATTGATTAGCAACTGTAATATGTCTCCCTGAGTGATCTTCTGGGCTATTGGTGAGCAAAGGTTGGCCGGCATGTGGCGTCCCTGACTCTGATATTTCGGTGGGTGTCTATTAAAAAGCTAGCGTTAGTCGTAGAAATATGCTTATTGAAAGGAATTCACAAACCACGGCATATTCTGAAAGAGAGGACATGACGCTACGAATATGAGCAGCGTCTGTGATAATTTACTAATTCAAGAGCAACCATAAACAGTGGTACACCGAACTTGAATTTCAGGACTATTCAATAACCTATGAAGGACAGTCAATTTTGGATAACCACCCTCGTTGACTTGTGGGGTTGGATACATATCCCATTATATGACCGAATCCATAAAGCATGCGGCTGAGAGATAGTAAGAGTGAAAATCTCATTGATCGATAGACATAAGATGGCTAGGGTAAAATGGACACAAATCTTATGGGTGATGGAGGGGTGATCATGTCGAGCTCCTGCGGGTGCCGACTAGGGTCCTAAACAGAAGCGGAAGGAGTTTGTCAGTCCTACCTTTTTTCTATATATGTATCTCCATACCACGGGGATGAGGATTAGCCATGTATTGAAAAATGAAGGGCTCTTACCGCTTTTTAATATTCGGTGTTTGACACACCGACCGGCCACTAGACTATTCGATATAATCATAGGTATGTAGTACGACAAGCCATTTTCTTCACGTTAGTCCACTGTCTTTGAATATAACCTACATTAATCTTCAACTACACCTACAAAGACAAATATAATGCAATACCACCTCTAAGTATAAATGAAACCAGAGATGTTCTCATGTTCATTTTACGATAAGTACCTTTTAAACCATGATTGAAAATGGTTGACATATATCGGGCTCATATCTATCTTGACAGCAAAAACTACCTAGATCGCACAGCTAACTTCACTGGAAGGCTGAAAATTATACATATTACATTAAGCATGTCATTGTGTTTATTAAGGATAGTAACCGTTTAAAAGCCAATATAGGCATGGCGATATCGTGGGGTTCTAGTTGAGAAATATTCTCTCCCTTTTACTTTGAATTATTTTCTCAACTTTAGTATTTTTCCGTTATTGACAGGGGCCATTCTTAACAAACACTGGGACTAAGCGGGAAGCAACGAGAGTGACGTTTATTGGTTCGAAAACCTCTAAGATTATGCAGCCATGTATGATATTTTCATGTAGGGGGCCATATGTAGCAATGTGGTTTTGCCAGACAGGTTTGGGGGCTGTGAGTCGGGACAAGAATGTCCACAAAACGTCTCGGACAATGCCGCATAAGGACCCACGTAAACCTATCCTACCCCTAATTATGTACCTAGGTATGTTGTACACTCTGTACTGCATATACTTGCAAAGCATACAAATATACTTGCTACCAAGCTGCCAAGGCCACAACAGACCATCGACGGTATGGTTTGGGGGCCAAATCCGTGAGTCCTAAACATGGGATGGGATTATCTGATGCAACCAATATCTATACCCAGACAAGCTATGGCTGATCAATGTACAGCCCCCACTTCACACAGTTTTTCATTTGTCTGCCGTTTGCCTTGATCATAAATAATAAGAAGGAGGATTGCCCGCATTTCCCATCTCTGTAGACACTCAAGTTTACCCCAAAGTTCAATAATAGCTCAATCACAAGCAACCATCACGAAGCATTCACGATTGTAAATACTATACACACTTTACAGGTAAATGACCCTCACGGCTCCCAATTCCAGTTTACCCTGTTAATATTTTGGAAGTAGCCTTACAACACCAAACAATGTCAAGAAGGGCAAAGGCAGTCTCAAAACGCAGTCCCACGCCAGAGGGACAAGTTATAACAAGAAGATACATAAACCCTTCGAAGCTAGAACAGCTTCTCAACAGAAAGTTCCCCAAAGAGGACTATCAAGTCACCTTGCGTCACGACCAGTTCACAATATTTGCCAGCAAACTTCTTTCAGAGAGAGATATACGGAGTTGCGCCTGATTATTGACAAAGTTGCGCATGTACGGATGGATAATGAAAGGCAGGTCAATAGTGATAGATTTCATCACAACGGAAAGGATAGCCTCAGGTGTACGGAGAATTGGAGTTTGATTTTGGTTTATTGAAGGAAACTTTTGTTCATACGGTCACGACCGATATACCCAAACATGTCAGTTGACTACAATGAATATCTCGTTCGAGTTCTGTCGAGCGCCTCGGCATTGTGATATGGTCCGGATTTGAGCGCCTCAAAGAGTGCCTTATACCATAAAATCATATGTTAATATGGGGTTAAGCACGCTGTATTCTTGAACGGTCTACGGGTACTGTATAAAGCGGAGTGGGGAATACCTAGCAGGATGATGGAAGAGATAGGGAATTATGTATGTGCATAACCATGGAATAAGCGTTACAATTCGCCAGGCGACTTTTGGGTGAATGCGGTAGAGATGACAGGGTGGGTTACAATGCCTCATCATTCGTATAATAGACCAATGATCGTGTTTTGTAAGGCAGAATGATCCCACATCAGCCATTGTCCACATTCACGAGCCAATTGTGAAAGGGCATATGCAAGTATGTTGCATCCAAAAATGATCTCTAATTCTCGTGGCGAAGATAGATCCCCGAAAGTCCGTCGGGCTAAATCTAATAAGCGTAGTATCATCTACGATGGAATCTTACAATCCATAATGGCTTTAGGTCCGAAATCCAGTATTCTAGAAACATAGAACTCAGGAATATTGCTGCGGCTCTACGTGTGACCTACATAGGACTTGATCTATGTATTTTATACTTGACTTCAGTCATCACGTCGTTTATGACAAGGTAACATCTTGGGCAAAAGCATATGCCATACAGCACCATAATTCGCGCACCAGACCTTCGTAACCATGACTAGCGATAGATGTTAGGGTCATTGGGGGCAACAGTATGACCTCTAGCTTACCCCAGCTGCATGTCTCGATTACAGTATTGGTTTAACAAGTATTTTGTTGCAGCAGCCCTTACATGTCACTTATATCTTGCCTTCTAGGTGGCGCTATTGAACACAAATGGATCTAGGCGTGGAATTTCAGAGAAGGTGACGAGCAAGCAGGCTAGAGCATTGGAAATGATACCCTACCAGAGCAGGCTACAGGGCAGTTACATCTACCCCAATCAGCACCGAAATACATCGATTGGTGATGTGAAGGAAGAGGAGGGTGTAATATTAAAAATGTGACAAGCATTAGTCTATACGCTTGGCCCCTTCATATCGTAGCCAATCAGTCCGTCAATGCTATAAACAGTCCTAATGTCGTAAGAGTGACAACAAGTGTTCTCGCCCCGACTGAAAACAGCCACCGTCTATTCGATGCAACTTCTCTAGCCTGTGACATTCCGATTCTTCATAGCGGTAATACGACGATGTATCGACTACAAGCTATTCCGCCAATTAAGAGGTTGGGTACCTAGAATTGGGTAGGATTGTATAAAAGAAGAATATATCGTTACCTAGGTAATCAGTGTGCGAAAGCCTGACTCTAGTTATTGATTGGGTCTGCTAACATCATCCTAGGCAGATATGTATAGAAGGAACACTTCGAGAAAAGTAGGCTTAGCAGCGTTAAGAGCTAGCTAGGTAAGTAAGCCTAAAGATTTATGAACGAGACATATACATGGCTTTTGATTCTTCTGTGAACCGCAGTGGCGGTAAGACAAAGCCTTTTGTGAGATCTCAGCCTGTTAACCGAGGCGTCGATGCTTTCTTCCCTCGAACATTCATTTTGCCGGCGGTACAGGCTGTCATGGGGACAAATGAGTCCATATGATTGCGATGATGACACGAGGTCGACTTGCATGTATACCGCAACTGAGACGTGCCACCACATACAAAGTGCCACATGTCTTTGATTGTAGCCAAATACACTTATTAGTTGTTCAGTGCTGCGTTCCTTTATAGATATAAATATTCGACACCCCAGGTATACATCAGTTGAAGAGTCACCTTTATCTATAACAAGTTGGGGTTCAATGGTGAGGACGTGATGATAAAAAGCTCAGTATAATCGAATTCCTCGGCTGCTTATGTACCCATCTGGGTACTCTAAGGGATCAAGCTATATGGTGAACAACAATTATATGTACTTCGCCACATAAATATATGATCCGTATTGATTCATCCAATCAATTTCTAGGAGAGAGGGTAATATATATGACTAGCTTCTTGAAAGTCTTGATAGGTGCATATTATTTGCTTGATGAATAGCGAGGAACGGGAGTGGCAGTGCATAGCATAGCACCCGGACGAACTTAGCCTTGTACTGAGTTTTCTCATCTTACACAGGCTGACAGGTTACCAAAAATATAATAGAAACCCATATGATCTACGTGTACCTGATACATGATATATTTATAGTTCTGGACTACATACAACCAATTTATGTCCTTATCAAGACAGTTTCGTATATCGAGCTTCTACATAAGCCTCCACACCGGGCAAAAGTGGGTTGCCCAACAGGGGGTCATATTCTTGAATCCCTTCTAGTTGAGTTAAATGTAATTCAGGGCCCTCCTCTTTACTTCTTTTATAGTTCTTTTTATGATTATAACGAAACCCCTATGACCAGATGAAGTCCCTAGTTTCGCTCTTTCACCGCTTACGCCGCTCTAATCCAGTCCCAGTAGGTGATGGGACAGCCGACATATTCGGTTGCCTGCCCTTTGAGCTCATCTTCTTGATACTTGTCTATCTCGAGCCAGGCAGCCTGTCAGCCGCCGCCAGAGCCAGCCGGAGCCTGAGATACGTTATAATCAGCGATGAAGTATGGCCTTTTTTAACTGATCGATGGTTCCCTGACCTGGCAGGTTTTATTCAACAGACGGCTGCGAATGAGCGGTCTAGGGGCGAGCTATTTCAACAGGCCCTACACAAGATAGCGGCTAGGATTGATGGGAGGTTCACATCAGCTGTGCACCATGGCATGGTTCTAGAGTCGGACTCATTTTTCCAGCTCAGTACGAAAGTTCCCATCAAGGATGGAGGAGTCCATTCATACGATGTCGTGCAGGAGTCTGAGATAAACCCTGAACACCGCTTCTTGCGATTCATGGTTTACAGTCATGGCCGCGTAGCGTGGTGGCCAGAGGCCTTCACCCTTCCTTACGTTGCCGTCGTCGATGATTTTCGCACAAGGACACGGCGTGCGTACATATTCCCAGACCATGGAGGTCAAAATCGTGGTTATAGAACAGCAATGGGAGACAAACTACTCATTCTATGTCGCAACACTACTGTCTATGTTTGGCATCTTGAGCTGGATCGTGTCCAGTCCTTTGAACTTTCAGAGCCATTCAAAAGATGCGCTACAGAGGGAGAGACAGTACTTATCGTTTCCGAAACTGCTGATGTGTTCATTTGGAGATATGGACAAACCCTACAGCATATTGATATGAGTACCTTACCGTGCTATACAAAAGGGCCCCTATGGGTTGGTAGCCTCGATGCGTTTACCAGGCTAACAGCACCTTTTGCTACGGATGGTCTCTACTTATACTCAATCCAAATGTTGGTAGACTTCATCATTTCTCCCAAGGACCCCAGTACCTTCTTTGTAATCACGCTCCGTCGCCATCCTTTCCGGGATCTCATCGTTTATGAGATAAATGATGGGAAAATTGTCGAATCGCACAAACTCGGTGTTAATATGCTAAACAGTGGAAACATAACCCATATTAGCTATCTAAAGTCTGAGAATATCAATGGCCATGGTGGATACTCTTTACTATATGCTCTGATGGAGAGCTCAAGTACAGACTCTCCTGCTAGCACGAGTGATGATGTAACGTCGTGCCCTTGCGGGCGCAAGTCCCAAGAGCTCGTTACTGTGTGTTTCAACATTTACACGAAAGCATTCACAGTTCTCTATCATCACCTTCCCTATTCGCTTGATTCTTGGACCTTCCATCTATGGAATAACCGATTATTGCTACGAAATTGCAACCCTCTCAAGGAGTCTACATTATATGAGCAATATATAACTTCGTTGAGCCCATGTGCAAGCGAAAACGTATTCCAAGGATCTAAAGCCTTGATTCCTCTTTATTCTACCTCCCCTACCAATGCACAATTCATCTCTCGACGCCGTCTCATAACTGCGGACCTCAGCGAACCCTGTGAAGAACCCACCAGCATTGACTTTGCCCTGGAGATTGACGAACAGTTCACTTCAGCATCAGGAAATGGCCTTCTGCCACGAACTTTAGCTCACAAGCTCGAGGGTGATGACGATTTCTTGCTGTTCTTTGACGATAAGAAATACACAGTGTGGAGTTTTGGGAACGAAATCCCGGCAAAACCAGCTGGGACAGGTCAGAAAAAGAGCCTCTGGAGAAGGATCGAAAGAGATGCCCGCTAGCTAGGGTTGGTGGCAGAAATGACATTCCATTTAGTCATTCATAGCATCAGTACTGTAATCACTCTTGGAAATATAAACGTAGTCCAGCTACCTAATAGTAGGTGCAGGTGGTGGAACTGAGAACCCCCTGTATTAATATGGTAAATTTATAGTTCCCCTTTTTTTATTCAGTTAATAGACAACATAGGCACCGGTAATAGATGAGTCAACACTACCGTCTTGAAGCTCTGAATCTGTTGCGTGTTCACGCCCTGACCTAATGTGCTCATGCCATTCTTCCTACATTTTAGCTATAGGTGCCACCCATCAAGTCTTTGCACCCGACTTATCCCAAAGCCTTCCGCCCGACAACATACGTAATACTCCCCTGGTGCACAACAACCCCATCCTCCGCCTCCTTGACAGCCCCCGCAAAAAGCTGCACCCACTGCTCGCGCGACATAGGCGCCTGCGGCGCCACCTCCCTCGGCGGAAATGCCGAGGCCAGCTCCTCCCACACCATGAGGTAGTTCTCCGTCCAGGCCTTCCAGTCGCGCATGCACGTATCCCGCGCGCCCACACGCACATCGCCGAACCCGCCCCTCTCGAGGTGGTCCCCCAGCCCGTCGAGCAGGGCCTCGAAGCGGAACCCGCGGGCCTCGGCGCCCGCCTTCAGGATCCCCGTGATGGTCTCGCAGGCGGACTTCCCGACGTCGGGGGGCGGCGCTTCGACCACGTGCCGGTCCGCGCGCGACTCCTCCCACTGCAGCCAGCCGCCGGGCTTGAGCAGCGCGCGCGCGGCGGAGAGGAACGCCGTAGGGTCCGAGTTGGGGATGCTGCTCACGAACACGCGCGCGTGGACGATGTCGTAGGCGCCGAGGTGCTCGGCCGGTAAGGAGGAGGCGAGCACGTCCAGCGTTTTGAGGGTCATGGACGCGGGGCGGAAGGGCGCGGCGGGGAAGTTGGCGGCGTTGAGGTCGTAGCCGTTGAGTTGGGCGGTGATGCCGCGGCTCGAGAGCTCGCGGTCTAGGTCGCTGAGCCAGACGCCGTTGCCGCAGCCGAGGTCTGCCACTTTCAGGTGCGCGGAGTCCGCGACGGCGGCTTGGATCTGAGGGGCGAGGAGGTGCCCGAGAGTGCTTTGGAAAAGAGTATGCTGAAGGTGCAGCCGCGCTGAGAACCTAAAGTTCCTCGCTGGCGCGACCCAGTAGGTTTTGGGGTCCCATTCTTCATGTGTTGGGGCGGTGTTAGACATTGTTGTCACTTGTGAGCTGTGGGTGATTTGTATGACGGTATATTATACTCCAAATATGCAATATCAAAGTAGGGGTTTCTAGATTCTGGTGAAGTTTTAAATTCTCAAGAATAAGTGATAGCACGAAGAAACGCATTAATATATGTTTTGGCTTACTTCTATATAAGGGATGTTACATCCCATTAGAACCTATAGTCTATGTCACGGGGGTCGCGGGTAGAATTAGAAGTTTCTTGCATTAGGTAAGTTTACAATAACCACACAAGTCGGTGGAGTTGGTAAAGGAGGATATCCTATGTACCTTGTAGAATCCTTATCGGCGAGCTATGTACAACAGGCCATCGACTTGCTGACATCGCGGATCTTGAACTGGCTTTAGGTATTCTAAGTGCATGCTCCAATCCCAACGGAGTGAAGTGGGCGAGACTGCCTAGAAGTATTCTACCTCGACTTGTCGCATTTTTCACTATGAACCAGCGGTGCTCATTATCAACTTCGAGACTTATCTTGTTACATGGGACAACAAGCATCTATGTCAGTATCCCAAGTGGCCAATCCCGGTATGAGAACTATCAACACGGTGGTATTATATCGTTGTCCATTTGCCCGCGGAACCCGTATAACTGTATTTTCAGCTTGCTTGGTGTATAATCCTTAGATCCACAATGATAATACCAACGTATTCCGCTTAGGCGTGATCCTTCAACCCCAAGTCCCAGCTGGCTAGCAAGATCGTATTCTATAAATGCAAATATGATAAAACTTGAAAGCCGTTATTTATTCATTAGAATAAAATTATTGAGATACAATGTAGCGTACAAGTCTACAAAATAACGATACTCCATAAGCATTATTTTTCGTAAAACCTTATCATCTTGTGCGTTAAAAATCTATATTTAGTAGGATTTCCAAAAATGGACTATAGATGGTGAATAAGCCCCTGGATTGGCTGGGTGCTTTCCTACGATGCCGTTAGTGGAGAATTAGGTAGTCGGATCCCGTTCCGATTATCTGGTCCCGATTCCATGAGGCTACACTAGTGTACAAAGGAGCCCGTCTATAATGGGACTGTTGGTTTACCTAGATCGCCAAAAGGCTTTACTTAGGGGCTTAGAGGCTTCTTCGCAGACACGAAGGCCGGGGTGAACGACATCCATTCCCCACGTAAATGTTAACAACCGAGGGTGAGCTCTAACGACAGTGACCTTGACACAAATATAGCTGCTGTGGGTATGTCCTCTTTGAGAGACTTAAGCTTTCTACTGTCTTCTATGGCCTTTGTTACACTTTATTGAAAAATTCCATCTTTGTCAAATCGGTCTTCTTGAAATGCCAATTTCAATTTTTTTTTTTTCATTAGCACATATTTTCTTGATTTTTAATCCGTTGTGGTACATCTGTGCATATTAGTTTGCACTACCATTTCGAAGTCTTCTATGTGAAATTTCTAGGTTAGAACAGTTGAAATGTCGAATCAGATTGAGACAATGATGTATTAGTTTGACCATCTCTAGTATAATTTGAGCAAGTGTATAGATTGGATAGGTAAGTAAATACGAACAAGCTTTGATGTGGGCGGATTTGTCACCTTCCACAACGCATTGAAAAGGGTTCATGCCAATGCGTTGGTATTGACGTATGTATGTAGTCACCTTGTGTTGTACACTAGTGTACGATGTATGCATTCTAAGATCTACGTACATGAGGTTTCGTGTTACAAACAACGGAGGTTGTGCATGTAATCACAAGTAGCACGTGGGATAGGTAGGTAGTAAGTATTTCTTTACATAGAAGGACCGCTTAGTCAGCGCAGTTGATGAGTCTAGGTATATGTAGTTTAGGTTTATGATTCATTGTGACAATAGATGCATCGATATTTATCAATCGGGGTACCTCAAGATATAATCAGTTAGTTGACTACGAATAAAAGCAAGCTATAGAAAATTATAGACTCTATGTCTAACCTAAACCTAAACACTATGAGACTTAGTTATGTCTCTAATGTTAACAGTGGGGGTTCCGCAACTACATAGGTTACACAGATACACTAGACTGTATAAGTGACTTGAATTGATCGAACTCACAATTATTGAATCATTTAATTTAAATTGCTTCATATCGTCAAGCTGAGATAATAGTCACATTGAAAAATACTTCTTTATGGCGTCATTACAAGGAGTCAAGATAGAACGCATGGTTGATACATGTCACATCATGCTTGGTTCAATTGATGTTCGATGTTGAAGTTGTAGTTGCTTCCAAGCCCCCACATGACACCAATATTCTGATTGGTCTCCCACAACCTCTATCTGGTATTGAACCATGAATAGGGACTCTGTCGCCACTACCAACGGCTAAATGGCGACCAAGGAAATATCGGTTACCTGTTCTGGCTCTCCCACTTGATACTAGCCGATTGCGTGCTTACGCTAAAGCAGGATCGTGCGATCTAACAAAGGTTACTCTTACGGTTGTGATTGACCCCAATGTGGCATGTGGGATGTGGGCATAAGTGGGCGACATGGAAACGAAACTCATGCATAGCTCCAGTCCAATGCCAAGTCATAACAACCTCACACTCAACGGCCATGCTTGACAGAATTGAGAGGCCTAGAAGGTAGGCTCATGTGGGCAAATACTCTTGGAAATTGTCGTGATATTGTTTCATATGTGCTTAGTAAAAATGATTACAAACGACGTGCAGAGCTCAAGGACGGGACATCAACTGGCTTCGTTTTGCCGTGTGGGTTTGGGATATGGTCTTGTGTCTATATAACCTTCCTCCTCGACCTCCTAAGATTGTTCGAAACAGCCACATCTATATCATACACATTCTAACCATCAACAAGCCAATACCAAACCAAAACTATCTTTGTTAAACACATCACCTTCAAATCTTCAGTCTCCTACCTTCTTCATACACCATGAGTACCATTTCTAAAGTCGCTCTAGCTGGGGTAAGACATCATCATTTCACGATTAGACGAACCTGACACCTCTTTCCACATGATTATAATCTTTATCTACTATATTCATTCTTATGCTAACCTAAATATTGTAGGCCACCGGCAATTTGGGCCCCGTCATTCTCAAAGAACTCGTCGACGCTGGTTTCCAAGTAACTGTTCTTACCAGAAAAGATAGTACTAGTGACAAGTCTCTTCCACCTTCAGTCACTGCTGTTGCTGTAGACTACGACTCACTCGACTCACTCACAAGCGCACTCAAGGGCCACGATGCCGTTGTATCTACCATTGGTGGTACAGCATTGAGTAAACAGCTTCTCCTCGTTCAGGCTGCCGTAAAGGCCGGCGTAAAGCGATTCCTCCCTTCAGAGTTCGGATCGAACACCGCTGTCGAGAAAGTGAGCAGCCTTCCGGTCTACAAAGACAAGGTCGAAGTCCAGAATGCCCTCAAAGCAGCAGCTGCTTCCGGTTCCCTAACGTACACTTTTGTCTACAACGGCCCCTTCCTTGACTGGGGATTGTTGATTGGTTTCCTCATCGACATCAAGAACAAGCAGGTTACCTTGTACGACAACGGAGAGCGGGTCTTCAGCGCGACCACTCTATCCTCGATCGGCAAGGCCGTGGTGGGTGTGCTCCGGCACCCGGCCGAGACGGCCAACCGCCCAGTCTACGTGCAGGACACAGCTACGTCGCTGAAGAAGCTACTGGCCCTGGCGAAGAATGCCACAGGCCCGGATGGCTGGAAAGAAGAGGTGGTAGCGGTGGACGACATCGTAGCAGGAGCTTGGGCGGAGCTCAAATCGCCAAACCCCGACCCTCCCAAGTTCATTTTCCCCTTCATCAGGGCTACCATCTTCGGCGAAGGATACGAGAGTCTTTACAAGAACCTCGATAACGAGTTGCTGGGCATCAAGGGCCTAAGCGATGCTGAGCTCCAGGAACTGGTGAACAAATTCGCTAAATAAGTTATGGGAGAGAAATAGCGACGAAATACGGTATCGAACATATATATAAATCAATAAATCAATATTTCTCGCTCAATCAGCAGTATGGTACAGTAGTCTTCAAGTGCTCCTGGGTGTCATCATGTGATCTTTTGCCGTCTATGGACCTCCTACAGTCGTACTCTTTGGTCAGATACAAGGTAATTTAAATATAGCTTACTGCTGTAACAGTAAAGGATAGCTTATATAACAACCGATACTATAAAGTCTTATAAACCCACTCTTAGAACACATATGACACAAGACTATTCCTAGCGCTTTGACCTAAATAGTAGAACCACCAGTAAAGTAACAATAGCGAAGCATTCAAGATAGACTTGGTACCTGGCTGTAGTCATACCACGTAGTATGCTCGGCATAAGTTATTACGAGCTTCGATGGTACCTTATAAGATGGGTCCGCATGCGCTCCCCTCACTATTGGCATCACATCGACGAATGACTGGCGGATAAATTATCCTGCCGTCGACCAAACTGGCAATAAGACTCAAGACCTGGAAGCGAACCCCGCAAGAAACAGGACGCAACGAGTATAATTGACGAAGATGGTTCCATTGTCGCCCCGTACCAGATCTGAGCGACTCCTGGATGGCGGGGGAGATAGGCCTTAGCGAGTATTGAGGAGCTTGCTACGTGCTAAATACTGATGAAATAACCCCGGGTATATATAATCATATTTCTCTTTACCTAGTCATGGCCACCATTTTACGTAGATATCAAAGTCCTAAGTGATATATAAAAGGCACTAGGTACTTTTTTGTAGGTCCTTATTGCCTTATACTAGAATGCGCAGGATACCCGCTTCGGGCTTAACAGCCCTTCTGGGCTTTACGTCCCTAGCCCACGCGCAATGGGACGCATCCCGCTTCGCGTGGTACAAGACCGACGCCGGCACGGACTTCGCCTCCGCGCTACCCATCGGCAACGGGCGGGTCGCGGCCGCGGTCTACGGGACGCTCGCGGAGCATCTAGCGCTGAACGAGAACTCAATCTGGAGCGGGCCATGGCAAGACCGGGCTAACCCCAACGCGCGCGGCGCGCTCGCCGAGGTGCGGTCGCAGCTCATAGACGGGAACGTCACGGGGGCTGGGCAGAACGTGCTGGCGAACATGTCCGGCACCCCGGTGTCGCCCCGGCAGTACCAGCCCCTGGGGAACCTGACTATCGACTTCGGACACGCGACGGCAGCAGACGTGACGGATTATTTCCGGTACCTGGATACGTACCAGGGGACTGCGTTTGTGAGCTATGTGTACGGTGGGGTGAATTACACGTGGGTTACCCGTGCGCTATGAAGTTACTTTTTATTATGTGTTTCTAAGCTAGATTTGGGTTTTTCTTCCAGGCGGGAATACGTAGCCAGCTATCCCTACGGCATCTTGGCCATACGGCTTAGCGCAGACCAGGCTGGCGCGCTGGATGCCAATGTATCCTTGTCGAGAACCCAGAACATGATATCTCAGACAGCGTCATCTACTGATGGCACACATGCTGTCTTCCTGGGAGGAGATAGCGGCCAGGATGTTGAGCCTATTGCTTTTTCTTCCGCGGCCCGGGTCATCAGTTCCGAGGGTAAGTTGGATGGATGACTATATTCTACGATGTTACTATGAAATCACTCACATTTATAATCTTACCAGGAACTATCAGCGTTTCGGGATCGTCGATATCGGTCACCGGTGCAACCACTGTAGACATATTTTTCGACGCCGAGACTTCGTACCGCTACTCCAGCCAGAGCGAGTGGGAAGCAGAACTAGCCCGTAAACTAGATGCGGCTGTCGCTGCGGGCTACGATGCAGTCCAGAGTGCAGCGATCGAAGATACCACTGCACTGATAGGAAGGGTCAAGCTCGATCTTGGTTCTTCCGGATCGGCAGGCAACGAAGATACCACAACGCGGCTGGAAAACTATAGGGACAACCCTGATGCAGATCCTCAGCTACCCGTTCTCATGTTCAATTTTGGGAGGCACTCCCTGGTCGCTTCGTCTAGAGACACCGGGCCTCTATCGATCCCAGCGAACCTTCAGGGGATATGGAACAAGGACTTTGAGCCGGCCTGGGGTAGGTGAGTGATGAACTTCTTAGAAGAGGAGGTCCACGAACTATAAACTAACCGTAGGGATACAATATAGTAAATACACCGTAAGTGCATCCCTTTCCTATCAATACTACGCAATTATCAATACCACGCAATATGGAGACCTAGGTAAAGTAGAAAGCTCGCTTACCAGACCTTGCTCCCGGGATAGATCAATATCAACATCCAGATGAACTATTGGCCTGCGGAGGTCACGAACCTAGCGGAGACGACCAAGCCGCTATTCGACCTTCTCGGGGTCGCGCTCCCCCGTGGCCAGAAAATGGCCAAGGACATGTATGGTTGCGACAACGACGGCTTTGTACTCCACCACAACATCGACGTGTGGGGCGACGCAGCGCCGACGGACTATGGAACACCGTGGAGTAAGCCGTCACCTTCTTTCTCTTACCTCACATTAAGTACCTTTGCAACCCCTTGCCTCCATTTCCCACGATCTCACACTATCTTTTAATCTCAATAAAAGCTCTAAGAATATTAACCCTCCCCGCAGTGATGTGGCCCATGGGCGGCGCCTGGCTAGCCCAGCACCTAATCGAGCACTTCCGCTTCACCAGGAACCTGACCTTCCTCTCCACCGTCGCCTTCCCGCTCCTCAGCGCCTCCTCGCGTTTCTACAGCGGGTGCTACCTGTTCGCGTGGGGGGCCGGCTCCGAGCAGTACCTCACCACGGGGCCCTCCCTCTCCCCGGAGAACAGCTTCCGTGTGCCCGCGGGCTGGGCCCAAGCCAACAGCAGCGAGTCCATCGACGTGAGCCCGCAGATGGACAACTCGCTGCTGAGCGCCCTCTTCGGGGCCGTGGCCGAAGCCTGCGACGCCCTCGGCATAAGCAGCGACGATGACGACTGCCAGAGCGCGCGCGCGGCGCTCCCCCGCCTGCGCCCCCCGCGCACCGGCTCCTACGGGCAGATCCTCGAGTGGCGCCGCGAGTACGCCGAGGCCGAGCCGGGGCACCGGCACATGTCTCCGCTGTGGGACCTCTTCCCGGGGAGCGCGTTCAGCCCGCTCGGCGCGCCGTCCCTCGCGGCGGCGTCGCGCGCGCTGCTCGAGCACCGCCTCGCGGCCGGGAGCGGCAGCACGGGGTGGAGCCGCGCGTGGGTGGTGGCGCTGTACGCGCGGCTGGGTGACGGGGCGGCGGCGTGGGAGCAGGCGGTGGCGTTCCTGCGGAGGTTCCCGGGCGCGAATCTGTGGAACACGGATTCGGGCCCGGGGAGCGCGTTCCAGATCGATGGGAACTTCGGGTTTGTGGCCGCGGTGGCGGAGATGCTGGTCCAGAGCCATGAAGTGGTGCATTTGCTGCCGGCGACGCCGACGGTGGAGGGGGAGGTGACGGGGTTGGTGGCGCGCGGGGGGTTCGTGGTGGAGGGGATGAGGTGGGAGGGGGGTAGGCTGGTGCAGGCGGATGTGGTGTCGAGGAATGGGGGGGTGTTGGCGCTGAGGGTGCAGGATGGGGTGGCGTTTGAGGTGGATGGTGAGGTTTATGAGGAGCCCTTTTTGACGGAGGTGGGTGGTGTGTATCATGTGAAGCCTGTAGCAAGTTGATATTGATAGGGATCCGTAAGAAGATGAACTTTATAGAGAAATATTTATTGTTAAATATTTACTATGAACAAGGCATTTATCTAAGTTAAGTTTTTCACGTTTGCATTCATGTCACTGTAGTTAAATTGGCTTTCATTTCCAATTTAGGATTTACTTGTTAAGAGAATCTGTATCGGAATTGAAAAAGCATCTATATAAAGCTTCACACCGTATAGAACTCATAAGCCGTTGGCTTCATCCCATTTATTCTTACATAACCACCTCGGTACCTCTAATAACTAGTTGTATACACATGAATCCTAAGTATGGATTTGTGTCACCACGCTATACCGGTTACATGTATTCAAAATAGCTACCGTAAAAGGGGTTAGAGTAGGTATACAACGTCCTTTGATCAATATTCGGTACTTGGTACCACCTTTTGGCTAGGACTCACAATTTTACATTCGTAAAATATGCACCTGTATGGTATCTTCCCATAACTCTCCCGACCATGGACACATATACAAAAGTTAGAAGTGTTCTCATTCCCGAGCGAGGTCACAACAGCAAAGTTATCTTGGGAGGTGTCCCCCCACATCCCCGCAAACAAACCTCCAAAAGACGACATGAAAATTGGAGTTTGAATCTTTGTCGATCAAATAGGGAGCAAGAGATTTATCAATCTAAGGAAAGTTTATAAATAGGTGGTAGTTGTTGATACTTAGACCGGACGTGAGAATTCCGGTTGAGTACTGTGCAAGTAGGTATATCTACTTAGCCCTATCCTACGTAGCTAGGTTAAGCTTTTAGACCACACCACCCATTCATCATGTATATATAGATATAGTACATCCGTATAAATCTCATCTGTATCACTTCATCGCAAAGTATCCTTTTGGTCTCCAACGGTTGTTGGCTATCTATGCAGTACGTAATTTCGATTTGTTGTGTATAGTTGCCGACCCGAGCGTTCCCGAAAGTTCAAGACACGGGATCACACTTTGATAGCAACGGGTAAAAGCGATTCGTAGGCGTAGGTAGGATGAATGGTCGGTCATGGTTTTAGATCGACAGGTACCTACAAGACGGAGTTTGCTGGTTGGTAGATTATTCGTTGCAACGATACGCAGCGTGACCCAGATTTGGAGGAACCGTTCAGTGGAGGAGGGTTACGTAGAATAGCCAATAAGTGAGGAGAATTACAAACATCACTGAGCGGTGAGAGACTACAGTAGATCAGCTGAAGTGCGTGCATAGAAAAACTGCAAAAGCATCATAAAATTGATAGACAATGCATGAAGATCATAGAATATAATAAGTATACTGGCTGACGGGTAATTTACAAAAGTATAACTTACATACCACTAACAAGAAAAGGATGCGGGGATATGAGGATGTGAGGATACAAAGGTTACGAGGATGAACCTAGTTAGTGGTTCGGCTTGAAGCGGCTCTTGCTGATTGGGGCAGAATTATTGGAACAGCAATTGGGGAAATGATGCACAGGATTTATCTGGGCGCAGTCATGTAGGTGGTCATGATGTAAGTCTGTTGAGTCTGTAAGGATGGTAAAGGACGGGCAGCAGCTGCACTTAAAGGCAAGAGGCCCCGAGTCTAAGCACTTAGGGGAACAGTACGCATAAGTGTTGGCCGAGCTATTGCGTGTACCTACCTTTGGAGGAAATAGGGGGCCTCGAGGGTTCCCTCTAAACCCCTAGCGCGTCAGGACCCTCTAAGCCCCTCCAACCCCTCCATCCATCCAGTGGGCTCCGCTTACAAGATCGAAACCGGACAACCCGTGTCATGTGCAAAGCAGGAATTAAAAGAAAAAAAAGAGAAACATTGTAATAATGTACACTCGGAGTCGGAACGGAGCAAAAAAAACACAATGCATCAAAGCCGAGCATTGACAATTTCCATTGCGAAATATTTACCTATTACCTACAACAAACGGTTGACGCGCTTACGTTATGAGGTCAGGGCTACATCTATGGTGGGGTTCAAGTAGGTATTCAATGCCAGTGGTTTTATGGTTTACGGCCGTCGGCCGTGGTACCGAGTTACTCCGACCACCTTAAACCTGGAGCTTGAATACCTAAAACAGAGAGAGACAAAGAAAAAATAGTGTAGGCAGTTACGACTCAAGACCCAGCAAGGAAGGGGGATAGGGAAAAAAGGGAGAAGGGGGGAAAGCGTAGCAGGAATGGGAGGTTAGTAAGTTGGAAGTACCTACCCGTAGAGACTTACACCTTCACCTTCCCAACTTCGGTCAAATTACTCAATCACTTCATAATTCTTCTCTTCCTCAATCCACTATTTGAACACAACTATTTCCCTCCCAACTTTTTGACTTTTCTTCTCTTCTTCTTTTTTCTTCCTTCAATCCTTTTATAAACTTACTACCCTTTGTCTTCTTAAACCTAAAACCACAACAGCCACTCCGCTTACACCTCTTTGACGACCATCTATATCAGCTATACTTTGCTAGTATAAGTCCAAGCACAAGCACAGGCACAGGCACGATGAACACGTCTATGATCAAATCAAAGTTCCTCTCCAACCCGGAGGACCTCGGAGTGGTTGCTGTTGGCTTTTCCGGTGGTCAGGTACATTCTTCTGTTCCGTTTAAGTGTGTGAATTAGCTTTAGCCAAACTTCGGAAGGCTGACCATCGTGGGCTATGCGCCTCTCCCTCCTTCTCTAGTGCAAACCTGGTGTCGATGCTGCCCCCTCAGCCTTGATCGAGTCAGGCCTGCTGACGCAGCTGCGCGATGAGCTCAACTACAAGCTCCACGGCGACGACACGGTCCACCTCTACACCGACCTCGTGCCCAAGGATGACCCGCCCTACCGGAACATGAAGAACCCCAAGGCTGTCAGTGCTGTCACGCAGCGTCTATGCGACCAGGTCTACTCGCATGCGAAGGAAGGCCGCATGGTGCTGACCCTAGGCGGTGACCACTCCATCGCCATCGGCACTATCTCCGGTACCGCCAAGGCTATCCGCGAGCGCCTCGGCCGTGAGATGGCCGTCATCTGGGTCGATGCTCACTCTGACATCAACACCCCCGAGACGAGCGACTCTGGCAACGTCCACGGCATGCCCGTGAGCTTCCTTACCGGCCTTGCCAAGGAGGACAAGGAGGAGTACTTCGGGTGGCTCAAGCCAGACAACCTGATCAGCGTGCGAAAGCTCGTGTACATCGGTCTGCGCGACGTCGACCCCGGTGAGAAGAAGATCCTGCGTGAGAATGGTATTAAGGCGTTCAGCATGTTCGACATTGACCGGTAAGAGATTTCTTCTTCCTCCTTCTCTCCATACCCCCTTTTTCATTCCAGGTTGCTAATGTGAATATAACAACCTGCAGCCACGGTATCGGCCGCGTCGTTGAGATGGCGCTGGCGCACATCGGCACCGACACTCCCATCCACCTGTCCTTCGACGTCGATGCGCTGGACCCCATGTGGGCTCCCAGTACGGGTACGCCGGTGCGCGGAGGCCTGACGCTGCGCGAGGGCGACTACATCTGCGAGAGCGTGCACGAGACGGGAAGCCTGGTGGCCATTGACCTGGTAGAAGTGAACCCGAGCCTGGCGGCGGATAAGGACCACGGCGGTAGTGAGACGGTGCGAGCGGGGTGCTCGCTTGTGCGGTGCGCCCTTGGTGAGTCGCTGTTGTGAGCGGCCCATCTCCTCCTTCCTTCCTACACCCTCATCCTCACCCTCACCCTCCCCTCCACCTTTTCTCCTTGGTCTTCCTTTTTTTGGACATTCGGGATAGACAGATATCAAAGATAGATAAGAGGGACAATACTGCGAAGGCAGAGTATAGAATGTATCGACGATGGTTGGTAGATTGGAATGATGTACCTCATATGGTAGTCATACCTTTGTAGGATCTGCTCGTCATTTGAGTGGTACCATTATTACGTACATAGAAAGCAGCACGCATGGCGCCATACCCGTTCGTCATTGAGGCGGACTGGCATTTTCACGGCTGGCTGCATGATGACGATGATAACCAGAAGAATAAAAAATTGATACCTATATTACAAGATTTCCCACAAGCTTGGCGGGTTTTTCATGTATGTATATGTTTTTTATACCTTCTTCTCCGCTTGACGATGCACGTTAGGATTAGGTACATTACATATTCAACTGCAATCAAGTCAGGGGTCTTCTCTCTCCCCCGGTATGATGCGTACACTATTTATTGATGGATTGGACTATTCCGTATTCCATATAGTCGACTTGGGTACATGGACTACAGCTGTCATGACCAAACCCATGTAAGGTTACAAGTTTTACCAGCATTTCTTGCGGGCGACAGATTGGGGTTAGTGTTCCGGCCGCTTTAACAGGCCTCGGCTCACCCCGCCATCAGGTACCCATCAGCCACGTGCCCTGAGACACCTTATTTATGAAAGATTTTATGCAAGAATGAAACAACGGAATTTCTTACTTAAACGGTCTGTGACTGTGACGGTGACGGTCCCGGTCCCGACCATCCCGTCTCATCCACTCCGTCCGTATGCATCTTGAGAGGCGGCCGGTTTTGGTGTTGCAAAACCAGACACCGGCCAGAATTGGCTGCCCGGCCACATGCTATTTTTATCTTTGATCCCTCACTACCTTCTTTCTTTTAAGCAACAGGCCTACTTTCTCTCAACACACATTGCCGACTTAATTCATGTGTGCTGGAAATGTCGTTGGTCAACCGCCATACCCAAGCTTTTTCTTGAAGACGCTTCCTTGAGCGACTACTTAGACGCCCGAAGATAAGCCGACATCAACTAGACGTCGGTTTCCTGTTGAACCAACCCGCGAAGAGTGTGAACTACCTGTTCCGGTTCCCACGAGCTCATCATGGAAACACGACGTAAGTTGACCTCTTAAACCCTCTAAGCCAGCAGTTTATAATTTACACCGTATTGAGCTATAATATCAATAAGAGGACCTAGAATATCCGTTCACCATGTCATAATAATATTGCTAAGAATATCGAGATATATATCTACCGAGGCATCATATTACTAGATAATGTAGGCTATTTCCTTATTTTTCTTTTTGTATTTTTATTGGTACCTTATGTGAGGTACAAGCAATAAAGAGGAATTACCTAGTCCATGGCAAGTTTTATTTCGTATTTATACAAGTATGATGAAGAACCGCGTGACAATTATTTACCTAATTGAGTCTCTATAGCCTCTCGAAATATTTAGTCAACCGTCCAAACATATTAACCCATGATGAGCAAATCTACTCCTAAAGCTCGATGGTAGCTAAATAGCATTAGAGATATTGATTTCGAATCTACTTACCTGTTCCGCCACCTTCAGTGAACATCTTCGTGAAAATCCTCCTTACTAGGAGTAAGTGAAGTCTAAAATTCGAATGTCATTATCGTGGATCGCAAGGTGAAGTAAGAAAGAAACTGTGACCTGCTGTTGCGTTAGGCACACTGCATCTCAAACCGAGTGGGCGAAATTCATGAGTCAAGGATAGCGGCCCATAATTAGGCGTGAACCACGATGGCGTGTCAGGTATCTTTCCTATTAGTTGCCGGATAATCTATTCGTTCAAGTAACATTCGGAAGGGGGAGGGTCTATTTGGCTGCGCAAGGTACAAAAGGGGCTTGACTATTATTACTCGATTTTGACCCAACCACAATGAATCCTGCCACGGTCTAGAAACGGGCTACTCAGGGGAGATGGAACTATGAGATGCCTGCCTACTGCAAACTAGCTATAAATGTGTTAGGACTTCCCCGAGACTTTGACGGAGGGCTTTCTGCCCCTTGTTACTACTCACTTGACAAATCCTCACCCACAAGACATTATTTTCACCTCCAATCTCGTCTTTCTTTAATAAGTATTCAGCTATCCATCTCACTTTTCAGTAAAAAGAATGAAACCCAAAAGAGGACCGACAAAAAAGAATTACATGAAGCGAGATTTAAGAATCGATCCTGCCATTATTAACAATAAACACGTCCCTAAGAATGTCACGGATTATACCAAACAGCAATATGATCGCTTGCTTGAAATCTGGGATGATTTGTCAGTATTGAGACCTCGGCCACGCTCTTGCCTTTTGCTGTCAATCTTACACCGTTCTAGTGTCGCGAATTTCAGCACCAATAAATCCGACCCCAGAGCAGTTGAGCGGCTTGAAGACCTTAAAGAGTTCGTGTATCGAATATGTATGCAAATTAAGGCTGGTAAGCGCCCAGGCGAGGATATGGCCTTCGCTGGGATCAAATCTTATTGGAAAAGATTTACTGCCGGATACGCACGAGAAAGAGGCCTAATACCAACCAAGAATATGGAATCTATAACAAACGTTCGTCAAAATGAGTCCTAGATGCCGAGGAAACCACTAACAGGCAACAGGCAATAGACCCGGGTGGTGAAATAGGGAGGCTCTTCGATCTTAAACCAGATAGTGGTCCGAGGAATCATGCCACTGCAGCCGTGTTTATATGGATAGGAGAGTTTCTGTGGACTCGAGACTGGAAGATATTTGCGCGCCCACGCTTGCGAGTGGACCTCTGGGCACTTCTATGTCTCTCAGCCTACACATCTGCTCGTGTGTCCGACAACATAGAATCTACCGCCAGACCAAACAGCGATACTGGACTGTACTACAAGGTTTCTATACGGGTTTTCCCCTCCGCTATTCACTATCCACTTCTAACTCCTGGTTTAGCACGCGAAGCTGATCGCGTTTCGAAATGAGGATGGAGAGACTGAATTTTCTATGCAAACGACCAAGTTCTTGAAAGCACGAAACCCCGAATCGAGCAAGTTGTATGTGCAGCTTTTGTCTTGGACACCAGCTATGACGATATGCTAACCGCGTTCAGGCCCATGCCAGACATTCATGAGGGCCGATTCCAGGAAGCTAGACCTCTATATATGAATCCAATGCTTTTTCACCTGGTTATTTTCATCGCGAATGGGGCACTCCGAGACTACAGAGGAAAAGAAGGCTTGCTCAAGCTCCTGGATGTTAGGCTTGGCCCTGACCAGCCTAAAATGGTTATTTCTTGGGATAGAATGGTATTGTCTAACCCTATCTTTTCAGGTCCCAGTGGTAAAATCCTAGGCGCAAACGCCTTTAGCAAAGTGCTACGAGAACTAGGCATCAGAGCTGGATTTCCCGATCCCCCAAGTCTACAATGCTTTCGATCAGAGGGCCTGACAAGAATAGGTATGTTCACTACCCGGGCATAAAGGGTGAAACTCATGGTGTCAGATTCGGACCCCCAATACTCGGACACACAGAGGCTCAAACTTGCCGGCCATGGAAATAATGATATCCAACGACAACACTACGCAAGCAGAAACCCAGGAATTGATAGCCAGGCCGCATATCTCGAGGCACGAGGCCGCGAAGTCGTCGTCGCGGATTATTTCCGTGAGCTCGAAGTCCCATGAGAGCCAGCTCTATGACACTCACTACCGCTGAAGGAAAAAGAACGCTTAGTCCAGACGGAGGAGTACAAAAAAACCGAGTCTAAGATTTTGGCATTGTCAAAGAGAAAGAGGTGTGACCTAGACGTTGCGGGACCGGGTGAGAGTCCCTCTGACGAGTCTGAAATAGTATTTCACCCGATTCGAAAGCATAGGAGACATCTCCAGAAGCTTGAGGACGAAGAGCTGAAAGACTATTGGAAGAACACCTCCACAGAGTCTTTTGTTGGATCTCAGCCATATATTTGTCGAGGGGTCGACCGTCCATTTTCACGACTTCGTCCTGCTCTTCCCTATCGCCAGCGACTAGCAGACCTTTTGCTTGTCCCTGCAAAGCTCCGGAGCGAAGAAGGAAAGAATGCCATACTGGCTTTACTCGCCCTTTACGAAAGCGCCTCAGAAGTTCACCGCCCTGGTCTTGACAAGTCACATTGCTCATGCCCGAAGGAAAAGAAGCCGTAAGTTTACTATCTATCCTACTTCTTTACACGCAAAAATCTTACTAGGTAATTAGGTCACACTTACACGTCTATCAATGCAAGAAAAGGCAGTTCCCATTTATGGAATTCTGTTTTTTCTGTAATATTTGGCTGGATGACCGCGATGCCTGGGAGCAAGACTGTTCGCGTCATCTAAAGGAGGACAGCCTACCACAAGAACTAAACTGGCAGAAGGTGGAAACTACTTTCCTCCCAGGCTTCTGTCCTTTTTGCTTGTGGGACTCGAGCCTCACTGCTTCTATGCGTCTGAAGCCGTTCTGTTCCGTGTCAGAGTGGGAGGCACATATTCGCTCACATAACCAACCCTGGCAGACGGCATGCCCCGACGGGCGTTGCCATGACAGGTTCGGGGACGCGGACTCGTTCTACTATCACATGCACGACATACACCGGATCCCAAAGCGATTACTTATTCCATTGGCACAGAAAGACGGCAAAAGGAAGGCCAGCGATGACCTTGGAGTCCACCAACCGGCGACGAGGATCAAGACGGAATATAAATGGAATAACACCTATCTCTAGGTCAGGAACCGTTTCAAGTGGTCCTATGTTTTGGGTTGAGGTCTACTGAACAGAGAAGGGAACAGGAGTGAAGACTTCAGCTACTTAGGACGGCGGGCGGGTAGTTCTAGCCAGAGTCTGGAAGTGGACGGAACAGACATGAGATAGGTATGTACCTAGGTAATGCATTCTGGTTAGGATGTAGGTAGCATTTTTTTTTTTTGTTTTAAACCGCAAAACAACCAAACAAGTCCACCTGGCCATCGTGCTCCTCTTTCGACAGACTGAGATAATTGATTCATGTGGGCAGGTGTGCATCCTCGTTCCAGGTGGCAAGCTGTTCCTCACGATAAGGCATTACCAGGCTGCCAGGGCAGCAGGGGTGGCAAGGATTGTGGGGGCAGCGCTGAGGTCTCATTGGGTTCCGTCCCGCTGGGAACTCCCCCATCCGCGCTAGGTACCCAGCAGCACGGGGCGGTTGGATTCCCAACAGCGCTATTGGTCTCCCACGTTTAGCTCATCTGCAGCATCGCAGACTAGGAATAGGGGTTGTTGATGGCGTTGGCTACATAGGTCAATACGGCTAAATCTGGGGTGGTTCATTACTAAAAATGTACCCTTCATGTCAGTGTGACAAAGGGACCGTTTGTACAAAGGATCCACTGTGTACTTAAGTAGTGGAGATTCCCCCAGTACCTCCATCTCTCCTAATACAACCCAGCGTTCTACATTCACATACATTCCATGATACTTCACAAGGTGGCTTGGTCTTGTGTGGTGTAACCAACACCACTTATCCAGATCGGATGCCCAAAATAGAACATTAGCCAGATTGATACAATCAGGGCAGCGAGCAAAAGCGGACGACCGACCGAAGGCTATGCGCAAGAGACGAGGTTGATCATTACTCGGCAAGATAATCGGGTATGCTGACCTTTTTGGTGGACGGAACGGCGAGTCTAATTGGTATAGCATCATAGAGAGCAGTCGGTGCGTTTTGCTGGAAGAAAGTAATAATTCTGCACCTTCTACCTCAGTCTGTGGTTACTACTTAATAATACATCAATCCTAGAAGAAACTTTCTGCGTATATGATAGTAGATACAGTATTATACCTAAACTATGACCCCGATCCACCAGACGTTTCTAGTCCTTGTTCTCTAAGGTCACAACCCTATTCTGCAGCCACACGTCTCTGAGTATGCTACAAACCCGCAAATCTCGCATATGATACACTCCTTGCTTCCATCTTCACAGTACGTGCCTTGCACTGGTGGTGACGATCCGCATAACGGTGGATTACCAACCATACCTTCAGAAATAAAGCTCTCGTTGTGAATTATGCCAAATGGTTCCCGAGACCCGGAATTCGGCACTGTTGACCCTCCAGGGCTTACAAGACCATGTGGTTTCGGCGGGGCCGGACATATGCCAATATCGTTTTGCCGTCTCTGGGTGTTGTTGCTCCAATTCAAGAGTTGGTAATATTGATCTACAAACTTTTGTCGTGCATAGATCTTGCCTTCATCGAAGGGTGGTGCTTGCGCCCATTGTAATTCTGCAGCGAGCTTTGTTCGTATCTCTCCTACCCGAGCCTGCAACCGCTGTGTTTGAGTATGGGGGTCCAATCGCACTTTGTAGTCTGTCATACGGAGACACTGCCAAGACTAGTTGGTTGGTAAATATGATACCCTGTTTCGGACCATTGTATTGGTCATGTGGATAACCAACTTGCATAAGGAATAGATGCCTCAGGCCAGAATGTATGTGTATAAATAGGAGCATTATTCTCGACATGGGATCCAGGAGAACTTAGAACCTTAAGACTCCTTGAGACCATAAGAGAATTATTAGTTGAATATGACTCTTTGTTCCAAGCTATGACCCCTTGTCACATAGTCCGTAAAATAGGTGAAAAGTGCTGCCTTCTTGCCGTCCGGGTGCATTCCCATCACGAAACGTTTCCTCGAGTTTTGTTTCTCTAACCCGATGTCGGTAAGATCGTGACCCTGCGATTGGGTATTGTTGACCCAAGCTATTCTGTAGGCAGGGCATCTCAGTATCTCCCATGTGAGCGGATTCACAACCCGAATATCATCCATTTTGCTGCCAGTCATTACCCAAATTGGGACATGTTGTCTTTCTGCGCTCACTATCACGTCGTCTGGTGTTGCGAGAGATATCTCCTGGTCATGCAAGTGAAATAAACCACTGAAGTGGTAGACGCCTCTGTGGTCAGACTCAACCACACTCGATGTAAACTTTCCGTCCAAATCAGGTATACTTTCGATTAGCTCATCATCGCAGATGTATCGTTGAATTGGTACGGGAGGACAGTGCAGCATTGTCGAAAGCAAAACAATGAAGAGAAAATAAGTAGATATCGGAAGATTCCTTCCATCGACATTAATTAAAGCCTGACGTTCTCTAATACTAGAAATATTTTCATTACGCATCTTGATCCTGTTCATGGTTAGGGGTTGTAAATGAGACGGTACGGGGAGATGCGGACCTTCTAGACAACAATGAGCTTGTTAGGTAGCAGGGGCAAGGCACGGTACTTTAGTACTCGTGGTTCTATTTCGCCACCCAACAGGTGCATACTTGACCAAGCCCATAACTAACCCTGTACGAGTCTCCAGGGGGGCAACCACAAGGAGAAATACGGAGGACAGCGCCCCACGAAGATAACTCGCTTGTCGGCAACACCTTGATATGAAAGTGGAAGCGACTATCTGTCGTTTGGCCCCATTTCTACATCTATCCTGCACGGGGCCCCTGCATAATCACATTTTGAGGGCTTTTACTTCCCTGCATATACCCTCGCTTTAACGTCGTTATCTATTGATATACTACAGCCAGGTATTGCACATCCCGTGTGCATGCTTAGTATTGATGCATCTTAAGCGTAATACACTGTCCAGGAATGGATACCAACTCGGCATCCAAAGTTTCACGTCGGCCTATAGGATGGATATGTGACTCTGAGCATGCACAGTAAGTAGGTATGTAACGCTATCTTCGGTGGAGAGGAAATATCGAAATACTTTATTGCCCTGGTCCATAGGCACTTGATCTATGACGCGAGCCTCGCATGATCCTGAAGTGGTCTGATACTGAATTCAACCTTGGAAGTCCTTACCTCAATCTCGTGTGTGTTGCTGTCATTGTGAAAAGGGGGGAGGGGGACTAGAGTCACAACTACTCACGTTATTACTTTTAACTTCAATTGAACTAACAGAATAGCCTTCCCGTATGTCCTACTAAACCCCCTTTCAAGCCAGTACATCGTCATAGTAGAGTTGGCCAAACCACGTCGTGACAATTTGAACAAATACCTACCTAAGCTGTCAACCCCCTTAGTTTGACGAAAGGTGTCCGGGGGGTATACCATACTTAGGTACCCCCATCATGTGTCAACGGTTAAGCGTGGCATACGAAGTACCAGACATGTACCACTGGAAGACACATGCAGTACTATATGTGAGTAGTATAGTATAGTATAGTATAGTACCTTCATACATGGTATGTCAATAGTAGGCGGGTTTGACTTACTCCAGATTGTTGCAGGGGTTAGCCTCCCTAGCCTTCTGTAACCTAGGTAGTGCCTAGATCCACCAGACGTGCATTAAAAAGCGGCGACTCCTTACATTGGTCCAAGCGCCTGAATTGCCTTTAGGCAACACATCACCCTGACTGACTTACCGTGCTGGTGTTCATTACGCAGTTATATAACGGCATCACCTTGAGTACCAACCTGCTTCCTTCTTACCCCTCTACCCCCAACTCATGCGCATCTTCCTTTACACATCAACATTTCTCACAATTCTATCATACAGTCTACAAGCTCATCTTTCACAATGTCTCAACCTCAAACCAAGTCAAGCACCCCCTCCAGTCCAACATACGGGATTGTTGAACGTGTCATTAAACATTTCAATAAGAAACTCGAGCAAAACCCCAAGAATGTACATCTAAATGACGATGATTTGCATCAGCTTGGGTTCAAGCGTACCGGCATCGACTACCAGACTGGAAGACCTGACGATGGAGGTCCCCAAGTTATTAAACTGAAACCTTTCCAACAGATAACCTTCAACCCAGACGATGTGGAAAAATGCATCGAGTCCATCTCGGGCATACAAGAAAACACCAATTTCGACACTGCACATATGGTAGCGGAAGAACTCTTGTACCTATTCGACACCCTCGACAAGGATCGCCCCTACGGGGCTGCGCTCAAATCTAGTCCGTGGGTTCTCAAGGAGTGAGTGACTTGTCATGGTAAACTAGTACGTATGAATACTAATGTGGAGATACTTAGGAACCCCGAGGGAGGCTTTGAATTCTCTCGGAACTTCTTTGTCACATCTGTCTGTGACGCCGAAAAAGTAGATCTCGTATGCTTCAACGCAATTGAAGACGACCTCCAGAATGACACTGTCTCTCCTTATGAGCTTCACACCGCATGTAGGTGGGTTGACAATAGATTAAGGCAACCTGAATATAACTCTCTTCAGAAGATTTCTGTAAGCCCCCATGCCCCGCACCTTCACATCCAAACCCCTTTATTTTTGCGTTCTGCTTATGCAATTCAAGGTCACTATGATTTCAGTCTCGGGCCGGAATTGCAAGATCACGCAACTTTGCCATAATCACGTTGAGGAGATCCCCATCAGTGTGCGGTCGTCGGATATCTTCACGCTAGAGGAGGGTCCTAATGTAAAATTGATCGTGTCTTGGTTCTTGGGCATATTGTGATAGGCCATGGGAGAATTCGGCAGTATGTACCTAGCCAAGGAACAAAAGATGTGTTTTACGTATAAGTAACGGTATCAGAGGTAGTGGTAGCTCTAGTTCCCCGCTCAACAACATGGTAATTAACTACCCAAGTTCTTGCTATAAGGTCCTGAGGTTGTGACACTGGGTGCTTATAATCTAGGTGGGTAGATACCTAGCTTTCTTTACAATCAACTAGATGATCATTGACGAACCCCGAGCGCACCAGGACTAGGATAGAGCCCGCACGAGACTCGGGAAAATCACTGGTAGGGGGGGCCGAAGACAATGCCGGCGGGATTGCCATGACGGCCTACCAACAATTTCAAGGTTTACTGGACGAGACTTCCCTACAAAAAATACAGATTGCATATGTCAACTCCTTGAATTTTATGAGGATCTTACAGAATGCGGGCGAAGACGTACCTTTCCTGAGGGCAAGCCAGACTTGCTTCATGTCCGATAGCTTCAACGAGGGGAATTTTCATATCGTGTTGACGTCCGATTCCATCTCAGAGTGGACCAGGGTGGACACTGCTACGACACAGGATAGACTGACTATTTCCCGCAAAGCACTCCAAGTTCCGTTTAGGAATGCGAAATATATTACTTTTTTCACGTCCAAGCACTTTGGTAGCGCCATTCAGGTCAGCCCTGATTGCCAAGTGCTGTGGCCGTCTTGTCGGGAATGCCTGGAGTTTCTAGACACCTACGGGATCCCTGTGAAGAGCTTATGGGACTTCTTCCAGTCGCTTAGACACATGATGGCTTTCTTTCGTGTCCCAGATGACACTCCGCTACAAACATGATGCAGAGCTGCCCGGGACGAGGTCGGAACAGCCAGGACACTGGTTGGACATGTACCCTATCTAGCTCAACGCAAAATCACGCACATATGATAGATTAGTCGATTGTAAAATGAGTTCGCAATTCCCAACACAGCACCTTTGTTTGTGAAGTGACACCCTCGTTGAGGATCTACACGATGTCCCCGACGCATTCAGTAATGGTGCCGAAGAGCGATATGGATTTATAAGGATCTAGGGCCGTATTACAGGGCAAGGCCCCCATTTCCCAACAGTGTCAGGCGTACACAGAGTACCATAATCCCAGGGGTCATGGCCTAGATATGTATGTAGAGTTCCGTAGAAGGGTTAATGTGTGCCTTGCTAGGATGTCTATAGCTATTAGGGATACATAAGACATTCTATCTCAATTACCCGCGGTCCTAGCCCTTCGCAGAACAAATAGTCTATCGTTAATGTCTACGCGGAGGATATCATGACGTGAAGCCTGACTCTGCTGTGCATAATGACAGTCGAGGGTAAGACGATAGACCTTACATCTCTTCCAGGGAACCGGAACAACTCCACGGCAAGTATAGCCCCTGCTAGCTACCAAAAGACTCTGCTTGAGAGGAATGGAGAAGTAATTTCATAGATTCAACTCATGTGATTTATTATACACGCTACATTCCAGTGGCGAAGTTACTCGTAGACTGGTAGAGTTTTAAATCAACGGGTGGCATAAGTTAATGTATATGCGTACAATGCAATATTGCCGTCATGCCAAAGCTCTTCCTCGGCCATAATACCCGTATTTCACGCCAGACATATTGCTACTGAACTTGACGCTCCCAAGTTCTCCAAGTTTGTATGACGCATAGAAGCTTTTGACTAAATCGAGGGTGTTCTGGGTGATCATGCTACTGTCCACATACCAGTCATTTGATGCGGTGCTACGAGCATTACGACGGCACATCTACGACGTGAAAGTTTGAAAGTACCCCGGCGAGCTTTTCCGTATCAGGAGATGAAGCTCCCACACCCGTATTGATGTCGTATTAAGGCATCGCTAATATCATCATGACTGTGGCATAATGTCCATTTTCCTGTTGTGCTAAACTCCGATAATGAATGGCACTAGAGCACCTCCCTTCTTCCCTTATTCTTCCTTTTTCTTGCCATTTTGACGTCACATATTTTCAAACATTCACCAATCACTCGGATTCTCATGCTCTCAGCGTTATTGAATTTCTTAGCTCGTAACGTAAAAAATATGAGCGTACGCGACAAGTTCTTCCCAGTGATTATCACGTTCGCTGTGGTTGACACTATCCTCGTGGCCATGAGATTATGGTCTCGTAACACTAAAGGATCCATCGGTTGGGACGACCTATATATGGTAGTTTCATTGGTGAGGGGATACCTACTTTGGAAATGATAAATTTCTGACTTGATGGTAGCTCGGCTTCCTATTAATGGGTTCAATGGAAATTGTGTCTATTACATATGGCATTGGAGCAGTGGCCGAGGAGCCAGGTTTCGACTCGACAAAGGCAGCAATGGTAAGTAATAACAAGAGATATGTTATATCGAAGGCGGAGAATGGATAAATTGATGCTTGGTAGTACTTCACGATTTCGCAGGTCGTCTATATTCTCACCTTTGGTATAATGATAACTGCTGTGGGAATGGTTCTTTTCCGCCTCATTGAAGGAACTCACTCGTACAGGTTACGAATATTTCTTGTGGTATCTACGGCCATTGCGGCCTTTTGGTCTCTAGGTACAGCTATTCTTTTTGGCTTTCAATGCTACCCTCTATCTATAGCGTGGGGAATCGGAAGAGGGACTTGCCTACCATCGACTATACTTTCTCACGCGGGAGTCGCATTTTCCGTCATGGACCTGACTATCGGGTTGTGTTACGCAGTAAGAGAAAACTGGCTTGAGACTTTGGTTTAGCATTATTCTAACTAATCACTGTTGTGTAGGTTTTGCCAATTTGGATACTATACGAATCCCACTTATCCAGAGCAAAAATGGCCCAGGCTATCGTAACGCTTGGCTTTGGAGGAGTGTAGGTTCAAATCCCCAGAAGCATATGAGAAAACTACGACTGATGCTTTTAGGGTCTCCGTTGTAACGTTTCTGCTTCGGTTTAGATTCGTCCTTGAAGTGGCAAAGATACCCTTGTCGGCAGGCCTCGCAAGCCCAGATCTTATCGAAGCCACACTTGAAGGGACCTTATAGTATGTATAATTTCTATTTACCGTGCCTTTGTTTCGATGATTCATTAACATTATAGCTCCTAGCTCCGTTTTAGAAATCAGTCTGGGTATATTTGGGACAGTACTTATAGATGCGGGTCAACCGCTGAGGAGAACTCCTTTCCTTCCAGCCACGGCTAGTGACAGAAATTCCACGCTTATGCAGTTGGATCCTGTTCGGACAAACCGAGACTCGGCATATTCAAATGACTTACGGGGAAGTTCAGTAGCTGGCAGTGAGAATGGAATCCTCCATTCAACACAGTTCTCTACAGAAAAACAGGACGATTATGGACATTAGACACTTACGGCAATAGCCATGTTATTTGTGGTAGAATGTCAGATAATGGTATTATGGTTCCGCCAAGGAATAGAAATACACCTGTAAACCGACACTGTGTTTGCCGGTGACTACGTATCGGCTGGCACCTGCATATCCTTGATCCCTGACAAAAATGAAGACTGGGAATCTTAACGGAGGTTTATACAGGATATGGAGGTATAATAACACCACACCGAAAGTAGCCGCGTACTTAGGAAAGCGAACATAGCTAGACATCGTAATGACATAGTTGGACAACTTTACTGTCTAATATGGATGATACTTTTTTTTTTTCCAAATCAGGCAACTATTCAAGCTTCCTGTCGTCCATGTGGTTGAAGCCACTGTTTGAGGAAGTCCAGCCAAACAGGACCCAAGACAGTGAAATAAAATTGGCACCTCATACTTGTCAACGCATTTCTTGCTCTTATCACCTCAAGTTCTTGTAACCTCCCACGACTCAGTTCTAGCTCACAGATGGAAAGATCGACAATTTCATCAGTATAACCGAGAGGCAGTTGGAATTGCCTGGTTAGGTTACGGACGTCCTGCCACTTGTGGATGGCCAATTCAGGTTGCTTACCCACATGCTCAGTAATTGCAATACCTAAAGCAACTGAAATGCGATCAATCCACCCTAGCCGACCACCGGCCTCTAATTCTTGGTACATGGATTGGATTTCTTGGTAGCCATACCAGGCTTTCCCAGACAATAACTGACGGATACCCTCGACAAGGTGTGCGTTGGTTAATGCGAGTCGAATGCGGTCACTTGCCCTTGTGTCTAGCTGCATGCAGAGTTGTAGCCATCCCTCCAACCTTGTTATGGCTCTGCCGTTTTCCCCGAGTCCACACATAACAGCCGCTAGATGCGCAAGGGTCCTGCTACTTGGGTTACGGACAACGGATAAGATATCGTAGGCCTCGCGGAAACGACCTTGGAAACGGTAGACTATGCCATGCATTGATTCTATGATCCCATTCTGGGCTTCCTCAAACGTCGAAGCGAACAAGGGTGTAAACTGTGAGAGCATCGCGTGGGCCGATGAAAGCTCGTCACGCCGGATGCACTCAAGGGCTTTGACTAGGGCCAACTCAGCCGAGAATGCGTTTGATCGCGCGTCTTCAATTGGCGGGAAATGAATGAGGGGTATCTCCTTGCTCAAGGAGGCCGCGTGTTGCGAAAAAGACATCCTAATTCTTCGCACATGTAATCTTGCCTTAAGCAGTGCGATGTCCGAACGATCGCCATTGTTGTTTCTCTCGTAGGCTTGTACCAATCTATCTGCCATCGTGATTGCTTCCATTTTCCATTCGTTATTGCTGAAGTGCGACGATGCGAGGCAGACTTCGATGGCACCATACAGGATGAGGCTAGAACCTTGAATAAATCGGGCCAGGACCTGGGGCTCGACTAAATAGGAGAATACATGGCTTAGCTGAGAAAGCATGGTCTCAAAGTACATGTTATAGCTTCCAGATGTCGTTAGTAAGTGAAGTACTTGTATGAGCTACCACAAACGTACTTGTCCGGCTCTAGTTCTCGATGTTTGGGTAAAGCATGCATTACAAGCTGGATAGCTTTGATTTTCCAGGCCAAGATCTCCTCTCTATCTTTCAGAATACTTGCAAGCCGTCTATTTACCCTGACAATGTTTTCAGTCGACCTGATAAAGCCTAGCATCTCAAGCTTGTGTAAGGCAGCCCCAAAGCCGGAGGCTTCCTGCACTAGTGAAGCGATGGTTGGTTTGGTTTCCCAAACCTCACCATTTCGACCCCAAGTTTTAGAGACGCAACGGGATCTAGAGAAGATGAGCTGTGGAACCTTGTCGGTTCCAAGGCAGTATAGGAGACAAGCGGCACCAAGAGAGTCGAGGTCCAGTTTGTCCAGCAATCGGTTGAACCAACTCACAAAGGATGGATTCACTGGGAAATGATTGGCTCTTTTGAACAGGTCTCGCTTAGAAGCTTCGGATATGTCATCGTTAATAAGCAGTTCTAAGGTAGTTCGACTCCGCGAGTTACGATGTGCATCGAGCGTGGCATAGAAGACAGCAATCAAAGCAAGCGGGCCACCGATTTGCAAGGCTGAGGCAATCAGTGGAGCTCGAGGGGTGACTTGGGTGCGATGGTCGAGCTTGCGCGATAGCACGTAACTGCGCACGTATTTCTCCTGGCTGCCTACAAATTCATCGAGCGCGTCGCGGAGAGAATGCTCTACGCGCAGAACGCTTATGGTGTCTTGAAGTGCCTCGCGGTGACAGAGAAGAACGGCGTCAATGAGGATACTTCGAAGCTCGTAAGGGTCCCTTTTGACAGCCGATTGGATATCGAGAAGGTCACCATTCTCCAGCTCGCAGACGAGGCGCATGGTGTATGGCTAATGAGCCGAGCATGGGCCACGCGATCATTGATCGGGGTCGTGATGAGTGAGGCACGGGTGGTGGGGTGGAGATGCCCAAGATGTATCGATGTAGAGTGGACCCCGGAGACTTAATCTGTACCTAATATGCATATGCATCTACGTGGGCCTACCATCTGGTATCACCTGGGAGTCCCGAGTTGAGAGTTGAGATCCGTAGGCCGACTAGGATATGTGGTCCGTGCCTAGTCGACGAGGTCCACTCGGTTGGTGCGTGCTAGCGTGGTCACACTAATAACCATTTAATCTTCTTAACGCGTTTCATCTGAAATAGGTAATTAGGTCCCGTCCCTGTTGGGGGGGGTGAGGTAAGCAAGGTCCACAATTAGGCCATATTAGTACGTTATGAGCGGGGTAGACAGCAAATAGAACCTAACCGAATACAACTCACTTTTCCCCTACCTTTCGTACCCTACCTACATCGCCTGTAGAATATCATCAAGACAATGCGGCTCGTCGAGACTATAAATTCAAACAACCACGCCATACGATAAGTTTGCGACACGACATATGTACTATGTATCATAGCAAACGTAGACAGCTCTCACCTTGAGCCCTATAAGATTATGCTTCAATCACATCATTAAACTGTGGGGCCGTATGCAAGTTGGAAACCCTTAGATATCATGGATGGCGGCATGCTCGATGTGCAGTTGGCGGTTCAGCGGGAAGTTCAGTCTCTCTCCACCAATTATAGTTACTTGGGAATCACATACCCCATAATAGCAGTAACAACTTGACAGCTCAGTACGCATATTCACAAGCTGTCAATCCCGTGAATTCCCACGCTTGCATGAACCGAGACGGCTAGCTCTATTAAGTTTTTACATTCCTTGTAAATATAGGTGCCGTAGTTATGTATTGGCCTCAGCTGTTAACTGCTAGTTGTTTTCATTTTATCATGTCCCCTGGGGTATCACATCAGATTGGAGGTTTCGCAGTCGATAGCCATTCTTTGTACCAACTATCAATAGTTTGTGATATATGCACTAACCTTGCCTAGTGGCAGACCACGTAACCCCCTTTTCCTTCTCCTTCACCCTCCCCTTCAGTGAAGGACTAACCAGCCGAAGCTGTATCCCCCTCGAAACGTACACACTCCGGTAGCAGAAAGCGGCATGAAAGCCGCTCAAGGGTAATATATTACCTACTATGTAGGTACTGATCATCTGGTCTTCTCGCATGATCCATGGCTTGGGCAGCATATGTGTTATGCGCATACGTCTACAAAGGGATATGTCCTCCCAACTAGCAAGGAAGCCCGCTTTATCAAGCTAGAATAACCTGCATACCGTTACAGATAGGAATAAGAGAAAAAGGGAAATAAATGGCTTAAATTTTGGATAGCTTCACCCAGAGCTCTAAGGGTTACCACCCTACTATGCGGTACTACACTACTACAGGTACATCGTATATTTATATCGGGCTTCCGCCCTCCCATAGATTCTCTCCGAAGTCCTTAACTGGCACACTTTATCCTATTTACGCACCATCTAGGTACTCATACCAACATCTATACTTCTCGTCTCTTAGACATCAAGCCCACAAGAATCTACTTCTACCAAACTCCTTTATCATGGCCGGCATTACAGCTACAACTTTGCCCAGAAACGAAAGTGCCTGGGTGAGTTTCTCCAAAAACGAGGGTATACAGGATCCTAGGACGGCTTCCATCCACGATTATATTCTACCTTCTGGCTCGAAGGTTGCAAATGTCGGGTTCGCTCTCCTCCGCATCAAACGGAATCCAATGAAGACGCCATTTAATAAATGCCAACGAGCCCGTACCCAGCCAGAATCTATCTCGCGTCAAACATACTATGATCAAGCTGAACGAGACCTAGCACCTATCCGTCCGCGTACTAATTACCTGAACTGGATTGCCGCCCGTCCTATGGAGACCCCATTTGGATCAGCCGCCTTGGCACTGGGAGCATATTACCTTGTTCTCCGAAGTCAGCAGCGCACCAGAGGGTCTCGATCTAAAGACACGCGCACCACGCCAGCCGACTTCAGTCCTATGCTGACTAGGATTCAAGCTCATCAAGCTCTTCCTTCTCAGGCCAATCTTGACTCAGTCAGGCTTCGATCTTTTCAACTTCAATCCAACCTCGATTTATACCCACCGCCCCCAGAGCCCCCACAAACGCCGACCCGTCAAACTAGTAGAGGGGTTCAATCACCTGATGCTATGGATACAGACGAGGGATCTGGACAGACGCATCCTACGCATACTACCTCGTCCCAATCCACAGGCGAAGATGTATCGCCCATAACTGGCGTGGAGGCAACACATGACGGCCCAGAACCATATGAAGTAGAGGAAGTCATCTCAGGCATGACAATTACACGAACCACGACGGAGATTTTTGAACACCTCCAGGGCGTATACTGGGAGCCCTCTCTAAAGACATTTACAGTCAAGGACCAAAATGGCGTGAAGTCATATACCGCCGTGGTAGACGGGCTCGTGGAAGTTCAAGATAGCACCTTCACTGGTATAACTGTAGAGATGAAAAGGTCAAACCGTTACCGTGGTGGGAACTACGCAACAAAATACCTAGCTCAGGAATCATGTGAGATGGCCGCAGTGATTCACCACATGCCAGCTGACGGAATTGAGAGAATTAGAAGGAGTGGTCGGACAGCAAAGTAAGAAAATATCTGTCTAAACCCGAGGTTTCAGTGGCTAATGATACCGAATCCTGATAGGCAAGTTACTGTTGCGATCAACAAGAACGAATGCTGGTTTGTTGTACTAGAATACACCGCAGACTGGGCTGACTACATCCGGGGCAACAGCCAAGCACCCTTTGAACTGGCCAGCGTGACAGAGCATGGTCCTTTTCGTACAGATATTAAGAGACATATGGATGTGTTTACGACTCACATTCTATCACTTACTTATGCAGCGAAACACGACGATCTTGATGGGTTCAACGACGACGTAGCAATGGTGGAATAGTCCTATTTGTGCTTGCAACCTGCGAGAATTAGAGGCTGAGAGGACTACGGTAGCGAAGGGGTTGGATGATTAGGACAAGACAACAAGAACTCCACTCAAGGAAATGGCCAAATGTAACCTAGATTGATTGCTTTTCTGAATTTTCTTACCTCTAGTCATTCTTTAGACAATTGCACAAGATTATGTTTAGATCCTCTTCCATATGTCCCTACGAACATAAACTACCCGTAGCCTAACTGGGCGAATGACTGTCACGAAAATCAAACAAACACTAATTGCATTTAACAACAAGCCCATATACCGGTATATACCAAGATATACCGGGAATGATGAAAGCAGATGGCGTGTTAGCAGAGCAGGATATTATCAAGGCGAGACTTGTTTAGTTCTTAAACTATTGAAAACATATTGATTTGATGTGTAGCTGCAGTCACGCACTGGGCCCCACAATCACCTCCTTGAGCTAATACACAATTATGTTTGACGACGAAGTATACAAACCTTAACTCTTTTACCTTTAGTTTCAAGCTCAACACATCTCATACGATCTCATATAATTCTCACCTGAGATAGCTCATTGTTGTCCAGAGGCGGTCTTGTATAATTCAATGTAACTCATTCTGAACCCATGTCAGGGCTTGAATCTGAATTCCCGTTCTTCGAACTTCAATCTGTTGTCACGGACCCACCGTCACGTGACGCCGCGCACCTCTTGGCGTGCGCGACAGTGAGGTGTCGCGCACCTGTGACGGCTGGTTCCCAACTGCTACCGTCAAAGGTATGTTGGCAGGAGTATGGTGGATTCTGAACAAGATACGGTCACGTCAGGTAATGTGGTTAACCTAGTGTAATTCTAGCTGCTATTCCTATTTACACTTGCGGCGACTGGGCCATATATACTCGTGGCCGTACGTGTGGTTTTCAACGGCGACGACGACGACAACGCCGTATAGGCGGCGACGTCCTATTAATCAGAAGTTCCCCCCCCCCCCCCGGGGGGTTTATGCATTTCACTAATATCTCTCAAGTTGATGCTTTTCTCGGCTTGGAACCAGTCATTCCGTGTAATCTTCTTCCATCTCGATGAAAAATCAACTCTCCATGCCCAAATCTTTCCCATTAGAAGACTTCTGGAGGGACGCATTGTGAAGTCCGACAGCCTGCTTGAACTCTTTCGTTACGTTTTTGCCGCACCGTGCGAGGAGGACCTTGACAGGACCCACAGCAGCGAGGCGGAAGGATCTAAATAGCTCTACACACGTTGCTGGTTATAAATAGCCGAAGCAGTTGGGGTCAACCTTGATTTGCCAAGACCTACGGAGCACCTACTTCGTATCTATGACCAAATTAAGTATCGCTTACTAAGTAGCGCATCCACTTTCCCCCTTTTCCTCTTTCGACATAGCGCATCCCCTTCCCTCCTTTTGCCTCTTTTTGATATAGCGCATTCTTTTTCTCGGCATTTTTTCCTTAATTTTCCAACTATACGCGTTATGTAATCCTCGCATGATAAATGCACAATATAAAAAAATATACAATTAAAGCTATATTTCTTTTTATTTATATGTAAAGTTGCAGTTAATTTAATAATACTTAACTATGTAAATAACTTTTAAAACTTTATTTAAAGATTTAGGTTATTTAAGCTTTAAAAAGCTTAGTAACTTAGTTAATATGTTTTAATATGTTAATTTTTAACTATTTATTTTTAATATTAATGGGTTTAAAAAGTAAAAGTAGTTTTTAAGCTACGCAGTTTTATTGTTTTATTTTTATTATTTAAGATTTAATAACCGGTATAATAGTTAAAAATAAGCTATTACTTGTTTTATTATTTAAAAAAATTTTAAAATAAAAGAAAATTAAAATAAATAAATAAAATTTTTAAATATAATAAATAAGTATAAAATTTTTAAAGTTTTTAACTATTTAAATAAATAAAGCATAATAATTTATTTTAAAAAATTTAGTTATTTAAATTATAAATTACTTTTTAATAAATTAAAGTTTATAGCGTTAAACTTTTTTATAAAAATAGAAATTAAATTAAAAAAAATAAAAAAAACTTTAATTTTTTTTTTTTTAATTTTTATTATAAAACTTTATTGTCATACAAGAAATTAAGCTAAGTACAACCAATATATACTATAAAAATAGTAAAAAACAAAAATAAATGCTTGTTTTTTTTAATACTATAAAAAAATAAAAGCCTTTATATATAATAAATATAAGCCGTATTAAAAGTTAATTCTTTAATTAAATAGCTATTACTATAACAATTACACCTTTTTTTTAAAATAGTTATTTTAATCAATTAGTTTTATTTATAAAGCTAGCTTAATACATAAATATATAATAAACCAAAAGTTTATTAGCGTTTCGCTAAAAATTTAACTTTTAATTAGCTTAAATATAAAGTTATTTCTTTAATTTAAATAAACAAAAAAGTTTTTTTTAATTTTTAATACTATTTATTTTTTTAAAAATCGTGTTTACATTTATTTTTTATACTTATAACATTTATAAATTATACTTTTTTCGTTTTTTTTTTCTTGTTATTTATTTATAATGCTTTTACGTCGTTAAACTACTAAAACGCGCAATTGCCGTTTTAATGCGCGTACTGCAAAGATTTAACTTAAAAATTTTCGTATATATTACAGTTATATTAACTACGCTAAAATTACATTTTACTTTAATATTAATAAACTAATTAAACTTGCTTATATTTATAAAAATTTAGCTTTATTTTTTTATAAAAATTACTTAAATAAATATAATTTATGCAAATTAATTAATAAAAATATGCTTATTATAAGCTATTTTTATTAATATTTTTAATATTGCTAAATTTTAAATATAATTTACTATAATATTTACTACTTAATCTTTTTTTTACATTAGTTAACCAATACTTATTAAGTGCAAAAAGTTAACGCGCAAAAAAAAAAAATTAAAAATAAAAATAATAACCTTATTTAAATTATTTTACTAAATAATTAAAAAGCAATTACAAAAATTTAATTTTATTTTTTTTACGCTTTTTATTATTTAATAAACACTTATCGTTTTACTTAAAATTTAATAAAAAAAAAAATATTATAATAAATAGCTTTAATAGTTTTAATTTTAATATTTTTTACATGCTTTTCGCTTTAATTATAACTAACTTTAGCAATTTTTTTAAACTACTTACATTGCTTATAATACAGCTTATAACATATGCAAGTTGCTTACTTTTTAATTTATTTAACTTTTTAAAGCTACTACTTTTATATTAACTTGTTATATTTATACTATAACAATAATACTTTAAAGCTAATTTAAAAATAAAAAGTTTATAACTTAAAGCGCTACTATTAAGTTTTTTAAACAAAAAATACGTTGTAAAATCCATGCTTATTAATTTAACGCTAAGTAAAATGCTATAAAAAATAAATTAAATAAAAATATTTTAAAGTTTATATAATTTTGCGCTTATAATTTAATAATATATTAAAATTTACATTATAACTTAATAGCAAAATATAAGTTTTTATTAAACTTAAAAATTTAAATTTAATTTTTAATAGTATAATATTTTTATTAATTACTTTTACTTTATTTTATACTTATTTTAAAGCATTTTTTAATATAAGTTTTTTAAGTTACATAGTTATAAAAAAATAAAGTTTTACATTTATATTTATATTTTTTTATCTTTTTTTTTTTTTTTTATTATTTAACCTTTTTTTATATTTTTAAATTGCTTTTTAAACATTTGCTATATTTTCTTTATTAACTATTTAATTATATTTAAATAACTATCTTTTTTACTTTACTTTATAATATATAATACTTTAATATACCTTTTTGCTTACCACGTTTTTAACTTTTTATTTATTTTTATTTTTTAATTTTAACATAAATAAAAAGTTACTAATTTTAGCTTTTTAAAGTTTTAATAGTTAAATAAAAAAAACATTATATAAACAATTATATTTTTTAAAAAAAGCTAACTAATACGCTTATAATTTAATAGTTTATATAATTTTAAATAAGCTAATATACTTTAAAGCTAACTTTTTATATTTAACTTACAAATTTTTAATAAATAACCTAACTATTTAACCTATTTTAAACAATATAACTTTATATTTATTATTATAATGTTTTTTATACTTTTTAATAGCAATTTACTATTATTTTTTTAATTTTTTGCATATTTTTTTAAATTTATTAATTTTTATATATACTACTAAAACTCCTTTTACTATAAAGTTATTTTTAACAAATAATTAAAACTTTAATTTATATTTATACAATACTTTAAAAAGTAACTTTTTTATAATATTATTTATAATAAAGTTTATTATAAAAAAAGCTTTAAATAGCAAGTTTAACTAAATTATTTATTTTTTTTTTAAAAAATACTTTAAATAACTTTTAATAATTTAATTTATTTATTTTGTTTAATTATTAATTTAAAAGTAAAACGCAATTAAAAGTTTTTTTTTAATTTTAATATAATAACATAATTTTCTTTAAAATTTACTAATAAATATTATTTCTTTATTTAAAACTATGCCTAATAAAGCTTTAAAATAACACTTAATTTTTTAATAAAATAGTTTAATTAATTTTAAACTTATAATAATTATAACTATTAAAAATAAAAACGTTATTTTTATAAATTAATTCATTATTATTAATATTACGTTTACTTTTTAACCTTTATGCTAAATAAAAAAAAAACTTATAATAAAATCTATAAATAACTTTTACATAAATTTTAAAAATATTAATAAAAAATTAAATTTACTATAAAAACAATAGTGTTTTACTTTAACTTTAAAACATATATTATAGTTTTTTATATAGTTTTTTATATCTTTTTTTAAATTAAGCTAATAAAATCAATTTTTTAATGCTATTTTAATTTATTTTATACTAAAATAACTTATTAATAAATTATTATAATATAGTTTAATAAATTAAAAATAAATAGTTTTTTTATTAAAAATATATAATTAATTATTATATTATAAAAAAGTATTTAACTTAATAATTTATTATAATTTCACTAGCATTTTATTAACTAATTATTTTTTAATCCTTTTATATTTAAAGTTACGTTATTATACTTTTTATATAAAATTAAGTAAACTTTAAAGTAGCTTTTTTTTTTAATTAACGCTTTAATTAACCATTTACGCCCTTTTGCGCATAACTACTTAAGCTAAAACTTAACGTTTTTTATTTAATTTATATTTATAAACAGCATTAATTAATATTTTAAAATTTAAGTTTATAACTAAAAATAACTTAATATTTACTACTAGCTTTTTTTTTAACGTAAACAATAATATTAAATTATTAGCTTTTTTTACATATAATTAAAGCGTTTTAAAGCTAAATTAATTAAGTTTTATTTTTTTAATTAATATTTAATAATAAAATTAAAAAAAGCTAATAATATATATTATTTTACTTATTTTCTATTTAGCTTAAAAGTAACTATAAAGCTATAAAAGTTTACATAATTTAATTTAACTTTAATAAAATGTTTACTACTTTATAAATAATGCTATTAATACTTAAATAACTATACAATTATTAGTATTTTTTAATTAACTATCTTATAATTTAACTTTATTTTAATAAATTTTCTTAACTAAAACGCTATAAAATAATATTTACTTTTATTATTTTTTTATAATAATGTTTTAAATATAATATACTTTAAAACGTTAATTTTTATTAATATTTACTTTTTAAAATCAAAATGCATTAAAAAAAAGCCTTTTTAAATGCAACTTAAAGCTTTTTAAAAGCCTTTTTTACTAGCTTATTTAAAAAGTTTTTACTTAGTTTTTTCTTAAATCTACTTCTTTTAAATAGCATATTAATAAGGCAGCAATCCAAAAAAACTTTTTAATAAAACAGCAATAAAAGTTACAAAACTTAATAAATTATTATACATTATAAATAAACTTTAATATAAACTATTTTATTATAGTTTTAATTTTATTAAAGTTTATAAAAATTTTTTCTTTAAAAATAACATATTTTAAAAACTTTATAAAAAATTAATAAAATTAACATTTAAACGATTTAATATATAAGTTAGCTTTTTATAATTTATTAATAACTTTTTAAAAGTGCTTTATATATATTTTCTTATTTTAAAAAAAAATTAATATATTATTTAAATATATTATATAAAATATATTAATAATATTATAAAATACTTTTTATATATAGCTTTAAAAAGTAATAAAAGCGTTAATAAAACTTATAAATATAATTAAAAACTTAAAATATTTATAACAAATACAAAATGCAATTTTTTATTTATTTTTTAACTTAATACAAATTTAATAATAAGCATTTTTTAAGTTTATTTTAAAAAAAACTATAGCATTAAAAATCCTATTTAACAATTTAAAAATAAAAAAAAAAATATAACAATTTTTAACCGTTATTTTATTAAAACTTTTATAATTAACATAAAGTTTTAATCTTTTGTTTTTTTTAAATATAAATAATATAAAAACACTAATTAAACTAATAAATTTTTATATTTTCTTACTTACTTTTATTTTATTAATATACTTATAAAGCTTTTTTAATTTATTTTTTACTAAAAAATAAATAAAATAATAAAGCATTTTAGCGCCAAGCTATAAATAAATAGCATAATTAGTTTTTTTATAACTAAAAAAAATGTCAGCGTTATTTATATTAAAAAAAAAGCGCTTATTATAAAAAGTTTTAAATATTTCGTTAATAGTATTAAGATTTATAAATTATTCAAAATCGTTACTATTTTAATTTACTTTTTTAATAAAAAATTTAAAAAAAATATAACTACATAATAATTAACTTAATTTTTATATACTTTAATAAACTTTTTAAAATTTAATAGTTTAAAAAATGTTAAAATTAACTTAAAAAACTATTAATTATTAATAAAATTTAAAATAATACGTTGCTTTTTTAATATACTTTAAAATAAAAATAAAAAACTTCTTTTTATTTTAAAGTTTTTATTAATAGCAATATAAAAACAATATAGTTGTTTTTTAATTTTTTAATAATTAATAATAAAAAAATTTACTTAATAAACTTTATAAATAAATATATTTAAAGCTTTTATAACTTTTAAAAATATTACTTTATAAAGTACTTAATTTAACTTATAAATAAAAGCAAAAATATAGCTAACTAAATTTACTACTATATAAATATTTAAATTAACGTAAGTAAAAATAACAGCTTTTTATATAAATAAAAAAAAAAATAATATAAAAAGCTTAAAAAAAAATTAAAACCTTTATAAAAAAGGTTTTTTACAGCTTAAAATTAAAAAAAGCACTTAAGCCTTTAACTTGTTTCTTTAACTATTATTTAACTTTAAACATTTACAGCAAAAATAGTTAAATAAACTACATTTTTAATAAGATTTATTATTTAACTTTTAATTAATTTTAAGTATATTTTTTTAAGCTTTACTTTATATAATATTAATATTACTTTTTTTTCTATAGCTTTTTCGGCCCCTATAGCTACGTTTTCTTAAATATCTTTTTTTATAATAAATTTTTTTTTTTAACTTTATAATACAAGCTAATTTTAAAAACTAATAAGTTAATTTTATTTAAATTTTAAACTAACTTCGTTATTATTTTAATTCCGTTTTTTACTACTTGCGACTTTTCGGTTTTAATTACATTAATTATTAATAAATAAGTTTTACCTTTTAATAACTAAATTAACCATATTATTCTTTTTTATAAATAACTTATTAACATAATTAATAATAAAAGTTTATAAAATAAATAGTAATTTAATAAAAAAAATAATAAATTGCTTTAATTACAACTTTTATTTACTTTATTACAACTTTAAACTTAAAAAATAATAGTCGAAACTATAAAAATTTTATTTTAACTTTTATATAGCTTATTAATAATTAATAACAAAAATAACTATAAAGTTTTTAAAAGCTTTAATATAAAACTTAGTTTACTTTTTAAAGTAATACTGATTATTTTTAAAACGTTGCAATTTTTTTTTACTTACAAATTTAATTTAAGTTAAATATAATTTCTTAAAATTAAGTTTTATTTTATTTTTTATAAAAAAAATTTTAATAGCGCTTTTTTAAAATTTTTATAAAGCATACTTAAAAATAAACTTACATTTTTTTACTTAAAATTTTTACTTAAAATAATAAAACTTAAAAAAAAGTTTATTATATTTAAAATAAATAATTTTATTTATGTTAAAGTTAAAATTTTTATTTATTTTGTTATTATTTTAAGCTTATTACAAAATTAAATTAAGTTTATTATAATTATTACTATTAAAAGTATTATTAAAATTTAAACTAAAATTATTTAAAAAGTCGTTAAAGTTTTCTTTATTTTGCTATTACTTTCGTTATTATTTTTGCAACTTTTTCAATTATTATTATAATTTAACAATATTACTACGCTATGCTTTTTTTTTTTTCAATATAAGTTTAAAATCATTTTTTTAGCTTAATACAATTAATAATAATATTGTTTTATTAATTATTAAACTATAAAGTCTATAACTTTTATTAAGTTTAAAAAAAGTTTTATAAAGGCTTTTATATAGCTTTTTTTATTTTACTTAGTTCTTTTCGTTTATTAAGCCCTTTTTATTAGCCTTTTTATATAATATTAGTTATATTAAAGTAAATTTATTAATTTATTTTAAATTAAGCTTAAGTCGTAACTAGCATAACTTTCGTTCGTTTTACGTACTAAAATTATTTATAGTTATAAGTAGCTTTAAAGTAAAAACATTTAAGTTATTACGCAAAGAATTAAGCTAAGTACAACTAGTATATACTATAAAGGTAATAAAAGATAAAAACAAATACTTATCTTTTTTAATACTATAAAAAAGCAAAAGCCCTTATATATAGTAAATGTAAGCCGTACTAAAGGCTAATTCCCTAATTAAATAGCTGCTGCCATAACATTTATATAACGGTTTATATAAACAAATTTATAAACTTTAATAAGTACTTTAATTAGCACTTTTTTTATAAATAAAAGGTTATATATAACTTTAATTAATTAATTATAACAATATTAAAAAGCTATTAAATAGTTTATTAAAATAGTTAAAAATAAATAAATATAAGGTATAAAGTTTTTTACTTTAAAGTAAATTATTTATAATATATATTTACATATTTTTTAATAGTTAAATACGTAATAAATTTATTTTTAATTTTTTTAAAATAATTAACTTATTAAAAAAAAGCATAAACGCGTTTTTACCGCTATATATTCTCGTTTATATTATATTTACTTTTTAAAATAAATTTACGTAAAAAAAACTTAAATATTTTTAAAAGTAAAATTAATATAAACCTTAAATTTACAAATATTTATATAGCGTTAAATTTAAAACTATTTAATAAATTAAATTAATAAAGCTTTAAGTTAAATTATTTAAAACGTTTATTTAAAAAACTTTTTTTAATTGCTTTTTTTAAAGCAATTATACGTTTTAAGTAAAAATAAAGGTTTAAAATTTACTTTTATTAAAAGCCGGCTTTTATAAGCAATTAATAAAGCTAATTATTAAAGTAATTAAAATATATTATATAAAAATAAAAAGCATTAAAAGCATAATTATATTTAAAATAATTAAAAATTTTTAAAAATAATATATAAAAAGTAAAAACATATAATTTTTAATAGTTAATTTTATTATTTTAACTTAAATATTAAGTTTATTTATAAATATTGCTTAATTTAACTTAAATATAGTATAATATAGTTTAAAAAATATTTTAATAATTTATTTATAATTTTAATTATAAAAAAGCAACTTTTAACGTTAATTTAAATTTTATATAAAAATTTAAATAAAAATATAATAAAAGTTTTATAAAATTTTAAATAAAAAGCTAATATGCTTATTTTTTTAAGAAATTATGCTTTTTAAGTTATAAAATAAAAATTAACATTTTTATTATATAACTTTAAAACGGCTAATTAAGTATAAATTATTTAGCTTTTAATGCTTTTTAAAAAACTTAAAAAGCAGTTAAAAAGTAAATAAAAGTTTAAGTAAAGTAACTATGTTATTTTTAATATAAAATTACAATTTTCATTAATTAGCTTATATTAAAAAAGTAAAAGCAGCAGTTAGTTTTAGTAAAACATATTAAAAATTATACTTTACATGCCTGAAACATGTGATTTGGAGGCTACTATCTATGGAGCGATCTCTTTCTAACTTAGATTATGTTCCCGAGGGTTACTTAACATGTAGAAGCTGTCTAGGTTTGTACTATTGCTGAAATGGCTTGGCTTCCAATTTGGGATTTGGAAATAAACCGACTTCTTATTAGGTCAGATGTTCATTGTTCGTGTGTTAATAGTTTCACGTACCTATTTTAAGATACCTACCCTACGACACATCGTTTGTGAGGAGCTAAGCCCTGAGAACAAAGAACACGCTTGTATGTGTACAGAGTGAGGGGCTGCTACGCAGCCTCCTAGTTTAGTTCCTCACGTAATAACGACTTCGTTATGCCCTCACGAAGGCTTCCATCGTGACATCGTTTAATATGTACCTAAAGGGCACATTGACTACGAGGCTGCATTATGGCTAGCCCTGGTCTAGGTATTTGGGATGTATATTTTATCAGCAATAGTGAAGTGTGGGATTGTTGGGAAGTCAACCTAATGGAACCTTCCAAAAAGCGGATTCAGCCCTTCAAACTATCCAAGCAGGTGGGTACATAGTAATCTCAGTTGCACATAGCTTGCTATCACTCAACGTAGTGACCGCCGGTGTTTAGTCTATATATACTCATACGACGCGGATTCTCTCCTATGGAAAGACGACATAGCACATCCTTTTCTGACCAAACCCTATCTCACAATATTCTTCAGCATCATTACTACTTCACTAATTTTACCGCCATTGCAAAGATAGAAAATGACAAATATCGCTGTGCCGCGATACTTAAGTGTCAGGAGTGACAGGTCACATAGTACCTGGGCAAAAGGATTGTTGTTACTATATGTATGTATCGGTAATACTTGTAGTTGTACTTTTATTCCTTGCTTGATATCTTGTCCTTCATGACCGTAAGTCTGTATTCATCCTCAGTGCGCGAGTCTCGTGACTAGGAGCTGGACAATGACCTAACCTAGGTTAATTCCTAGCCACGATACCTTGTATAAGGGATCTGCCGGTAGGGTACGAAATGAAGGGGAAATATGAGTTGTATTCGGTTAGGTCCTATCCATCTGCTGTCTAGTTGACCCCGCTCACAGCGTACTAATATGGCCTAATTATGGGTCTTGACTTTCTCGCCCCCACAGATCTAATAAAAGACTGAGCATTTCCAATTGATGGGGCCACAGTACACAGACCCGCATATACCTATCAGTCCAGGCACAATTGTCTACAGGCACAATCGCCAACATTGAACACCATAAAAGATATAGGGAGATGGTTCAACTTAGAAACCTCAGATGTGACACAATTATTCTTAGCCGTTTTAAAAGTAGCTCATCAATTTAGGTCCTGATACTGATAGTACATAAAAGAGATTCCCAGTGGCTATACGCTGGCGGCAGCAGAGTCGCTTTAGCAGAGTTGAATCTCATCCGATGCTATCGACCCTGAAGATTGACTACGCGATAGGTATTGTTGTATAGAACGAATTATTCGCCTCAAATACGATAAGCTTAGCTTCAACGACTTTGTGGCAAGTTTCATTTTTTCCCTTTCAACAACATCACCTACGGCAAGTCTCATGCGTTGATCCACCGGGAATTCGCCTTGGACGGCCCAGCCATTCTCCTCCGCCAGAGATGCTGCTGCTTCCATTCTCAACTGTGAAATCGTCGGAAATTCTATTCGAGGCATTTCCCGGGGCAGTTTACGCTCCATGTTGAAGATCAAAACCGTAGGATAGCCTGCCACCTTTTCCATGTACTGTTTGAAACGTTGGGGGAAGTCTGCCTTTAGGTCCTCAACGATAATATAAGCGTCGCATTGAAGACTTTTCCAATCCCCGTGTTTCCATCCCGAGTCGACCACTTCCACCTTGGTCGGTACTATGCCAGCGACGTAATGGCAGAATGTTGTTTGTTGGTGGGTAGGAACATACTATTGCTTGTCAGAAGAAATTCATCAAACCCCAGAAGTCTGACTCACTTTATTTACACTGATACCATTAATTTTGTTCATCAAATACGTCTTCCCAGCCTTATTTGGTCCTAGAATTCCAATTTTGATCTCGGAGTACTTCCACGGTAAAGGAGCGAGTCCGTTATCAAGTAGGGAGGGCTGTCTTGTTAATAGGTCGAGCGTCCGAGCGAGCTCCAGGCTGCGAACAAAGCTAATGGAAGATAGGAACTGCATTTATCATCAGAAACAACCCATGAGGACAGTAAGGGGGTTTCTCACAACTTGAAAAAAAAGGGGATCTTTGGAAAGAAAAGCCATAGCATCAATAGCTGACATGCTGAGTATCATGAAGATTTGTTGGTACCATACTTTATATGATGTTTGAACCCATATAGTATGGTAGATAACCAGACTTAGTGTTGCTGGTCTGCTATCGGGTAAGACAACTATTATAGCAACAAAAGCCAGTGTTTCTATAATTGAAAACAATACGCTGGGTCTGAATTTGACCATTCCATTTAGTTTAAAGCTGACCAGCGTGACTAGAGAAACCTGCAGTGACTTTATCGTTTTTATGTTAGTTGCGAATCATAAGCAGGTATTGATAAGCAGAAACTGACTTCAAAAGACAAGATGCAGAAAAGGCCACATATTGCAAAGCGGTTCGACCAAGTGCCGCTCCAAGTTTGGGCAAGAATAGCAAGTGTAAAGCCACAAGCGCAGGTAAGTAGGAAATGAGCTAAGTAACACCACGAGAGCCTATACCCGTAAAGGCAGACTGAAAACCATAACGCACGAATGGCCGTTTGGATCAGTAGGATGGCTGTGATTAAAAATAAAATATTCATGATTGCTAGTCGATTCTAAGTGTGTAGGTGTTGAGATACGAGGATGTGCTGTAGTGTATTAGTCTAGGAGAGAGAGAAACGTGTGGTGGGCAAGAGCCAACCTATATAGGGGGGAGGCACAGGGGCCATATTATGGGACTGTGCCCCTATTTTCCTATAGGAAGGTCTATCAGTCTTGTTAGTATCAGCTCAGAAGTCTCGCTGAACTATTCCATGGCGGCCTCCTTGATTTTCCTTATTCGTTCCATCAATAACGTTTCGTATGCGACTTGTAGGCATCAGCTGCCTTTATTATAGTCCTATCCTGCTTCTTGGTCGGATTGGGTGCTTTTATTACTGGGACGACTAAAAGGCGATCAAAGTAAACTATGGAGAAATCGTTCAGCGTAGTCACCCTATCTAGACATACGGAATCCTGGTGCTGTTACGAGTCATTTGGAGGATTTGTCTAACTATACTGTTACCTCAAGCTGTTCCTCGGAATGTGTATACCCTCTGAAATTCTAATACAACCTTTACGTAGGGGTCTCGTATCTAATATTAGTATTACTCTATCTAATAGCTCTTGTAAAGCATACAACGAAGAGATCGATGTCCTACAGCTGTATATACCTACACAAGCGTTGCGTATGCGTAAGTCGTTGGCCGCCAAATGGTAGTCCTTTAGAATACTCAGTTGTGGGATATTTTTGCCGACTGTGCTCCGGATAAGGGATGTCGCTTCTGTTGAAAGAGTAGCTATAGGGACGACTATGGCCTATAGAAGACCAAGGAAATCTATGGCCTAACCGACAAATAGATGATTTTCTTCAATAAGTTAATAGAGCTAGCTGTTCTACCCCGTTGTGGTATATTAGCCAAACCCGATGGATGTAATGCAGGTTAGTAGCACCTGACAGAATATCTAGGACACGTTTCTCAATTTTCGTAAAGTATATCTCTAACTCTAGCTATCGGATCAACAGCGATGTATTTTCTGCCGTAAGTCATGCCGCTGGCATCGACTCGTCAAAAACTGTATGTCTACATTGTATCTACATCGTATTCGATACTTTGACCTAGGCCCATTGATAAAAACACATATTATGTCGAGTTTTCGGGCATAGTCTTTGTTCTCGACAGGTAGTAACATCCTGCCGTCAGTTTTATCTCTTATCGAAATAACCACTTCACCAACTACCATATGCATGGTGTCACAATTAGAGTTATATCTAAAATTGGTCTGGAAGAGCCATACCTTCTCAAGGAGAGACACCTATTGTTACGTATACATATACACAATTTATATATTACTATTCGACCCCGTATATCAGTTGCCATGCACCTATTTAAATATTTGACTTCGAACTTAAATTTAGGGTAGATTTCTCTCACGAGACATGCTGCATAGTAGCAGAGAATGAAGTAGTTGTTTCGTGGGGGACCTAATTGTAGCTTCTTGGTCTCAGGGTTCATATACACACGTATCTTGCCTTTTGTCTTGCCGATATGATATTGTCATGTTGTGAGCCTTAGTGAGATCATAACGAAGTCGTTGTTGCATGAGGAACTAAACTAGGAGGCTGCGTAGCAACCCATCACTCTGTATACGTATAAACGTGTTCTTTGTTCTAAGGGCTTAGCTCCTCACAGATATGTACCATCCACTTTCTTTCGCCGCGGAGCCCGAGTCACATACATAATACGACTCCTAACGACTTCATTGTGATAATAAGTGCATCTTGCCTGCATAATACAGAAACCCTTGCTTATCACACCCTACTTCTGCTGTAAATAGATGTCCTACTGTTGGTGGTCTACGGAGGTGACTTCCTTAATAGCAGCAACTGTGTCGATCTAGGAGAACCCATTGCTCATTTGACTCTCCTCGTATCTTACTAAAGCCTCACGAGAGTTACTAAGTCCCTTAGCAAGTGATCAGCCTACGGAGACCCGAACAATTTGGTCAGAAGTAGAAGGTCGAGGAAGACTCGACCGCTTTGCCACTTACTTGTCAAGGGTGAGGATTGGGGATGGCCTCATTCATATCAAACTGTACTCAATAAGGCAGTCTTATATAGGCCCTTGATTTGAGCTCCGCTTGAAATGGTTGGTAAAAGGGTAGATCTCCAAGTGTGAGGAGCTAGGCTTGAGAACAAAGAACACGTTTGTATGTATACAGAGTGAGGGGCTGCTACGCAGCCTCCTAGTTTAGTTCCTCGCGCAACAACGACTTCGTTATGCCCTCACTAAGGCTCGCATCGTGACACCAAGTGTAACCAACAAACCACACGATATTGTGGCCGTATAAATGCAGTTATACGTCTTCTGATACGCCTGTGCCCCCAGAAGATATAGTCCTGGCAGTACGTCGAGGGATTAATTAGGATGCGGAATGAGCGAGTCGTTCGGCATGGAACTGACTTCCTAGGAAGTCACATTTGGCAAGAGGGCGAGACGGCGGCCTCTTCGTCCAGGGATAAATGCATGATTGTGTACGGAGTGTACATGAAGGCGAGGGGGCAAAGGGACGACTTCCTAGGAAGTTGTCCGGCGTGGACCACTCGCCGGAATACACATATCACAGGCCCAACCCTGTTTAGATGTGAAGGGATATAAGAAGCCCCCTCCTCCCCCCTTCCCTTTCACAAACGGAAAGCAAAGTACCCCTATTTCAAGATTGTTCGGAACACTATATCTATCTTTCGACCAACCTTCTTTTCAACATGGCAGAAACAACCATGTTCAAATCTCCAGAGACACCTCCCCCTGAATATCGAGCCATTGGAATCACTACCCCCGAATCATCTACAAACAAGTCTCGTACCAACAAACATGCCTCTTTGGGGACACCGGAGACACCTTTGGTCGAACCTCTTACACCTTCGGGGACAGAATATGACGATATCAATTCAGTGGCGTTCTACGTACGCCTCCCTTTGCTCCTTGATGAACTTTTGGGTGCTTCAAGCGTACTTGTGAGCTCTGAGATAGTGAGAGTCTTCTTAATCTCACGACCGCTTCCCGACCGCAAGCAACTACGGAGTGTGTTCGAGAAGCTCTATCAGTGCTGTGCCGAGTTATGCCTAGATACGCAAGATGGTTCCGAAGGCATATTAGAGTCTCATGCCAAATATTCCCCTCTCCACTCCACCGACGAAAATGAGGAGCATAGCAACGAGTCTGATAATGGAACTGGAGACTACATGAAATCTCTTGGGAGTCTCGAGACTGGATCTTTGGATATGCCGTTCGGTAGTTCGGAATCTGGTAGAAAAGCCACTGAGGAAATCAACTTCGGTTATATGGAGTCTCTAGCAAAATCTGAGCACCTGGTTCACCGGTATCAGAGGTTGCCCGCAGATGTCCGACACGATTGGCAAGCTGAGCCAGATCACGATTCAATACGTTCTAAAGGGGTATCGGTACAGCCCGATGATGAGATTTTCGCCAGCGATATGGTGTATGTTGATAACGAGGTCATTCCTGAGCAGATCGATCAAATCAATTGCATCAATCCTCGGGTCCTTGAAAAAATCCAACATTACCCCAAACCCGCAGCCAAGAAACCTCATAAATCGACCCCGCAGGTACGAAATGCATTGAGAACACCAGGCGCGCCGTCAAGAACTCCAAAGGCCCAGTTGCCGGCTCCCAAAACGGGGCCTTCCGACTCTGACAGTGCGATCTCGACAGAAAGCAGCATGGACATGGCGTTCCAAACCACATCCGAGTTCGTACAGGAGAGCCTCGAACAAGTCGAACGTTTCGAGCTGTGCACGAATTCGCAGAAAACCTATGGCGAGATTTTCGCTTTCCTAAATGAGCCAGACTCAGGCGATAAGGACACGTGGATGAGCGGCGCAGGGTGGAAAATCCTAGTCGAATCGGCCTTCTGTGACCAACAGAAGGGAAACATTCACTATGCCTTGACCGCAGTGGCACTGAGCCGATGGCATCACAATCAGACACAACGTGAATCCTCACTGTCGAGAAAGAAGGTGGCTGGAAAAGTATCGAAAATGATTATTGGGGAAGAGCCCGACGATATCAGCGCGAAAGAAGCATGGGAACGAAAACGCAAGAGTTTCAACGCGCACTTGACTCGTGGTAGGAAGTGGTCTACACTGGCAAAAGAGTTTGGCTATGGCGTCCTCTTTAAAAATGTATGGTGAGTGTCAGCATCCAGCCTCTCGAGCATGATGATAGCTCAGCTAATCTTTTTCCGAAGGAAATTGGGGAAATCCTCCAACGACGACATAAAGAATCTTATTTTGCTTCTCAAAAAGAACGCGACCAAGTTGGCCGTACTTGAACTAATGAACGACCAAATGGAGCTGCTCCTAAAAAATGGCCGTACGGAGCCGGATGTTTTTAGGAAGCGACTAGAAGAACAAAAATTGGCCGAGCCTCTCCCATCGCCGCCTCGTACATACGACCGAGTGTCCGACCTCAAGGAACGAATGAGAGACCTTTTGGGGGTCTCTAGAAGTAAACTTCAACTGAAAGATAAGAGCTTCATGTTCGATCCCGATGTTCTAGATGGTACAGATTGGTTCAACGACGAGCTCATCTTGCTTTGCCTTCATCTGGCTGATAAACTCCCGGGGGTTCGTGTTGGCTTTTCTATCCCTATCCACCAGCAAAAGTTCACGACCAAGATGATGGCTAGACCGTTCGAGAGAGCCGCGAAGGAAATCCAGCGATCAAGAGATGCTGGAAGGAAAAAGGGGCAACTTGTGCACTTTTTCCCCCTCCTCCAGCACGAAAACCACTTCAGCCTCCTCGAAGTGAATGAGATGGATAATTGCATTTATCACTATGATGCTCTAGCAAAAGGCCCGAAAAAGAACATCAAGGTGAGTGGGATCTTGCGTCGTCTTCTGCTCAGATCTGGTTCGGCACTAACCCTGTAGCAGAAAGCATTGATACAAGAAAAGCAGTTTCAGGGGATGAACTATATCGACGAGGTTAGTAATTTCTATACTTACCTATCTTTGAGTCGATTCGCGTTTACTAAAACATTTACAGCCAGCTCCCCGCCAACTTGATGGATTTAGCTGTGGGCCGCTGGTTATCGCATTTGCACGAAGCCGCATGCTAGGCCAGAGCCTCACGCCCAAGGACATTAGCCGTCATAAGGCTTTGCAGTTGAGGGTCGATGTGCTGGATCTCATAGAGAAAGCCTGGCACTCGGGTATCATATGTGCAGTAGATGAGGCTAGTCGTGGAAAAAAGCGGAGGACGGAAGACGAGACAGATGGGTTCCCGAAACGGGTACACAGAGAGCGATTTGATGCAGGCTGTGCCTTTGATACGATGAGAGTTGTAATCGATGTTGATGGATGAATAGATTCTAGAGACTAGTTAGCAATATGGATTTCAGTAGCGGACTCTACTTCTCCAAACCGAGAATTATTCCGACCTTACAAGTTAAACTTCAAGGTGACAGTATTAAACACAACTTTTTATTTCCATTAAGCAGTGCTTTTCCCAGACTCTCCACGTCCACTCTGGTTGAGGGATCTCCTGCCAATTTCCACGAACTCATGTCAAGAATAATACGTGTAGTGATGGTGCATATCAGTAAAGCTATGTAGGTAGGTAGGCGCCAGTTACAGCTCATGTGGCTTGTCCTTGGCTAACTACATACTGTCGTTTACGGGGAGTTGCTCGATAAAGGAGCATCAAGATCATGTACAAACCCCGACACTATTTCCAATTCGTACGCATAAGCACTGATCGGCTGTCGCGGATGGATAGTATATATACCGTAATTGCTAGCAAGAAATTAACGGCATTGTTTTTGTGATATGAACAGAATTCCAGAATAGTGTGTTGCCTCATATACAGTCAGTATTCCCGAACTATGCACCTTAGGCTAGGAATAGTGATTCCATAATATCTAGTCAGGATGTCAAATCTGTATCTCTGTCGTTACTCCTTCAAATCATACGGTCTGGATAACATGTCACACCTAGGGCAGGCTTGAGTCACGGAACTTAAACTTCATGCAACCATTCCCAATTCAATGGGATAATACTATGCTCTCTCAGGCATTTGATGTAAACTAAGCACCATGTTATAAGGATGGAGTGGTGCCCCCAGCTATGGCTTTGCCCAAAGGCTTATTGTGGACGACTTCCTAGGAAGTCGAAAATCTTTGCCAAGCGCCTCCACGACTCAACTTCCTAGGAAGCCATTGCATGGGTCTTATCAATATGATATGTGCGCTTATGTAGTAGCACGGTATGAAGGGGCGGGCGACTCCACCTCCAGAGCTGCTCCTATTCCTTCTTCCCCCTTTTATTTTCCCCTTCGATACAACTAGATATGTAGATATAGAAGGATGTACATATTTTTTCTACTTTGACATCCCTCTCCTGATACAATAACAATCACCATCTAGTACCGCCCCTCCCTTTCAGCCCTCATACCCATAGGTCGAATGAAGGGACACCAGAAATATGTCACTGTTTACAACTCTTAGGTCACATACGATCAGATTGATTCTTAGACAAACGCTGTCGAAAGCTAGCAGCGAGCAGTCGACAAGCCCCCCTCCCCCTTGCGCTATAAGCAGTCGACTTACCATCTTTGGGACCGCAGGACTGTTGGCAATCGGACCTCGTATCCCAAGACCAACACAAAAGAAATACCGGCAAGACATTCTTATCATGGCAGTACTGCCGTACCAACTGTTGCTACCTTATTCCTTGCTAGTCCTGTCGATCCACCGAGTGAGCCCCTGGACGCTGGTTGGCTGCCCCCCTATTTGCTTTCCGGGTGCCTCCTCTGCAGAGGACTTTGGCTAAAGCCAAGCCTCTCGGCGAACCCGAGGATGAAGATTTCCATATCACGCACAAAGGGGGCTACTGAAGATCCAACCCCTACCACCGCGAGCTAGAGCTTCCGGCGGAACTGGTTCGCTTCATGCACAAACGGAGGATTCACCCCCAACGGAAACATTTCTGGTGGCCCTAGCAAGGGTGACATTGTTGTTATTGCTACTACACAAAAGACTAGGGAGGCAGTGTTGCGTTGTGGGGTATAAAGGAGTCAGGAGCTGATCCCTATATAGGCTTTTCGCGCTGACATCGAGTCACGAAAGATATCTAGTAACACAATAAATAGACTTAGAGAAGCTAATACTGTGAAAGGGAGGCCCAGACTGACTGGAACGAAAAGCCTGCGCCCGAGATAGCTGATGGGATATTTGGCGCCGGGGATGGTTTCGGCTAAGTCCTCACCGTACCAACAAACTATACAATCTAGCAGGGGCCTTACTAGGCAGTGCCATCACAGCCGGTGTGGTATCAGGTGGCACTGCACATTGTGAAGTCGGCGGAGCGATAGTGACGTAAGCGGTATGAGTTTCAACAACCATCGTGGTCGAACTCGCTTCAGCAGTGATGGGGGACGTGGGCTTCGAACGACCAGTCTGGCTGGGGATCGCTTGTGACGTAGCAGCAGCAGTAGCACAGCAGTCAAGTTCGAACCCGACGGCGCCAACCGGCGTGGCTGGCTCGATCTTAAGCCCGAAGCTCACGGTACCCGGGGAGATGGGGGGGTGACGTCCGAGGCCAGGGACCCCACGATCAAAGTCAGGATGATAAGGAGAAAGGACATGGTAGCCGCGAGACGTAGAAGGACTTGTAGATTAATTCCGTCAGTCGTTAGATACTTCGTAATTTGGCAGGCAATGTGACGCTTCTGTCCGATACCACTTCTAAACATCGAGCGGCCTGTTTCGGCCTGGACCCGCCCTCCCTTTCCCGCCCTCTCGTACCGGTCCGAGCCTGTACCGGTCCTGTCCCGTACCAGTAGCTAATGCATGTAGTATAGGTAAGAACGGCCGACCAGTACGACCCTGGACCGGTCCTGTCCCGGTCTCGTACCAGTAGCCAATGCATATGGTATAGGTGAGAATGGCCGACCAGTACAATATGCCCTATCAGTACGGCAAAAAACTTCTACCAGTACCTGGTATTCGTCCTAACCAGTACGACACCCCAGCCAGTACAACAAAAAGCCCAGACTGGTACAGCCGCAACCAGTACGGTATCAACCAGTACGGCACCCCAGCCAGTACAACAAATAGCCCCGACTGGTCCAACCGCGACCAGTACAGTATCAACCAATGCATCATCGATCAGTACAATAAAAAGCCCTGACTGGTCCAACCGCGACCAGTATAGAATCAACCAGTGCAGAATCGACCAGTACAGGCGGGATGACGGTTTCAACATCCTAACACGACATTGTTCATGTGAATAGCTTCTACATTCACTAGGTTTAAAAAGTACTACGTATGTGTGCAGCGTTTTGTCGCACCTTGGAGCGATATAGCTAATTGATGCGACATAGCTAATTGATGCGACTTGTAATTCTACACATCTACTTCTCTTGTATCTGTAGTGTGGCTTGCAGGGAGTATGTGTGTAGGTAGGTATGTATGCATGTATGTATGTATGTATGTATGTATGTATGTATGCACTTGGTATTTGGCTTAGCATCGTGACTGTGCCCCTGGGCGACCGTACGGGACGTCTGGCCTTCAACTCGCCGTTTGTTACGGACCCCGCGCTAGAATAGGCTCGCACGGGTTGGGAGCCGTTTTTACGCAGCATAAATGCACAAGGTTTATGCAGGGTGGGGCGGTCCTGCGCTGGGCTAAACGAAGGCTCGGCTCAGGTTCGGCTCAGCCTATGCTCCGGCCTAAAGCGGCGATGCTCAGGTTCGCACCTTACAAGCGCCTCTCGATGGTAAAACTCATATATGGGGATATGCGTGTGCCCGCATCCAATTCTCATTTGCAGCCGGCGTCAAACGGGAATACCCCCTCTCTTATTACCAGCCACCCGAAATTTTTATAGGGATAAAACATTTTTAGTGACGAAATTGGAAACCAAAAAAAAAACCCCCCGAAAAAGAATTACTTGCATTTCTTTTACTTTATGGTATTTTAATATTGAGATCCATATAGGGCTGAAAATACGATAAACTTTTATCTTTTAATAGTTTGGCATATCGACTATAATGTTTTTTTAACTGTCAAATGAAACAGTAAGACAAGACAGAGACCAGGGATATCTATGTTCATCACAACAGGTTTAACCACCTAGGTTAGTAGAGTTGTATTATTTACGTCCGATGTACAATACACATATGGACTTATGGTCTTACTAAACACGGTACCTGAGCGATTAAGTTGTATGATTCGGTACCGTGTTTATTATTCTCTCATCTGGCTTTAATCTTATGTACTTCAATTACATGATATTGGTATAGATGGACACAAGCGCTAATACATAACTCACCTCGAAGAACAATAGACATTGTATCTTTCTGTATTGTATTCTCGGTCATAGCGCAAGTCTCTCTTTACACATCCTCCAAACCCTTGCTTGCGCCTACACCATCTTAGGTTGCATCCTGCCATTGGGAAACGAATCTGGTTTTGCGTTTCTTTCCTTTCCTACCTCCTAGCTACGCCAACTCAGCCCAATCAGCTAGGCCATTGAAAACTTCCCGTTCCCGTTAAACAGCCCCCCCTCTTTCTGCGTTGGCAAAAACGGGGATCCGATCTTTTCGTATCGAACCGAACCGAACTTAGGGATTGAATCAAAAGAAGACAAGAGGAGACCTATTACATACAGCTTGCATATAACCAGTGGATCTAAAGGGGAAAAAAAACTTGCGTTGTCAGCTTCGTCATCATCCTCAACAGCAGCAGCCTCTCCCTTCTCTCGTCCCGGATTAGGTTATTCGAGGCTGGCAGGGCAGGTTTTGGGTTTGTTACCGGAGCCTCATACATTCATTCATACATACATATGTACCCAGCGACATACGGAGGAGGATCTACCTAACCTAACCCAATTGCCGGTTATCGCGCGCGATTCTATTTCACCTCGGGAAGACGACACGACACGATACGATTTCGAAACTCACATTCCCCTCACGATACGGGGACTTATCGTCCTTCTTCTCGGACGCCACCACCAACGTCGCGATAGGTGCACCCACACACCGACCGACCGATTAATCGCACCGCATCGCATCGCATGAAACCGAACCGCCATCCCGAATCGAACCAAACCCCCCCGTCCTCCCACCCCCATCAGCAGCCATGGCCGCGCTCTCCACCGCGACCGGCGGCAGCGGATCGATAGTGTACACGCGGCGGGTGCAGCGGGTGCACCGGTACCACTGGCCGGCGATCCAGCTGAACGTGTGGATGCTGGTGATGGTAGCGGCGTCGCTGTGCATCATCGGGGTGTTCGGGACGCTGACCGGGGTGCAGGGGCAGCTACTACTATCCACACCGTGGTACTTCGCGTACTTCATCGCGGTGGGCGCGCTGACGGTGGTGTTCGTGCTCGCGCTGCTGTGGCTGATCGCGCAGCGCCGCCTGCTGCCCAGCATCGTCGTGCTCGGCGCCTTCCTCTTCTTCGTGCTCTGGATGGTCGGCCTCGTCGTCGTCAGCATCGAGCTCTGGGGCCCCGCCGGCTCCGTCAGCCTCAACTGCGAGAGGCTCGTTTGGAGCGCCACCCCGCAGGGCAATAATCAGGCTACGCTTGCGTGGCTCGAGCAGAGGTCGATATGTAAGTTGGCTTTACCTTTCTTTGCTTTTCTTTTCTTGCGTGGTGAGTGGGAGTGGATAGGGGGGGAGCAGGGTTGATAAAAGATGGCGTAGCGGGAGGAGAGCATGATGAGAGAAAAAAGAAAGAATGCGGCTAACTCGAATAATCAAGGCCAACAATGGCAAGCCGTCTTCGCGTTCGCGCTTATCGGGTGCCTGTTCCTGCTCTGGATGATCATCATGGCCGTCCAAGTGTTCTACGACGACTCGCCCTGATAAATGACAGTGTTCAAGACGGGAGAGGTTTCTTCTCTTCTTAACAGCTAACGATCTAATCCCACTCAAAAATATTTTTTTATATTCAAACGATAATGAATTATTATGATTTTGGAGAGTACGAAGAGAGAGGATGCGGCATCTTTTGATTCATACTACGCGCGAGTTTAGTGGCGTTCCGGTTTACATTGGTTATATGGCAGACGATGAAGGATAAGGGAGGGAGGTCATCTTTGAGCACGAGAGGGATGATGGCTCTGCTGGGAAGGGAAGTTGAAGGAGATGAACGACAGACGACATATGACATAGCATATAGTGCAACCCAGCGAATATATATGTCAACTTTTCTACATATTGTGCATTACGTATCATCTTTATATGAAAGTTATAGGTGTTCTGATGATACATACACATCCGCCAGTCAAGTCACTGATACTACATAAACGGTAATTGAGTTTCAACATGTATAATAAATATTTATTATTTTACTTGATTATGGGGTATTCATTCTGTACCGTCCCGTCCGACCAATCCCATATAACGGTATACTATAGAGAGCTCAGAGACAATCCCACGTATCGTAGATCTCGTAATTATTGACAGGCATTCAAGATCGACAGGCAACTCTAGTTTGAGATCTTAGAATTGACCTTGTTTCTGCAGTAGTGAACCCATTGTTAGCCTCTGCTTTCCTTATCCTCTCCATCATGGTTTTCCCGCCGGGGAAGAATCCTTGACCAGAAAGGAGGGAGTGGGGGAGTAGGATAGGAAAAAGGGGGCTTACCCAGTCTGCTTCTCATAAGCGCCGCGTAGGCCGTCCGTCGCCTTCTCGCGCTGGTCGGCGGTGCTGTGGATGCCGGCCTTGTTGCTGGCGAACTCGGCGACTACAAAGAAGGGGAAGGTTAGCAAAGCGTTGTGGAGGTTATATATGGAGGTGAGGAAGGGAGGAAATTAAAGTACTTCGGTCACCAATGTCGGGCTTCTGCTGCGTTGAGGAGGTCTGCTGGGTGCCGGCGGACTGCTTCTTGCCAACCATGTTCTTGAGGGCGTCCATGATGATTGATTGATGTAGTGGTGTATGTAGTGTAGTGTAATAGAGTAAAGGTCGCAAGTTTAGACTTAGATGCTTATTTTAGTGATTCAGAGTATGGTGTAATAAACAGAGGAGAGACATTGGTTACTCAATTGGAAGCAAAGCTCGCCTTTAAATACACAACAGCAGCTCAGCAAAGACACCCGGATTCAGACATATGCGATGACGTGCCTCTTTCTCTAGCCCTGCCCCCAGCTTAGGCTTAGCTCCGGGTTCTCGACCAGTCTGTCTACATCTTGGTACTACATAGGACAAAGCAAAAGCAACTAATGAGATAAACCTGATCTCGATACTTAAAACTACTAACCTGGCCTATCACTAGCTAGTAGATTATTGGTAGTTACGTATGTTGCAGTCGTTACATGCTTATGCGCAGACATAAGCTTAACTCGATCCTCCTTCCAACCCGGCTTTCCGGATTTACATACATAGAATACTAATAAGGTACCTACTACCTATCTACCTGCATGTCTTTTTGTAATTTGTTCTATCTATCCTGGAATCAAGAACATGTCTCTGCCAAGGTTTCGGGGAAAAAAAGGAAGTGAGGTAGAACGACGTCATCTAGTCGTGCACTACATCCCATCCTAAGGTCAAGCCTTTAGGTACGTACCTTACGGATGCATGCTTTGGGGGTTTACCCTGCAGTTGAGCGCAAGCGTGTGTGGCTTGACTAGCCACTTGCTCCAAAACGCCTCTTTCATACGTCATTATGACCCCCTTTCCCTCCTCCTCAGAACCAAATCGGTTTCACAGGCTGACAGGTTCTCAAAATCATACGTACCTACCTATAGCTAAGTTACCTCTTTCCATAGCTTCAGTATCCCTAAAGCACTTACCCCGTGGTGAAAAGAAAAAGAACCGGTACAATAAAGAAGAAGGTAGCAAGAGAAACCAGCACTTGCTATCCTTAGTATATAACCCACGTACTCGATGTAGTAGGTCTACTCCAAAAAGGGAGGGTAAATACCGCATAGTCTATCTCCCCTATTCTCGATCCAGATATTAAATCCCTGAGCCTACATGAATCAGCACTCCCCATCCATCAGTCTCTGTAGGTCCCTCGGACGCAGTATCTATGCTCGTTCCTGACATCCCATCGCCATTTTAGATCAATGGTAACTCATTAATTCTCGTTTATCAACTTTAATCACAGTAAGCATAAGTCATAGCTTCAGTTATCAAGCACTTCGGGTTTTGTTTTGAACATAATAAAAAATGTGATATTTGGTTGAATATAAAAACCAAAATGCAGCTGAAGTAGTAGAAGAAACTGCATGTTGGGTTGTTAGGTATCTCATAAATAGAAAAGAAAAAATATTGCCATATGTAGCCATGTAAACCCCCTCTCTTCTGATCTCCCCGCTTTTCTCCGTCTTGAAAATAGAAGTTATTCATAGGAATTTTTTACCCCAGCTTTTCTCTTCCAAAGAGACATATGTAGGCGCGGGGCAAAAATTCCCTCCTTTTCTACTGTTTATATCTCAGGCGTTCAACGCCCATCTGTGCTAAGTAGAATGGGATAAAATAAGACAGATGAGGACAAAATGCTCGGGCAAGGAAGATGTCTTCACTGTACGCCTTTCGCCCCCCTTTCCCTCCCTACGCCGGTATTGCCATATCGATGCCAATCCAAGATGAAAAATATTAGGAAAAAAAATAACTTGTTTATGCATACCCCCCCAAAACGCCGTTCCCGTGTGAATATTTACTGGCGAATGTCTTTATACACAATGGTAAGTCTGGTTTCTCGCCCCCTTTCCCAGCGCTGTCGTCGGTGTGTACCTTAGGGTGTCTTTTTATGATACGACCCTAGTCGAGGAGAATGATGATGATAATCGTATGTCTTCATGATAATAAATCGTCTACCCAGCCCATCTTTTCCCTTCGATCGTCCGAGATCCGCGCGTACTCAAGTAGCAGTCTCAGGACATAGATCTGCATGTCTTCTTTTCGCAGGACCTTCTCAGCCCAAGCTTTGCCATTCATGGCTATTTTCTTGGCTGCTGAATCGTGGCCCGGTACTGAGTTTCCATAGCCGAGGAAATATTCCATAATGCCGAAGAAGTCGCCAAACCGGTTGTCCATGGGAACAAAATGTTTCCAAGCAAATAGGCGGCTATCGTGCCATTCACGGAATAATGTGCTCTTAATGGGCAGACTAGTACTCCTGAGGAACCCTAAGTATCGACCGGAAAACGAGTTACCATCAATATCTGGTAAATATTTGTACTCGAACTGCAAACTCAGTGGCTGGTTGTCGAGAACGAGATATTCCTCGTCCGTGTACCCGCAGAGCCCGTCTTCTTGTTTAGGTTCGTACTTGGGATCGCAGAAGAGATTGGTGAAACCAACATCTGCCCATTCAGACACCCAGGACCCGAGTCGCTTTTCCTTCTGTGCTGCCACACCGTAATTCGCATCTGGAAGTATAAAGTTGTCAAACCGTTTTGATCCTTCTTCTACCAACGCTAATTTTGTGCCGTTGGTCATCGAGACAAACCGATGGCGCTGAAACCCTTTCCATGTAGACTCATTGTTGCGTCCACCAGTAGCCACTCCCCGCCAGATAAGCTCGCCGAGCTTTTCGCTCCAGTCTGGGCCATGATAGCCCCCTCCAGTAAACCTCTCTTCCTCGTTCCAGTACATAGGCGCTGGGAGCAGAATTTCGCTATTCGTAGCTAGCTTGCTTCCCCCGAACATTGGGAAGAGGGTCTTCGTCGATGAGATGCTCAACGGGCGAATAAATATGCCCTCGAGCCCCTGAAGATCAGGCTGGTGGCAGAAGTCCGTAGACAGAGTGAAGTTAGAAACATATCCTTTGTATTGGTGTGGAGTCGCCCAAGAAGGTGAGAAGGTCGGTAACTCTTCAAAGGATTGCAATAGCGGGGCCTTGCGAGCGGGACTGTCCGGCGCACAACCGCGGCGAGCGATGAGCCAGAAAGGATCTAATATAGATATTAGCATTGTCCATAGCACGGCGATCTTTTTTTTTTTTGAGGGGCAACTATCGTACCTGTGTCCTCCCAGTGCTTCTTCTTTGTATTGCGGGCCTTGCTACCCTTGCCAGGCGGAGGTAGCTTTTGGAAGGACGAGACAACATCTGCGACCGGAGTAATAACGCGAGTTTTCTCGGATTTCTGCATATAGCCCGTCATATCTTCCCAGGGGATAACAATACGCGGCTCATCCATCGCGTTTAGGGCAAGGTCCATGTCAGGCAACAGATGTTCGATGGTTTTTAGCATGTCGAGCCATATTTGAGTCCAGAACCAATCGCTTTCGGCGCTGGCATTACCATTGCGGATATTGATAGTCATCTCGAAATCCCAAGCGTCCCTACGCATAATCTTGGGTTGAATTCCCCAAAAGGGATTGAGGTCGTGATAAATCTGATCGAAGAAGTCCTCAACCATGACGGCATTGTGCTTCTTTGCGAAATTGTACCATTTATCGAAGCCCGGAGGCGGGTGTCTACCGCGACGCTCGCGATAAGCTGCAGCAGACTCTGTAAGGGTGTTGGATTGCTTGGCGAGTATTCTGTCAAAATCTTTCTCGGCGTTCTGGATAAGCCTGTCGATAGGGTGGCCTTCATCGGGCTCCGCTGCGGGTTCTTCTAGCACAGGTTTCGCGTCGAGTATCGGTTTCTCGTCTGTTCCCAAAGCACCTCCAATTTTGACAGCAGGATCGCTCTTGACAGCATCATGGTGATCATCCACTCCGGGCTGCTTCACTAACTGATCGTTACGGTTGGGACTGTCGTAGGTGGGGGGTTGAGGATTGGCTGGCACATAGGTGATAGGGATAGAGACACTGTTGATGCGGGTGTCGCCAGAGAGGTAGTAGAAAATACATAGGAGAAAAACGGCCGGAAAGATATACCGAATGAGATGAGACGGTCGCCTCGGAGGAAAAGCGGGCGACCGCATTGTGAGGCAGAAGTGCCGAGGGACTGCGAATAGCGCCAGAACGTCGTTGTCTAGGGAGGATTCTAAGTTGGGAAAAAAAGCGATGAGGGATCGCCGGAGTTCGCAATACCGTCGAATTTAGGTGGCCGGGAGTTGCACCAGATGCGGCTTAGTAGACGTGAATTGAAAAAAGGGAGAAGCAGAAGAGCAATGCTTTGTGGGGATCTTTTTTTTTCCCTTTTTGTTCCTATTTTTTTTTCTTCGATCGTTTGGCCTTCCCGTTTCCCAACCGTTTCCCCTTTCCTCTTATTCCCTTCTGAGGGTCAAAAGTCAAAAAGTCAAAAAGATACTGTGGAGGGCAATCAAGGGGAACGCGCAGGAGGCAATGGGCCGTATCTGCAAGCTTCCTGGCCTAGTGCATACAATGCTAACCATGCCTTAATTTCAACTTGGTGATGTGGTCTGTTTCATGAGAGATCTCGTCAATAGGCAAATGAGCCAAAGAACGGTGAGATGTCGTCGCAACGATCGTGGTCGCAGTCCCAATCACTGTTCCCATCAAAGCCGTCATCTGTCGTCCAAGTCGTTTTCCTGCTTCTGTTCCAAATCAGAAAATCCAAAGTCTCGATGTATAAAGTATGCGCCGTCTCCGATCGTCTGTCACCTGTCACGGGTTAAAAATAGCCATGCAAACATCCGGTGTGTCGAATGGAAACTGTAATTTCTTGTTTTTTTAGGAAGAGAGTGTGATTATGAAAAGAGAGAGAGAGAGAGAGAGGGAAAGAGAAGAGAAGAATTAGAAGAGAGAAGTAAAAGTAATGTGTGAGGTTACATGACCCGGTTGTAAAGACAAGTAATCAATGTGGAGGAAGAGGGGAGAAGAGACGAGACAAAAGCAGTAACCTAAATAATTAGTGGTAGGTACATATGTATGTATGTATGTACTACTATGTAGGTAGGTAGTACTAAGTTAATGGTGGTGGTAATGATGGTGTGGTGAAATGGAGGGAGACAAGGGTGGGTATGTATGTATGTACTACAGTAATAAGTATGTACTGATTTCCCTTGCTATGCCTCCCGAGTGAGAGTGAGATCAAATTTGGGGGTGGGGCACATGGGACACAAGATAACAGGGTTAGCCGTGTATGCATATAGGTATCCTACCAATTCTTTAGCAGGTACGTAATCGAGGTAGTACCTGAGCTGGTGGGGTTTCAGAGGGGGGATCGTTTCGCAATGGTGCAGTTGCCCCATTTCAGCCTCGAATGAGAACTTTAATAAAGAGGGAGAGGTAATTTTTCTCTGCAACCTCCTGGCAAAAGGGGTAAAGCGCCTGGTAGATCCTTCTAAGACAACCTGGCAACACACAGACAGGTACAGATGATCGCATGCACGCACGCGTATGGGAAACAAAGACAAAAAAAAAATACTGCGGTTTAAGTTAAGTTAGAGAGAATGTCATGTAACCTGGAAGAAGATAGCTGCGTAGTTAGTTTGTTAGTCAATCCGGTTATTCCAAGCTTGGACAAAGAGAATTATGAGGTCCATATGTATAGTCACATATATACAAATACTACCTACATGGGATATGCACTTTATATTGTTTCCCTCTAGAGTTGACAATAAGTCCGAGTCTTTACACCACATGTACGTACATACTACATCATGTAGGAGTGGATACTTCGCATTGTAGTACACATAACCTACATGTATGAAAGTTAAAGAAGCCAAGCCAAGCACGTAGGAACCAAAGCTCCCATTCGCAAACTTTAAACTCTAAACTCTAAAAAGTGGCAGACAGCCCGTTTCCTGCTTACAGTAAACCCTCCCCATAACGATACGTGCACGGGCCACATTTGCTCCACAAAAGCTTCAAAGCCGTGTACGTACAGGGGTTTTTCCCATATAAATCGCTACTTCACATAACGATATCTCTTCATAACGATACATTTTTCTGAAAAGTGGAGTATCGTTATAGAGAGAGTTTACTGTAATACCAACATGAAACGTATCGGTTTATCAAATGCATTAGTTCATACAAGGTCCTAACAACGTCTGCGGTAAACGGTTACTCTTGCAGAGGTACAGTCAAATATACTTCGGTATGTCACTTCGTGATGGATACATCCAAATTTGTATCGCAACATACTACCTACCATCCGTCATCAATAAAGTAAGACATGCATACATATACACGCGATAGATAGATAATGCGTCCATCTATTTACCTGCCGTAGTCGGCTGTGCATGTCGTGTGGAACAGGATGCTAGATCGATTGATGACACGGATGTCTTGGTGGCGTTTTCGCTCCCCTCTCTGCTTGCAGATCTTGCTGCACTGGAAGATCACCACGTAAGGTGAGCGACCGAGTTCCTTTATTAGAAAGACGTTGATATGTGGTGTAGAAGAACTGTGACCCATCTTGTCATCATCGACGCCTAATACCTCCGCATTCGTTCATATATATATGCAGCATAGTCTACCGAATATACCTACCTATAGATCTGTATATATACATATGTATGTTTGGCAAACGCCTAGACATCGGGGAAGACGATTCTGGAATGTCTACAGAACGGGGGAGAACGGATCGTCGGGAACTGTCAATGGGGCTGCAAACGGACCGAGCAACCAATCTGACGAGATTTGTATGACTACATAGTACTACCTGCATACAGGGCACCAGGGTACGTGTGTTATTCTCTGTAGCAGTGTAGATAATTAATATGCGGTAGGATATCGCTCTCGGTTAGACGTGGAGGGGTGACATTTCCCGGGGTGTAGCCTATTCCCGGCACTTTGTGATTGGGGCCTTCAATTATATCGACCTGCGATCTACCGATGCAGCGTCACCTTTCTATCTTTCTTCCTAATTGCCCATGCTTTTTGAAAGCTTGGCTACGGAGTATGCACATATGCGCATTGTAGGTATGTAGAACCGGTAATCATCAGATGGAGAAAACGTCCACAATACAAATACCAACATGCACATAATAGGCATAATTACTAAATTCGATAAGAAAGGGATGGATAGTATACCCAAGGTTTTTTACACTAGCCCTTTATTCGAGTCTGGGACGAAAAAAAAAAGGAACATAGAGAGGATCATAATTTACGGATTGTGCAACTTAACATGACACAAAATCGTGAATATCTTAGGGAATCGAAATGACAGGGAAAGTGATTGGCACGACTATAATAATTAAAATATATTTGCGATAGCGCTTAGTACCACATGGCACCGAAAAAGACCCCCCTCCCCTCGTCATCATGTCTAATACATAAAATGAATTATCCAACCCGACACGTGTATGTTATATCTTGTACATCACTGAACGAGGTTAGGAGCAGCTGGAAGTGCGGTACTACTATAGGATTATCATGTTAGCCTATAGTATCATTAGCCCACATCAGTATACCTAGTCAAATAGTGTATTACATGTGATGTTGCAAGTTAATAACTCTTCCCTACGTTGTACAGTATAATAGGTACTACTAGCAAGGTTCTAAATCCATCCAAGCCAAGCTTTTTCTTCGCCAGACCTAAAAAGTCTCGTCCCTGTGCAAAACTTGGGACGAAACTAAACTCAAACTGGGAGCTTTGTAGGCTTGGCAATCCAGTCTGCCGGAGATTGTGACAGATGACCTGACACAGCGCAACAGATGTAGCACCATGCGCCACAAGGCAGGCCACATATTAGATACATACACTACCTACCTAGATAACCTACATAAATACATCTTAGTTCGGCAGATTAGTTTAGAGATTCCAAGATTTAAACGGCACTAATACGTCGAAACTAGGTACACATGTACATGTTTGTGATAGGTACTTTAAGTAAGCCATTTTAAGACACAACAGGTTCTCGCGGATGTAAGTGGGTAAGGTTACATAGTACTAATAAGTAGCGACGGCAAATATATTTTACGAGTCGAGTATGAAATCAATAAATCATATCGAACAATACAACCCCTGAGTGTGTGCTTTTTTTCTATTGCGATTATGCAATTTAATTCTTCGCGCTTTTCCGTGGCGTTAGATACCCAGGTATTACCAGTGCTAGGTAGTGATAAGTTCATCCCATAATCCAATAACAGAGCACTCCCGATAAGGCAATGTCTCCAAATAGGAAACCTTTGGTACCTACCCATCCAATCACATGAAGCCAAACAAGATGCAAAGGGGAGAAACCCAAAAATCGCTAGAAAATACGAGAGCTTCGAAAAAGTTACCGTAATCTCAGCTTTATGTTTACACGAAATAGTTCCATACTCTCTCGTATGTAAAACACCACTATTCGCTACCTCAAAGCGGCCGTATCGTATCGTCCCCTCTCATGTCCCGCAGCCATTTCCCCTATCAAGCCCTGTCTATATACGCCCCCTCCACGGTACTACAGATTCAAATTGAAGACACCCAGATTGTGGGGTAACACCTGAATGAACCAGGTTTTCCTGGCAACCTACACACTTGACATAATGAGCCAGTGAGTTCTTAATTCACGGCCGTCGTCGTCAGCGAAACAAAACCTCCCCATAGATCCGGCATTGTGTAATTGACGGGATCAGGTGCAGGGAGCCACAACTAGTTAGCTAGGTAGTATGTACATCGACCACATGCATACGATCCGAGCTTCCCTAAACGTCAAACGGTTTATAAAAAAGGAAAAGCGGGGGAAGGAATAGATCTTCGTTTTTTCTCCTCCTCAGGTTTGCAGATCACTACAAATAATAGAAGGAGAAGAGAGACGACCCGCAAATGCGAATGTCGCAACGATAAAAAGGAAAAGGTAGGCTGGTCTTGGCGCGAAGAAGTTGACAATCGTATACTCTTCTAATCCAAGATATTACGACACCGCGCTCCTACGCAAACTGAAAGAATCGCAACTCGAAAAAAAAAGGAGGTTTAGATATTCAATTCCGTCTCTCTTATCACCTTGCTATACTTCAACCACTTCTCCGTCTATTAAACGCCTTTTTAAATTCGGCAGTTTATCAATACATACCTAAGTCGGTAGATTTCTACCAGATAACCCTTTTTCCTATTCTCCATCGAATATAATCTCACCTACCACCTATGTACCTCCCTCCTTCCCCATCCCACACACACACACACACAACCCCCCACAGCCACCCCCATCAGACACGGGAAGGAGAATTTTTAAAAAAAAATCACATGATGCCGATCCCCTTCATGCATCTCGATTCCCGGAAAAGAAGGGGGAGTGGGGCGACGCACGTAGTTGCAGGAACCGCGGGACCTTGGGCCGTGCCGTGCTGCTTGCTGTTCAACGTCCGTGGTTTTATTCTCGCCTAGCACACGGCCGGAGCACAGGGAGTTTCAGGACCACATCCCTCCGTAGGGCTGTGCAGTGTGCAGTGGTGTGCAGCAGAGATTGTTGTGTGTGCGCATACATACATACATAGTACAGTAGCGTAGGTTATGTATATCATCGTTTGGCAAAACCCAAAACCAATCCAAACCAAAAAAAAAAAAAAAAAAAAAAGATTCCGCAATGTCCACGAAACCATAATCTACCATGGTCATTCACATACTGTGCAATTCCCCGGCTACCCATCTCTAACCCCACCCAGTAAAAGTCCTGCTCCTACACACACACACAGAGAGAGAGAGAGAGAGAGATGGACCACGAGGATTGACGGGTTTGCGTGTATATATGTTATGTAATGTAGAATCGATGTCATGCTGGCCCTGAGATTTTCCGTGCGCTCCGTGAAGGTTTGGGGGGGGGGTCACAATATATACTATGTAGTATATACTAACCAGTATGGATCTGCGAACGAACGAACGTGTGAGCCAAATCTCCAAATCTGGGAACTTACCTACATACTGTATAAGCTACACCACGGTACGTATACCGGGGTAAGGTGCTGCTGCTGCTGCTAATAATAGCGAACATCTTAACTTAGTACTTTCCTCCAACATTCGACTATGGGGACAATTTGTTTCAGGATGAGTTTACTGCATCATCTGATGTGGTGTACACGGACATGAATAGGTTATAGACATCTATATATCTATCGTACTACCGAATAGCTTAGGTTGATCCTATGTGTAGTAGGTAATATAGATGTATTTCATCTACAACCTGCACATACAATGTGCATTCTTTTTAATATTCTTTTTAAAATTCTTTTTACTTTTTTTATGTGAGGAATTTATCTGCTGATCTTACATGTCTTGAATATCCTAAGATAATGAATATAATGTACATACTACCCCGATTAGTGCGCCGGCGATGGGGGGAGACGACCTCATCATCGTCATCCGTCGGTGAGACTGCCGGAGGCATTCGTCCCCATTATAGCCTCCTCGTACTTGTCCGACATGTCTTCGGTAGCGCGCGAGACTAGTTCGTGGAACTCAGGTTTGAAAGGCCACTCCATCCAGAGCTCAAGCAGTTGCTCCCACTGGCGTGCGTTCAGCTGCCTCGGCATGGGGGGTAACATAGGGAGGGTATTTACCATACCTCCAATTTCATGGATATTGAGGCTCGAGAACCGCGGTAGGATGAAATCGGCAGCACCCGGCCATATACCATCTAGACCCTTCTGGAGGTGCATAGAGGATTGACGAAGCAGGGCGCTCACGATCAGGTCGAATATGTCCGCAGCACGGTTTGAATGCGGTCCTGTTTCGCGGAGCAGCGGATGGACCGCCTTAGGCTGGATATCCATGAGGGCACAAGGGACGTTAGGGAAGAACTCTTCTGGTTTCATTATCAGCGGCTCGAATATCCGGCGATCCCAGTGGAGCACCGGGGGATCCTGCTGCCAAAGGTGGAGGTTGTCCCTGTACGACATGAACTCATCCATCAACCCTCTTGAAGAAGAGTTTGCCAACTTGTTCCATGAGTCCTCGAGCTCTTTCACGACTTCGGCAGGCTTACCCTGTTTATGAGCATTGACGACAGCCTCCAGCGCCCGCCAAAGTTGGAACAATCGAAGATGTTTTTTGTTTTCCCAGGTTTCACGCCACTTATAATGGTTTAATATCGTGTACTCACTCGAACCCTTCGTATATTCTTCCTGTTCGTTGGCTTCCCTCAAGTCTGCCAATTGAGATTGGAACACCCTGACGAAGGACGGCGGCTCAGCTCCGGGTAGGATTATGTTTGTGTTTGAATTCAAGATTTCAAGGCCTTGTTTGTATGTAGTGGATTGTCTGTCTCCCTTGGGGATGGTACCCGAAGCTTGCATCTTCTTTACAACGTCGGTAAGCACTTTGATATCCAAGGCTGTCTCACGGGTAAACCAGCTAGAGTCGTTTCCATCGCGACCGACCACCTCACGGACCCATTCGCAAGCCAGCTCGGCCTCGAGACCTCCACGCCTACGCCTCTGGGAGGTTTTGGGGAGCAGAGCCGATTTCTCCTCACAGCGGGTCCATACCAACATGCGCACCAGCCCGTAGCGCTGAAATAGGGTGCTTGTGCGTATAGAGTCGACGAACTGATGCAAAACGAGGGGGGCTATGGAGTCGAATGTTTTATAGCTCTTCTGAGGGTGAAACACAAGGTTGGCAACGACGAGCAGAGTATCGTTTCTCTCCTGGGGCTCCGAGTCTTCGCGAATTCTTTGATGGGGGAGATGTTCGGGGGTTAATACTGAGTAGAGATCCTTCCATATGATGCCTGACTTGGGGACGACGGTGACGCCAGGGCGATCGAGCAAAGGCTGGGTGAAGGGCTTATAGAATTCGGCATCGGGGTCCAGCAGAATGTGGGATCGCGGTTGAAGATAGTCATTGAGTTTCCTACTCCACAGTCCAGCACCAGGATATACATCAATGAGATCGCATCCCCGGTGACGATCCAGCGAGGGACCGATATAGTCCAAGATATCATCTACAAGGAGGGAAACAATTTATGTTAGCCTCGGCGATCTCGTAGTAATAGTTTGATTTTGCATACCACACAGGTCTTCACTGACGATGTTCACACGGGCCCTCTCGGCTTTGGGGGGCTTCACGGCTTTCTTCTGCTTGTTAGCACGCCTCGTGTCTGTGCCGGCTTGCCTGGAAGACCTCCAAAGACCGGTGGCGCCTAGTTCTTCAGCAAGCGGGGTAGTTTTCTTCAGCTCATCCTCAAGCACCTTGGTAATCACAACAGTGCGACGGGTCGAAGGTAGAACATGTCTCCGCTGATTCGCGAGGAGTGGAGTGAAGACATTCCGCACATGGCGGCGGGCTGAGAACATGTGGGATGGTTTGGGGAAGAACGGTACGAGGTCTAAAACTTAAAATCATTCCCTTGATATTTTTTTTATTTTTATTTTTTTGTTATGAGGTGAGAAGAGGGAGTGGGATGTTCTCATGGATGATAATTATATACAAAAAAAAGAAAAGGAAAGAAAAAGAATTTAAAGATACTAGTTAGGTAAGTATGAGGAAGCAGTAGCTTATAGTGTAGGTTAGTATTTTTTGGAGGGGTCTTTTTTTTTTTTTTTTGCCACCGTCTACCGCTTGCTGAGATCATTATTAGCTACCAACTTAGTCTGGTACCCGCTTTAAGCCCCCCACCTTTCTATACCCCTGCATTTTACTCTATGTCAATTGTGTAGTGTAGTACCTAGCTATATAAATACTAGTCAGATAGTAGTCTATTACTACTTATATGGAGGTAACCTACCAGGTCTGTAGTGTGAGAACTCTTTTATTTTATTTTATTTCTCTCGTTGTTCTCTAGGTGTTATGCTTGTAAGTATGTAATTAGGTTAGTAGCGTAGCTATGCCATTTAAATATACCTACAATAATATTGATACTGGTATTCTTTACTTGCAGTTCAACATCGCATCATCAACCCTTTTTTTCGTCTTCTTAGCAATCTAAGTTTGTACTTTTTCTTCCTCGAAATGAAAACCTGAAAACCTAACAACATGACAACAACTTGATTTATCTAACTTATATGTAACATCATCATCACCTGGATTGAATAATGTACTGCGCCATGTGCCTGATTGGTGGCTAGACATACCCTAGAGTGCTGTGCCACCTGATATGCGCCGCCATTTACATCCCGAATAGAGTAAAAAACTCTTCTATGGTTCCATTGCTGAGGCCATCTAGCTGATGATAAGCGCCAAGACTCGACAGCGCATCCTACTTGAGGCAAGGGGGGACGCAAAATACTACATAGGACTTATACATATATAAGTGTAATTGATCTCGTCAATTGATATTCATAGACTATGTCAATGATTATAAACACCAACGGCTCCCTCACAAGGTCGAGACTTTCCACATAACCTAGCTAATTAATGTTAATTAAATCCCTAGTATCCCATCTTTGAAGAGTAGAACAATCTTAACCCAAACCACAATGGTCCACAAAGCCGCCGTATTTCGCCTATTCTCTTTCGCTCTAGTATGCCCATTCGCAATAGTCAAGGCTACTACAACAGAAATCCAGAACTCCTTGTCGTCGCCACAAGATCTGCTTGTCGCGCGAGAAGTGCTACAACCGAACGAGGAGTCCTCTAGACCATCAATTAAGCGCGAGTCTCTGACTGATGTGCTATTACACGAGATCCGCGAAGAACTACCATCTGTTCAAGAGTAAGCAGTTTCGCTTCACAAAAAACAAAAACAAAAAACTGATACATTTTCCCTTATTTATCTTCTAACTAAATACCTTTCTCAGAGTCGAGTCCTTCATCGAAAGCACTATAGCGCGGCCGGTAGAGAAGCGGGAGCCTCGACGAAAGACGAACTCGAATGGCAACAATAATAACAACAATAACAATTCAAACTCCACCCAGGATGACGACCAGAGCGGGGCGGATCGGTCTGCAGCCACAATACATATCTCTTTCGCTATAAGTGCCGTGGTTTTGGCGGGCTTCCTGCAGATATAAGAATACCTTGAAGCCCAATGAGGAAAGGAAGGGAAGGAACGGTTGAAGATATATACCAAGTATACTAATATTTACTAATAAAACATAACCTCCCTCCAGCCTCGTGAAATTCTATTGGACTTTGTTGATAAATAGAGTGGCCAGGTTAGAGTAATGCATCATGTTGCTTGTATTATTTTATTAACGAAGTTTTTTTTGCAGTACTTCTACTTTCATTACGTGTATATAGTCATATATGAGTGATAACAAAACGAAACTAACATTCACGATCCTTGTAAGACTTATGTTTAAGTAACCTATCCATATTCGATGATCCCACTTACAATGTTTGTGCGATTTTAGTCATTGTACTTGAATATATCCACTGGCGTTTTAAAGTAAAATCTTGATGGTTTCTTATTTCTATGTGGAAGCAAAAAGGATAATAGGATCCATGAGTTAATTTCTAAAAATGTGCTATTGTGGATGGAAGAAAAGAATTGAGCCATGAGAAGGTTCCGACCAGCAACGAAAGGGGTGTTCTGTCATGCCGTAGAATTCAGGTCACTGTCATACGTGGACACTGCCAAGATATGTTGGATGTCAATGTAATGGGATCATGTTCCGGATTACCTGTATTGGTCATGCTTATGAATGGATAAACCAACATAAATAGATGCCTCAGGCCAGAATGTATGTGTATAAATAGGAGCATTATTCTCGACATGAGATCCAGGAGAACTTAGAACCTTAAGACTCCTTGAGACCATAAGAGAATTATTAGTTGAATATGACTCTATTGTTCCAAGCTATTACCCCTTGTCACAGTCACCGGCTTATCATACCCGTATGAACTAATATTGAGAGTTTCCATCTAATTAGCGACAATACTGGCCTTTAACTGTTGGTGCCATGAATAAGTTCTAGTTCTTCACGCAATAGCATTGACCATTTTACCTACGGCACCACCACCACCGTATATTTTTCGGCGCCGGAATACTAGTCTTATGGGTCTCATTTCTTTAGTGATATAACCCCTTCCTCCCGCCACAAATAGGCCACTCTGCCGGTAGAGTTTGGCGCAAATAATCCCGAGACCAATGAGTTCGACTATGAATACTAATATGAAGTAAGCAACTCAATCACTCGTCATATACTCTCTTCATGGGGGCTTAGTCGCGATATAGCTCTTGTATAGGGGTAACTAGCCGGCTGTATCGAGCCTTCCCTCCAGGTTATTTAGTTAGCAGACTTTCTCGAAAGGTCACATTATAAAATTCCTTAACTATAGGGGTTACAGTAATTCAAGATCCATATAGAATATCTTTAAAACACTCTTGCTATAAATATTTTAATATGCATTTCTTGAAGTTGTAAAGAATTATAAGGGCGTATTACTATATAGGGGCTAATTGCCGAATGGCAATTAGCGCTCGCTTTTGCCACATTATCGTAAGAATTACCTACATTGAAGTAAAGAGAAGTTAAATTAATAAATATTTATTCTATAATTTATAATATATTTCCAGTTTATATAATGTTATAAATATGTTTATCAGTATAATATATCAATATCGAAACCATAACGTTGTGGGGACTAAGGAAACCGGGCATCACGGCTCCGTACGTATATATAATGCGCTGCTTTACAAGTTAGCTGTCACGAGGGACCAAGCAAGTGCTTAGATAATCAATACGTTGTTGTGCGAGGAACTGACTACAACTATGGATATCATTGTTACCTATATACAAGAATCTTCTTTGTTCCTTCCTAACCCCCTAACATTAGCGTTCAGTTCTTTAAGCAAGGAAGGAGACGGTTATAGCGATTAACACATTATTTCGCGTTGCTTTCATTTAAATGATTTTATACAATTAAATAGTGCGATGGTCCGGTGTTGTCGACCAGGGGCTAAGGTCTCTAGTTCCTCACAGCCTCATGCACCTTAGGGTAGGAGGTATCCTCTATCCCCAGTTCAATATTATTATTACTTTTATATTATCTACGTGTTTCTCTATTGAATCAAAGTTAACCCATAATTATATTTTGATATATAGTTAAGAATTGTCAGAGGAGAAGCTATTCACTGTATACAGCGGCCCTGCCCTCCACCCACCTTCTAGTCTTGGGAAAGACTAAGCATCTATTTATGTTCCCTTCCACCTTCACACTACTGCTTCTGTATGTTCTATAGGATGTACGTAGCTTTATCCACAATGTGAAATTAATGTAAGGCTCGAAATAATAGCTAAAAAGGAAAAGGCTATAATAAAATTTTAGCCTCTATATGAATATATTTACAATTGTATCATGTTGAATATTTAATTTTAGTAGCCTACTGGATATGTAGGTTATATGTTATGTTGAGCTGTACACTCTGTTTTGATCCCTTACGTGATGTAGTACGAAGTTCAATATTGAAAAAATAGGACTAATACGGTTGACCATAGCGCATTGTTGGAAAAAACTATTTTTTTCATTAAGTTGACCCCTAACGTGAAAATAGTATGCATATATACCATATAATTATGCATATAAACAAAAAGATATAAGCTTAACGAAAAGCTAAATATTCTAGTCGGCGCACTAAGTTAGCTACTTAAGTATTGTTAGCAACTAATACTTTTTTTTAAAGTTAGCAACTATAACATTTTTATAATATCAGCAACTAAGTTAGTAACAAAAAAATTTTTAAAATAAAAAAATAAAAAAATAAAAAAATAAAAAAATAAAAAAATAAAAAAATAAAAAAATAAAAAAATAAAAAAATAAAAAAATAAAAAAATAAATAAAAGTTACTAATAGCTATAATATTATAATATCGACTTTATGTATTTAAAGAAAGTAGAAAAATAAGGATATGGGGTATGCCTAGTTATAGAAAATGAGTTTTTTCCAACAATGCGCTATGGTCAACCGTAGACTAAGTGCATGAGACATTCCTATTCCTGGTTTTTCCGTTTTCAGTGTTTCTCGGCCAAAGTTGGTTGTGTTATAACGCCCATTCGCAGCAAACAACTCTTAATACAAGCCTTGTCTAACCTTTACACATGCTACCTATACTGGGGGTCAGCCCCCATTTGTATTTATTCTTGGAATACTATTTGCTAATATCGGGATTCATGACTGCTATTTAGCTACTAGTGGAGTAGACGTAGCACACGAGGTTAAGGCTAAGTTCCTTTTTTCTCTATACTAGATTGAACGTGCAGATTTATATTATGGGTTGATTCATCACAAATCGCCCCGGCTTACAATATATCACTACTTGAATGCTTAGTATTTGCCTAGTAATCGTGGCTGATGCCACAGGCCGTGATGTGTTGGGAAGTAGGGGCGAGTCCTGATATTCCATGACCGGGCGGCTACATGCTGTTACGGTCCAGTGTCACCACCTAGTTTAGATACAACCAATTATATTTTTAACAGAAAGCTTCCTAATGATATGTTGGTCATTGTTGTCTAATTTTGTTTTAAATGTGGTACGTCTCTTTTCTGGAACGCAATATTCAGGCAAGCAGGCGTTGAAATGAACTACTTATTTACGCTTCATAGGCTAGCCCATAGGTAAAGTGTATTTTCTAATGCTAGCCTGCTTAAAAGCCAGACAATAATTTCGTTACACACGGCGCAATGTGTTCTGTCCAGCTGACTATCTTCGTCCTATATCTTGGCCAGAGTTCTACCCCATTCTATTCCACGGTGAAGGCCAGAAACCTACATACGTGATAGTCAGTGTTTCAACAGCAGTTGATAATACTCGCCATCCTTACACCCATTGCGTTACCTCTCGAGGGTGTACTCATTTCTTCAGAAACGCAACCAACTACTATCTCAAGACCGAGGAGACACCGATTGCTAGTGGGTTCTGTTTAAGATCTGTAATTTACAAGAGCCTTGTCTGCCCTACACCACGAGGCAATCAGCTATTTACCATGGCTGACCATAATGGGAGGACTTTAGTCTCCCTAATCTCAATGACAGCTATGGTCACATCCTCGATTTGGTGATGCCGCCACACCAAGGGCAAGTCCCACTGGCCGATCAAGTGTTTGCGGATGTTACTGCCGACAAGCCCGTCAGCTTTAAAGACCTTGTTAGCTGGAACCATGCTATAATGAAACCGACTCTCGAATTCGCGAAATCATGTCTCGAACTACAGCCGGGTATCGTCGTCCGCTCCGAGGTGCCAGCTAGAATTCCTGGACTTAAGAAATATGAAGCATCCCATCTTATCGGTTTGGACAACTACCCGTCCACTCACCTGGTCGTGGGAAACGGGGGTGCCGGTTTCGAAATTTGACGTCAGGAGTCTCGTGGCTCAGCTTCCTCACAATAATACGGATGAGAAGATTGTATGGCCTCTAAGTCAACTAGCCAACGCCTGCAAGATTGCTCAGACTCGGTATGGATACATCCAGACGGAGGAACATATGATAGTATGCCGTTTTAGTATTCATAACCGCGAAATCTGGAACGTGGCCTTGATGCCTATCCCATGGACCTGTTACGGCGCTGACAAGCTCACGACTGATCTTGCCCTGTGGTGGCTTGGCATGTTGGCAATGTCGGACTCCCGCCACCGCACCATAGTCAGGGAAGAAGAAATGGTTAGAATCAACGCTTGGGAGGAGACGAAACTTCCTGATGGAAGCTTGTTGCGACGCCATCAGTACTCCAACATTCAGAGACTCGTGGATCCGCCATCCCCGCGGGATAACGGGGGAGACCTTGTCGTAGCCCCCGATGCAAACTTCTGGTCCGCACTCAACCCTTCCTTCGTTGCTGCCTATCAAACTCTCGGGTCGCACATCGAGCCGGGAAACACGCATGAGTCTGAATTCTATGACAGTGGTGAGAATTATCCAAGCAGCTGGGTGAACGAGGCTCAGGGAAATTAGAAAGTTCAGGTTGTGCGGCTTTACACTGTGTGTTGTCTGTTTTTTTCTCCTTTTTCTTTCCCCTCGTTCCCCTTTTCTCTTATTATCATTATTCTTTCCTTTGTTAATTCACGTCTTGTGCTATGACGCACGAACTATGTCACGTCCGTGTTCCAAGTGTCGAGTCGTGATAATTCATGTAGCGTTACTTAGTCTCTCATTTAGATAGTCGTGGAGTACCCTATAGATGTGTTACGACCCACCTATCGTGGAGTTGCTGGAAACAGAATAACTGGCATTTCAGCATGCAGTTATAAGGCTAACCATTCCTGAAGGGGAATGTAACTGCAGCCAACGCAGTCATATCTGCGTAGCTGCGTAACTGCGGTAGCTATGTACGTAATTAAGGTCTATAAAAGTTAGCGATATTTCCTAAAGTCACTCATTCTTCAGCTATTAATCTAAGGCTTATTTCTTCTTTGGAATCAATAGCGAGAGTCTTACAAATCCCTCTGACGAGCACTTAGTGAAGATATCCGAATCAATCTCGCCTCACTGTATACCTTAAAGTCAAGACTACATAGTACGTGACCTACCTAGTGAAAAGGGTAGCTGCGTTTTAAAATAACATTTTTTCCGTTACTTGCGGCTCCATGAAATAAATAGGTCGTAACGGAAAAGCTATGTATGATGCACTAGTCATACACGATAAATTGAAGGTTAGTTATAATATGCGATATTACATGTGATTTATTATGACACCAACTATACTACCGACTTCGGGGGCATATTCTAAATACATTTGATGAATTAAATACCGAAATAGATATCTGGATGGTTAGCGAAGGTGCCGTGAGCTTTGTCATGATATATTAGGCAAATGGCTACATGGGAAGGCATACACTATGAAGTGTTAACGAAGTACTAAGACTTAGTTCGCTGACATACTTATAATAATTATAAATCTTACTCGTCTACAATGTACTGTATTAATTCCTAGCTTGACTTAGAGTTTAGCCCCCTAAGTACCCTAAGATTAGATATCTAAGTAGCCACAATAACTTTTTGCTCTGGGAAAGATATTCCCGTCCTTGTAATACCACTCGAGTGAAGTGCCGCCTACTGCTAGCCTTAGGCGTGCGGCCTTGGTGCTGCTGCCGTTATAGTACCACCTAGATGGTTTGACATCGAGCCTTTTCTGGCGCATCTTAGAGACTCTTCCGGGAATTCGGGATTTTTGGCCTGCTGGTCCGCAATGTTGCCAGTCATATTGTCTCGGGTCAGCGAACGAGTAGACACGCTCCCTATTTGGTGTGCTTCTTAGGTTATATTTTATTTTACAACCGTTACCTCTAGGATAGGCGTAAACCGAAACTTGTTTCTTCCTGTTCTTAGGTTCTTCATTCCACTCATGTATCATGAGATCGAAATCCCAGTAGTCCATCATGCTAAATTTGAAGGCCTCATACTCCATGGCGGAGATATGCTTAGGGTTAAGATGAGGGTTTAACTCCGGATTGAGCATGTAATGCGGGGAGGTGATGGCAGTGCTAAAGTCGGCGATCTTGCCGCTTATAATCTGTCGATGCCCCACGTCGATGTGAATGATGCCTAACTGCTGTAGTTGGACGATATTTCGGAGGATCCTGCTCGCATTTCTGGCTCGTAAATCTTCCTCCCCTCTGCCGAACTCCTTAACGAGGCCTCGTATGGGCGGGAGCTTGCCACCCTTGCCGACGTAGCGAGAGCGGAGCTCAGCATCGGAGGAATCCATGTCCCCCGTAAACTCGAGCTTGAGGTCACTAAACTGGGCCTGCAGAGCACGCTCATGCTCATCATCAAGGAGAACATATCCAAAACACTGGACAGCCAACTCTTCGTGGCCGGCTTCCTTGAGGCGGCCAAAGGCCCGGCACTCGGCGCTGAAGGGTTCGGAATAATTGCCAAAGGCAGTCATTTCCTCCAGGTTCAAGTCATGGTCATCGTCCATGTAATGTAGAGCAGGACCCAGCCAGTCACCGTCGTAACAAAACCTAAACTATACGAATAAATCAGTTCGTAAGTCGCGACATCTTCCTTCACCATATTACTTCACTAGAAGATGTGCTTACGAGTTTCAGAGCATAAACCTGCCCAAGAATTCTGACCTTCACGACATGCGAATGAAGGCCCTCGCCAAGATACTCGAGAAATTCAATCTTCTGGGGGCCCCTGAAGTCAAAGGGCTCCATTTTAGGGCCATCGCAGTGCGGCAAAGGACGCAGATCAGCGAGAGACTCGGGCAAGTCTGGAAACATGGCGGGCGAGGGCGGGAAAAGGTGGTTTGGGTTGAAATGGTTGATGTTAAGGGCAGAGGCTGGAGGGCATGTCTGTCTAATTTATAGCCAGCCATTATCATGATCATTGCGGTATGGGCTTTCTTTTTAATGGTGATGGGGATATTCCAATCGAATTTATGGATCAATCTACCAAGAGCTATCCTAGTGTAGAGCGAGGAATGTTAGTGGAATAACTGACTAGTACCTAATTGAACGATGGAGGAATTTGGGGTAGATGTGGAGGTAGATTTGGGGTAAATTTAGGGGTAGATTTGGAGATAGATCTGTGATGGATTTCAATGAGATGGCAGGGATGGATTCTCTAAAAATAACAACAGGGGGTGGGGGGATGGGGAGTCTGTGCAGTTCGGTTAGTTGGTTAGTTGGTTAGCTGGTTAGTTGCATAGGCTACATAGCCGTAGCCTAGTTGCAAAGTACTCCACCACCACCTGAGAACGCGTCGGCAGAACATCGTCATCGGACTCCACCCAAAAGCTGACTGATCTCACCTTCCCCTTAGCCGACATCGAGTTGTCTAGATCGACTTTCAAGTACCTGTCAAATAGCTGTCAAACACCTGACCTAGTTAACTCCGAGTGGTCGAGCTAACTAAACCTAAGCATAAACATAAACCTAAACCCCTGAATTGTTACAACTTGCAGTTCCGAAGGGGAAAAAAAAAAGGGGGGGGAGGTACCCTTTGCAACGATCCTGAGTTGTTGCCAATAGATGAAGCCCCATGTTAGTACCTAAACCTAGGTTATCTTGAAGGTCCCAAACTGACATGCCTCGCTTTAGGATTGATCCATCATTGAGACTGCGTCGCGCAGTCCATTCTAACGACGACTTGCTGGTGCGACGCATCATCAAGTCTCATCCGGACCTCATCCACAACCCGGATCAATCTCCCAATGGATTGTCCAACTCTAACCTTCATTTGGCTGCCAGTCTGGGTTATCTAGAGGTATCCAAGACCTTGGTCGAGCTTGGTCATGAGCTCCCTACCCCAGCCCTGAACGAGAACCATCAAACCGCTCTCATGCTCGCAGCCGCTGCTGGCCATAACGAGATAATCCATTTCCTCTGCGAGTATGATCCTTCCTGCATCTTGCGCCGCGATTCCCGTGGACGGGACGCTATCATGGAAGCGAGCCTGGGAGGACACGACACTGCCGTTCAATTGCTGCTCACCTTCGCACCGGGAGGCGCCCAAGCGGCTCTTCAGAACGCCGACGTGGACGGGAACACCGCCCTTCATTTTGCAAGCAGCAATGGGAACATCAACGTCCTGCAGATTCTCCTCATTGCCGGCGCCGACCCCGATAGGCGGAATGTCTGGAGCTGGAATGCCGTCTCCTACAGTGCCACCGTCCAGTCCGAGGTTGCCCTCAAGAGCTTCGTCGCTGCTGAGAAAGATAAGCGCAGACAAATAAAAACCGGCACTAGCGAAAGCAAAAGAGCTGCTGGCCTGCGGGTGGTCGACCAGGACAGCGAGAGCAACGAGTGATGACGTGGTGGCGACCTTCCCGTTTCCATCTTCATCTAATGCCTACTCGACTTCGCAAGGTTATGGGAACTTCCGTAATCCAGCCATGACAAACTCTCCTGTCTAGAATGGTTCTTAGATTCACTACTTGGCTACCTTTGATTAGCTGCTTCATCCTACGGCTTGTTCCGGATCAGAATCTTCAATGCTGCCGTGACAAGCACTTAGTTTGCTCATCCACTGGGGGCTCTAATGACCTAGAAATTCCACTAAGCGTTCTATGGCCCATTCAATTGCAATATTATTATTTTTTTAGCGAAGCCAGAACAATTTCCTTCAGCACTGTTACTTCATCGGGAATAGTCACGATCTGCTCTTTAGCGAACGCTCGGCCCGCGCCGTGGAATGCTATGACATCTCGTTAATATGGGGTTTTAGACTATGTAGTGTTGTTTTGTTGTAGCCATTCTCGAAGGCTCCGCTCTGTCCTTTACTTGGTTGTATCATGTGGATGGCGTTGTCAGTTAAGCGAATGGCTCATACTAAATAGTGAATAACTCGCATCTGTCAGCTTGACTCGAGAACTGTTTGGGGGGAAGAAACCAACCTAGGCTAGATGGTTTTTTTTCTTCCTCAACGCATACGATAATCATTACCGTTTGTCTCATTCGCTAGTTGTATATAAGGTTTTTCGTTTGCTTCATCTCATCTGTTAAGTATAGCTAGTGATGGTAAGGGGTGAATAAAGCTCTGGTTCTTATCACCAGCTGTCAATGCTTCTGGCCCATCGGGTCATCAGTTCAATGCCCTCCGGCCAACCTCCGTTGCAGAGTGACTATTTAATAGTCATATCGAAGAGAAAATTTAAAATTTAATACATGTGTCCTTAAGCAATCGGATTGCCCATGAAACGGATACCTATTCTGCTCTTGATGGTCAATGCCAAGCTGGTAGTAAATAGAGCTTGTGTGGGGATTTGTTTGGGCTATCGATGATACCTAGTTTTTCGCGATGGTTGTTTGTCATATGGCCATAGGTATCTAATGATGAATGTGCTTGGACCTACTACTGGTCATCACGGAGCTATACCGAGTTTAGTGAATCGTGAATAATATTATAAAAGGTTATCGAGCCAGTCATGTAATGTATAGCGTCCAATTTTCCAATGATATAAAACCTACAGAGATCCCCTTACTGGATAAACCATCTTTCTTCCTCACCATAACTCATCTTGACACATCAACTAGTCAACAACCTATCCTATCAACCCTACGTTAGCGAAATCATCTAGCAACATCAACAGAAGTATCAGACCATACAGTAGGTATTCCCCAGCATTTAAAAGTCGTCTCTTGGTAAGATTCATTGCACTATCAAAGCCCCAAGCTGTACTCCTTGCCCCATACCCTATATCCCATATCCTTTCAGTCATTCCACTTCAGCAGCTAGAGCCCAGGCCTAGTTGCAGAGCACCTTATTCACGGTGGATTCTCAATACATCCAACATACTACTGCTGATCTGCCCTACCCTGCCACGAAGCTGATAATAGGGCAGCATCTCTGGGTTCATCGTTCTGGAAATTCCTGGGCCTGGCTGGTACAGGGAACGTTCTATGACGACGGTGATAACAAGCTCTGGCATATCGAGGTATTCCTTGGCTGCAGAGACGAGGACGACGACACAGAGGCTGACGCCGACGTTGTTTCCGAACCGGATATAACCTCAGGTAGTAACCTGTTATCAGTTTTGGAGTGAATGACTGTTTGCAATTAACTGATTTTTTTTTCCTTTTTTCCCTTTTTTCGCTTGTCTATAAAATTCTCCCCATAGCGTTTCAAGGGCGGGAACCATTAACCCATTTTCACCCGCCTGTCTTTGGTATAAATAAACTAACGTACCATGCTTTAAGATACTTCTACTACGCAAGACACCGATATCGTCTACCAATATCTCCCACCGGGCTTTAGTGTCGACAACAATACCAACCCAAACCTCTACTACAAAGTCCCAGAACCTTGGGATTTCGACGTTGAGGCACTCTTCGGATCTGTTCCGAACAGCAACAACCCAACGACAAACGGCTTCCCGCGGACTAACCTTCCACCCGAGATGGCTGCTCAAGGAGCCGGCTGGAACACTCGGTTCGGCTGGGATAATGCTGACCCTGGTGCTAACCAAGGACAAGCATGGGGAAACCCAGCACCAACCTGGACAACCCCCATCGCAGGCACGTTACCTTCCCCCCTTCCCCCCATGTTCCCTCTTGGCGCCCTTGAACCATATAGCGAACTAGATAGCTTACATATATCTAGGAATACAACCCATACCCGTGGGCTACCAGCAACCGGGCTGGAACTCCCAGCAACCGGTCTGGAGCCCCCAGCAGGTGGGCCCGACCTACGTGACCCCCGCCAACGGCTGCCAGCACCCAGTTCCCGTGTTCCCGGGGCAGGTGCCGCGGTGGCCGCAGCCGCACCCGGTGGTGCAGTCTGACGCGCCGGCGGCGCACCTAGCCAACTCGACGGGCGGCGCGGGCTGCGAGCCGGGGTACAACTACTTCTTCCCGGCGGAGCACACGAAGATCCACGTGATCAAGTCGACGACGCCGCCGTGGCGGGTGCCGGCGACGATGGCGCTGCACTACGGGGCGTACCACGTGCCGGCACGCACCACCGTTGCGGAGCTGCTGGCCGGCTTCGGCGCCGTCAACCCCTCCCGCAAGATGAACAAGGTCACCGAGGTGCTCGCCGGTGGCAACGGAAAGTGGTATAAGGGCCTTACCATCTCCGGCGACGAGAAGGAGGAGCTCAAGAAGACCCTCAAGGATATCGGTTGGGATGGTACCCGTACTGGACGCTCGGGTGAGAAGCCGGTCGTTTGGCTGTGGATCACTAAGGACTAGGCTCAGTAAGAAGGGAAGAGGAGAAAAACTACGGAAGCAACACCAAAAAAAAGTGACGGATATTGTGCATATGCGGGGGGGGGGGGGGGGGAACAGGAGGGGAGAGGATAAAAAGTGGTCATGTTTCTTTTTCCTTTTATTGTATGTAATAGGGCTGTTTGTTTTTCCGATGGAGTCTCTCTTAGTACTGGCATCATTTATGATCGGTCTATTATGTACGGAGCATAGGCGGTTATGCAAGCGTTGCACTTCTCCATCCTCTTTTCTTTAGCATAATACACAGCATAACCCTGTCTTCGGGAATTGTATGATAGATAGCTTCACGCAGTGCCTTTTGGACAAATCTACCTACTATATCTTTAATTCCTGTCTTTAAAAAGTCTTAAGGTTACAGTGTCAAGTACCGATCTACTCCTTCGAGACTTATATCTGACGATGAGTCCCGTTTGATGTGCAAGCAAGATCCACTAATAGGAAGATTTTATTCTTACTTCCATTTACTTCCATGTTTTATTCTAAAACCCGTAGTCCGTCTACCTTGGGTCCGCTATGCCGTGATAGCTCTAACCCGTTGATGAAAATGGCAAAGAGCAAGAGCTATGTGGTCTTAAGCATTATCTTCGGGAAAAAAGCCTTTATAAGTGTACCTAGTATTAATCGCAACCTAATAAGTGAGACTCGGGCGTGGAGAGATTTATACATTAGATGATAATGGATCTGGACCGCCCCGGGTTCCAACCCCGACCTATAGCTGAGATTCTGTTAAAATCTCCGCTGAAGAATCTTGGCAATATACACTTTTAAAAGGCAGTCGATCTTAGCGATGGCATCAGAATTGCGACTGATGGCAACATGAGAATAATTATTAATGGCCGTCATTCAGCTTATATAAACAATGAAGCTCCCATCACACCCCCTTTCACTTCTTTCTTTTTTTTTCCAAGCCTCAAACATGCACCTCTCACATTTCCACTCGACGATCACGAACTCACGGACAGATCGGCCAGGACCTACTAGGTATAAGACCATTAATGGACCCAATTTATAAGCAGGAAACTCGGCGATTTACAATCAATCCCCCCGTGCTTAGAAATTCTGCAGCATTCTAACCAAGTCGGTAGAAAGCAGAACAGTATTGTCACGAATCTACACACCTACCCTGCTATTTACTTAAGTACCTAAGAACTGCTTAGAGTACTCCCCTAAGTTAATGTCTCAGACCTCGTAGAGAGAATGCTATGGCTTCCGGAAACATTGACTTTGTAGGTAAGTGACGTCCTAGATACAGCATGCAATAGAAATAACAATTCTCAAAATATTGTATTACGATGATTAAGTCCAGGATAAAGCAAAACTTCTAACTATCTAGCAAGAGGTAAACGTGATCTGCGTTACGGGAATTGTGAAAAAGTACTTGTCTCACGTTCTACCACGTACCACTTACCCACGTAAGCTGAACCGATAAATGGATAGAATTGGACGATTTTGCTCACAGACAACCGTTCGAGCCATTTCTGATACAGAGATATTTCCCTGGTTACATCGTCGTAGCTCCCACAGATAAGCATATCATCTTACAGGGGCAACGGTTGTATATATCAACTTGAGCTTTCCAGTTTGACCAGAGGAAAAGACCAAAACATTCCATCCCTATTAGTTTAAGCCTTTTCAAGTCTTTCCATCGTCACCATCATCGTTATCAACGCTACGCCTTAGACCCTAAGCCTTACAGTCCAAGCAGAAAGAGCACTCCGCCCTGAATTATTTTATCGTCAACATCTATCCCACGCCTCAGATTCCAAGAACCAATAATCAATCATGGCTTCACTGTACGATATTGGGTTCCCCACGCTCTCCGGGATCTTGAAGACTGAGCTGGCTATTCTCAAGAAGGCCGAGGCCTGGGCCGCTGAGAAAGGCATTAAAACGTCCGAGCTCACAGAAGCTCGCATCTATGAGGATATGCACCCGCTGCACTTCCAGGTCTTGATCATTCTGAACACAACCAGATCAGCCATTACGCAGATCACGGGGCGAGAGCTACCACCTCTAGAGAAGCCAGAACGTACGTAGAAAACCCTCAACCTTAGTCTCTTGGCCCAATAAGAACAGTACCCGAGAAAGATCACCTACCAAATCCCAGCTAACACCCACTTTCCTCCTCCCCGCATATAGTCACCATGGACGAATCCTTCGCCCTCCTTGAGGAGACTATCAAGATATTCGAGGAGGTCCAGCCCGAGAAGATCACCGTCAAGGAGAACGACACGGTGACGCTGTCGACGAAGGTCAAGCAGTTCCCCATGCCGGCCATCGCCTTCGTGCAGGAGTACGCGCTGCCCAACGCCTTCTTCCACCTCAACATGACGTACGCCATCCTGCGCATGAAGGGCGTGCCCGTCGGCAAGATGGACTACCTCAAGAACTTCTGGCGGCGGGTTGACTTCGGCGACCAGAGCTCTGGGAAGTCCTCGTGATCGAGAACGTTTTTCTTATCTGCTTGGGTCTGTTCGGTAAGGGTGGAGTGTATATCTACGGCAACGGATTTAGCGGTAAAAGGGTTGCTTGAGAAAGAGAGCCCCCCCCATCCCCCCTTTTGTTTTGGAGATTATAGCTTAGAGCTAGAATTTGAGAATAGAGGAGAGGATGTATCGGTACGCCACTTAAACATGAGATTGGCACCAAATAAAATGCCAATTATTTGAAACTGAATTTTGCTTTATGCTGTGCATAAAGTTATGCGTTCCTTCGAGTTGACAGAAACAGAAGAAAGGTTCCATGCACCGCCGATGAGAATAATTCGATTAAGTGCTGATGGGCGCTGTGGGTGCACGTAGGATGGATGTAACTCTGATGCGTGTTTCTTTACATGTAGTATTACATCGGACTGATAGATCTTACCCGGGCGATCGATTGCTAATCAAAGAATAGTAGGTGATGACTTGGCTTATGTATTACGAGGTGGATGTATGGCTATTGTTACGGTTTTAGGTATGTTGAAGGACAAGATGCTACATGACCACCTTGATGCCTCGATATAAACTAGCCGTTGTACTATGGCAAGCGTGAAATATGCAGTCTATGGACGGTAAAATGATAATAATCATCACTTACACTGTACCTACATAAACGTTTACCTACCTAGTCATGCCGTGTTGAAAGATATACGTAGCCTCACTTTACAAAGACCATAATACGCTGCATAGAAACTTGATATCACGAAAAAAGAAACATCCCCAATTTTGACATCTGTAGTAGGAGCTATACAACTTGTTCATGATAATTCAAGAAGCACTGGAACAGACCATACAATCTGACCACGTTTTTTTTCACTCATCCCGATTAGTTCTCTAATACTCAGTAGGAACCTATACTTATCTTTACCCCCGAGGGCAGCGGCACCTCAGTGGGCGTGTTCTTGATACCCCGCTTAACCGCCTCCTCCAGGATCGACGCCGTCGCCGACGCCCCTATCCTTGAAACGCCCAGCGACATAGCGAACAGGAACTCGTCCAGCGTGCGAATGCCCCCTGCCGCCTTGATCTGCACATTAGGACCGACATTCTGCTTCATGAGCTTGAGGTGCGGTATCGTGGCGCCCTGGTAGCTGTACTGGCCATTTGGCTGTCTGACGAACCCGTACCCCGTGGAGGTCTTCACGAACGCCACCGGCAGCGCCGTGCATATTCTGCAGAGGTGCACGATGTGCTCGTCCTTCAGGTAGTCGTTCTCGAATATGACCTTGAGCACGGCGCCGTGCTTAACAGCTACCTCGTTGATGGCCTGGATCTCGTTGCGCACGTACTCCCAGTCGCCGCCGAGCACTTTTCCCACGTTCACTACCATGTCGATCTCGTGAGCGCCCGATCTGATGGCTTCTTCTGTTTCTAGCACTTTGATGTTGGTCGTGTTGCTCCCGTGGGGGAACCCGACCACGGCGCATATGAGGACCCCGGACCCGTCGAGGACGTCCTTGGCGGCGGATACGCAGTAGGGTTTTATGCAGGCCGTGGCCACTTTGTACTTCTTAGCCATCTCGAGACCGGCGAGGACTTCCCCGTCGGTCATCGTCGGATGCAGAAGCGAGTGGTCAATGAGCTTGGCGATCTGGGGGAGGGTCACGGTGATGGTTCTCTTCTGCTGCTGCGATTGTTGCTGCGTTTGCTGTTGCGGTTGTTTCTGCTTGTCCATTCTTCTTCTATATAAGACCGTGATACATAGGAATATTCTAGTCTAATCCGTGATAAGCAACGGCCTAACGAAGCCGCGGATGGTATAGGTGATATAGGAAAAGGTAGAAGAGATATTACGGCTGACATTGAAGTTGTGGTGCCGGCCGAGCTAAGCCGGGGGGGAAGTCCTTTGAGGGGTGGTGGTTTTTTTCTACAACGAATGAGGGTATGTGACGCCAGCAGGTTTAATAGAACAAGGAGAAAGAGGTGGTGCGGGGCTCATTCGGCTGTGAAATATGCAGCGGATTTGCCTACCTTGGTAGGCTAACCAAGGTGGTATCTCCTATTTGGGTTGCAGTAGCTTGGCCGCTCCAAGTGCGATGACATAGGAGCTTCTTAGCCCCTTTGGCCCTTGTTTTCGATGGACTTCGCAAGCTGGGAAATCATGATCGTGGGCAAGAAAATGGATATACCCCCCTTAACAGATTTCCAATGTTCTCAGGGATAGTCCTTCCAAGCCTATTATATTACTTGGCTTTATGGGAAGTCCCGTGTTGTTCTATACCCTTGATAGACAAGAACAGATATTGAATTCAAGTCTTGCTTCACCCCCAGTGCTGCTGCCAGTCAAACCAGTTCGATGATTGCCCGAAGTCGAGATTGCCTTCTAATGCAGCATCAACAGCGCCTAGGTCGAATGTTGGGTCAAAGTATCCAAAGACGTCCAGGTCCGGTGCTGCTTCAAGTAACGCCCAATTGTTGTCCCCTTGCATCGTACTGCTGTCTAGTAAGATATCAGCGGATGCAGCGGTTTGTGACGTTGAGCCTTCTCCTTGAGAAACCGTATCTGCTTTCTTTGATGAGTCTGCTAGACCTGTCTCTTGTGCTAGTGACGCAACAGCTTTGTCCATCTCTTGAAGGACTTGTTCGGCCATGGCAACCATAGCCTTCGCCGTCCAAAACGTATCATCCAGGGACTTCAGTAGTAAGGTGTTGGCTCGAAAAGCCTGTTTGCCACGATTTCGAAACATAGGGACTTTACTATGTCGCATCTTCCTATAGGATACACTGAGCGACAATGACACCCCGTATGGTATTATGGGCATATAGGCTAGCTGGCCAAGAAACTCCTCACCAACTATAGATGATATGCGATCAGCTGAAAGAGACCGCCGGCTGTTGGTTGCTGGCGCGGGTAAAGCCGTTGAAGTTACTTCAGCCGGTGATTGACTGGAGAGAATGGCTACAGAATGGTAAAATATTTCTAGTGACGCTATAAAGCGTGTCAGGGCTTTTCCAAATATAAAAGTTGTCGGCAATTTCACTACACAGATACTTACCAAGGCAAGAATTTGACATTCGGGTTGCGCCCGCATCGATAATCATTTGCTCAAAAATCGGGAGCTCGATCAGTACGTCCTTTTCGTTTCGGTTTGCAGGTCGGTACAAACTGATGACTTTGTCTAACAAACTGATAATCATTAATAAGAGTCGAAACGGCGGTGGCTGTCTCCTGATGCAGTCTTCCAAATCCCACCCGACATCCCTTTCGTGTACGAGACAAGCCCGGCCATAGAAAGCTGCACTAATACGATCCAGAGCCCACAGGCAACAAAATAACGATCGTATCATCTGACTCTTCTCATTTCCTTCATTGGTCGCCATCTGAAGCCCCAGTGTATGCATCTGATGGACTGCGCGACTGTTAAAAAGAGCAGGGACATCGGCATCTTCAGGGCAGGTAGGTTGCATGTATAGCGATAGCGCTGCAAGAATGCGCGTGAGGAGTATCCGGTCTGTGATAACCCCGGCATCTATCGACATCTGAATCGAATTCGACAGAGATGAACAGAATTCTTGTCGGGAAAGGAGACCTCCCTGTTCACTCAGCCGTAGATGCTGTGTGGCTTCAGGGTCGGCGGCCGCTGCAAGGCTGACCATTTGCTGAAGCACAATCCTCGGAGCCTCCTCTTGAGGAGGAGAAATGAGATCATCGCTCAGGATAGGGAAAATTGGATCTAGCTTCTCGACATAAATACGTCGTAACACGGAAAAGTCAGCAGGCGGTGGACAGCGAGGAAGGCCATGCTGAAGCATATATGACCTCAAAATGTCTTGTGCTGTCTGTTGTAAGGGCAAGTTCGAAGTTGGTGATCCAGCCGGCTTATGTCCGTGAGATTTATTGGATTGCCAAACCCCAATCCCTCCAGGGGTTGAGATGTCGCGACGGGAGCAGAGGCTCGTAGCCTCCATGAAAATAGCCTCGGGATTGAGGTCGCCCACGAACCTCGAGCTATGGCCTCTTGGACTCGAAGATTCGTCGGGAGTAGGCAGAGATTCCAATGGTGCTGCTGTCAGTGGTTTGGCCGACGGAATGTGAGCAGAACCACCAATCTGGGAGTCTTGAGGCTCCCTGCTAGGAGACACCGGCAATCCAACCCTGCTGCCATTGCCAGCCGGATTCTCGTGCACACATCGCTTCTTCCGGCGGCGGCATCTTGGGCAGGCCTTGGCAACCTGCTTCCTCTTAATAGGCAGACCAGAGGTGTCTGATTCAACAAATTTTAGCATGGCGGCGCGTTGATTGATATTCGAGGCGGCGATGGTCAGTCAATTTGTTAACTCCGATCCCTTTCATATTCAACTTGCTCGCCGATATGCATCCCTGTCGGAAACGCCCGATTTCGAAGGTGAGTGAATCAGGGCGAAAACCAGTAGGAGCCCATTGATTTCACAGACAAGGTATAAGATCTACCCCAGATGTCAATATTGCGGGGAGCAAAGACCATCACCGGACCCGACTCAGTAGTTCTACGGGTACTAGCAGCAGGTATCGTACACTTCACCACCCCAATTTCGGAGATTGACATCGGAATTGCTTGTTTGGGCATCTCCGCTCCGACGAAGGGCCACAGGTGCTACCCCTTTAAGGTATTTAGTCTGCCGACTAGACCGTCATGTCTCTGAGCGGCGCCAACTCAGATGAAAACTCCGACAGGTTCATGTTCCGTGACTAGCCATCGACCTGTCACCATATTTATTCCCCGCACTGTGGTGCATGAGTTGAAGTCTATGAGAATGTACTACGCGGTATTTGACCTTGGCTAGTAGGTATCAATCTAAGGACTTCACAGCTAAAAGTTCATGATCGTCTTCGGGCACGGTCATGCCCCAACGAGTAATTCCGCGCATATACAACGAGACTCGTAATCATGGTGTTTAGATATATTAACCCTCAGTCGACCCTTTGCTATGAGATGAATCATGATCGGTGTAACGTAGTAAGCTATAGTTTATAAGACTGATACATACTCCATGAAGCCGCACATTCTAGTCCGTTCGCCCGCACGGGTTTCTTACTGCTTATCTCGTCATCATATGAAGAAGATATCCTATAACGGTATCTATCAAGTACGTCACGTTGTAATGCCAACCAGCAAGGGTACTCCGAAAAGAGAGGGAGATATTTCTGATTCGTTTGTGTCCCTATCCGGGGGTAATAACGCAAAATTACCTGAGAAATTCCTCGAACTCAAGAAGACGTTAGTCAATGGCCGAGAAAATCGCATCGTTGCTAGCTGGCATAGACTTCTTGACCAACTCAAGAAAGAAACCGAATTAGTCGCCAAAAGAGGCCCCAGCATCGTCCCAAGCATCGAGTTTAATGATTTAGAATCAGAGGTCCCAAAGTTCGAAGGGGAGCTTAAGAAAAGAGGTGTTGCTGTCATCAGGGGCGTAATACCAGAAGGCGAAGCTCGCATGTTCAAAGAGGAAATTGAGGGCTATGTAAAACAAAACCCTTGGACAAGAGGTAAGCCATCCCCCAATATAATCATTTAGAGCGAATGAGAACTAATAAGGGAGCAGCATTTCCACAAGATAACCCACAAGTCTATGAGCTGTACTGGTCAGCCCCTCAAATCCGAGCACGGTCGCATCCGAATCTCCTGAAGGCCTCGAAAGCGCTCATGAATCTCTGGCATTCCTCGGATCCCAGCTCTGCCATCTCCTTATCACAACCTCTATCATACGCGGACCGCCTCCGCATCAGACAACCCGGCGATGCCACCTTTGCTCTAGGCCCTCACATGGATGGCGGCAGTGTAGAGCGATGGGAGCTCGACGGCTATGGGCGCGGTCACGTCTACGACAAGATCTTCGAAGGTCAGTGGGAGGAATACGACCCTTGGGACGCGAGCAAGCGAGTACCTGCCGTGATAGATAACTACAACGGACTGGGCGCGTGTTCGATGTTCCGCATGTTCCAGGGATGGCTGAGCATGAGCAACACGAAGCCCCTTGAGGGCACACTGATGGTGAACCCGATGCTTCAACTTGCGGCGGCCTACACGCTGCTTCGTCCCTTTTTCCAACCCATCAGAGAAGCAAGCGAGGTGTCGCGCGACTCGTATCTGGCAGCGGACAACTGGAAATTTGCCGGCGAGGAGATGACAAGCGCGCTTCATGGGGCGTGGCCGGGCTACGGACAAGAGTACAACGAGGAGCTGCATCCTCATCTTGAGCTTGATAAAACCAGTGAGCAGTCCCTATTATTTTTTTGGTTTCCCTTCAGTTTGAGCCGAGTAGAATTATTTACTAACCTTTCGCTTCTTAGTGGTGCACATGCCCCAGGTCAAGCCAGGAGACTTCGTAGTGTGGCATTGTGACAGTAAGCACCGCGTCCCTCTCATATAAACCATCGTATACTAATACGATCAACAGCAATACACGCAGTCGATAGAGTTCATAAAGGGCAGTCGGATTCAAGCGTCATGTACATTCCTGTGTGCCCCGTGACCGAGGCCAATGCCAAATATCTGCTGCGCCAGAAGAACGCATTCCTAGACGGCACTCCCGGCCCAGACTTCCCCGGCGGCAAGGGTGAATCCGAGCACACCAACCGTCCCACACCATCGTTCCTCAAGTCCTGCGCCGATGATGACGGACTGCGGGCTTTTGGCTTCAAGAAGTTCGTCGCCGCCGAGAGCGATGGCCCGGGCGCGAGAAATATCGCCGCAAAGGCGAATGAGATCCTGGGGTTCTAAGTCAAATGCACTGGTCACGATATGCGAAATGTACGATTATTTTATATGGATTGATTGAGGTCTTAATATCATCCACTATCAAGTTGGACTATAGCTTTTTTCATGTCATCAAGGCTGCAATCGTAGGAAGTCCTTGCTAATCACACTACGTCTTTCAAGTATACAGTATGGAAAGGAGATCTAGGTGTATAGTTGAGTCAGTTAAACAATTTATCGTCAATTATTATTCCTTAAATTAGTCTATCTAACTTTGTAGTCGAGGGATACATAAGATAGTGTATCTTCATTAATACCCCTTTTCGATGTCGCCGCGACCCCTTTTTATTCTCTTACCCCTGGCAACGTGGATAATGTAAGAATCTTTGAGGTTGAGTCCAGTTCTTGACCGTCGAGCAACATACTCGTAGAAATATCATCCCAGGCCTCGGCAAGATCAGAAGTCTGTTTGCAGCGCTGCTTCACTGTCTCCAGAGCATCTGGACCGATACAAATCCTAAAGGGCCACGGGCGCCCGGCAGCTTTCCCTGTCCCGTGCACGAGATCTACCAAGAAGGCCGTGAATTTAGCTTTGTCGTTAAACATAAACGAACTCCCAAAGTCGGCAAAAAACTGGCTGAAGGCCGACGCATATTCCGGAAGAGAGGGAGGTTTGACAGCCGCTTCCCCCTCCCTGGAGATCCCGAGGTCGGTTACGAACGAGCCCGACGCAATGCATACGGTTTTTATACCAAATGCGGCGACTTCCTTCTGTAGACCCTCCACAAGGACTGGTTCAATTTATGTCAGTAGAGCTCTCAGTAATAGAAGAAGCACAGATCAATGTTTACCATCTAATGCTGCTTTCGCAGCTGCATAATGGCTGAAGAAGGGCAGCGGTCCCCAGGCCACACACGAGCCCATGAACACGATCTTACCAGACTTTTGTGCGCGAAAATGCGGTAAGACGCTCTGCGTGACGCGCATCGTGCCGTATACGTTGACATCGAAGATGCGGTGCATGAAATCATCGCTGAAAGATTGCAGGACGACTATCAGAAACGTATCTCTATACTTCGTGGAACATTTTAGGGGCTCGAGAGATAGGCACTCACTCGGCTTCCTCGACGGTGCTCGGCCACGACGCTCCTGCGTTGTTGACTAGGACGTCTAAACCCCCGAAAACGGCGTTCGCTTTCTGGACCTGCGTATTGATAGCATCTTTGGGCATGCTGATGTCCAGGTCCAGAACAGCAATGTTGTCAGATTTGAGGTCGGCTAGGCGTCTTTCTGCATTGCGCCCCGTGGCTACCACCTTGTCGCCGGCGCTGGCGATGCTTTCCACCATGGACTTCCCGAGGCCGGTGGTGCACCCGGTGACAAGCCAGATGAGAGGTGCCATTTAGAAGTGAAGCGCCCCCGAAAATTCAAAAATTGAGATATGCACTCGTTCGAGTTATAGTAAAGACATGCGTGAAAAGGAATGAACCATACAAGGAATTAATAAAGGTCTCTAGGTTATATATATTGAGGTTTCCATTTCAGCTAAACTTCGCCATATGGGACGGTGCATGCTTGGAACTCCGGACTCCGCGCCAGCAGAGAGCTGAAAATAGAGTCGGTGGCTTATCTTGTTACTCTAGCCATCTTCCCATGTGTATAGATATCTATACTATTGTAATTATGGCTTTTAATACCTAAGCTATACTCCTGGCCTAGGCGATATTAAAACGTCAGCAAGACCCAAGTTTCATAAACCTATTAGATAGCTATAGATAAATACCTGGGCCTAGATAGATCCGCATATCATCGTCAGGATTGATTCTTATAGAGTCTTGTCAGGTTTTCCGAGCACCCGCATTATTAACTCCATACAATCAAGCACACTCCTTTGCAGTGTTTACATGCTCTCCCAGCTTATATTTATACTGTTTACTTCTTTTGACATGCTTCTGTGTCTAAATGCCATTATCTCCATTAGAGTCTCATCTTAGTGAACCTTACTTGCCACGTGTGTTTAAGACACCCATGGGTGATTTGCTAAAATATATACTAATATCTTTGATACCACACGAGACGCATCCAAAGACTATACGACTCAAAACATTTAACATGAGCCTACCTAGGTAGGTAACAACATATAACTATTGCACGAGAGCAACCTTACCTAATTTACAACTACGAATTGAGACATCCGATATATCCTAAAAGTTTTTCTATTAATCTACGACCAAAATCTTTATTTTCCAATCTTTGATTCCCGGAATTCACAACATTCTTTCTATATGACCCGCGCTTATACCGCAAACCATGACTACTACCCACCCTATAACTCTCCTTTTTAAGACCATTTCGCAGCGATGCAGCCAAGAAGCAAAACCAAAATTGGCCTCTACCAGCGTAGTAAACATGCCATAATTTTTCCGTGTGGAGCTCAAAGCCCAGGCTCTAAGGTCCAGTTCTGTCCTGCCAAAAGCGTCGCATTTCGCACTCTGTATGAAACAGGAACCAAGCAGTCCGTACTGTCGTATCCTGCCGGGGGGTCAAGTAGTATACTACACTACAACACTAGTTCTTCCGGGGGAACAAGGGAGGATTCAAGTCCCTATAAGGAAAACGAAAAAAAAAGTGGTATGGGGTAATATAGGCAAATAAACACCGCCATGTGGTTCGAAAAAAAAATCACATTCTCGATGTCAGGTGAGGGCAACAGCGGTAGGGTGGGATGGGGGATATTCTATTTAATTCGAAAGAATTGCCCAGCTTCATTAGGTCAATTTAAAATATTAATTTTCTAGAATCTCTCTTTAATCTCTGCTGCATGCTGTTTCTCGTCTATCTATCTCAACATTGCGCAAAATCTACGTGTGTATTTTCAGCAAAGTAATCCAGCAGGGCGATAATGTCTTCCTCCCTATCTCTCGGGTGGCGGCTGCGAGTTCTCGCTGCCACCGCCAGCTATTTCATGTAAGTTTCAACTTAACTCTATATTTTGTGTAAGACACTCGGTTGATTGGACATTTTAGGATAGGAGAAGCTGCTCCGGCAAAGTCATCAGCGGTCGATTGCACGGGCACATTCACACCTATCTCGGCCTCCGAGTACGTGAAGGCCATCAATCCGGGCTGGAATCTAGGCAACACGCTGGACGCGGTTCCAGACGAAGGGTCGTGGAATAATCCCCCCGTAGAACCTGTGACGTTCGAAGATGTGAAGTCAACCGGGTTTAAGAGTGTGAGGATTCCAGGTATGACGGTTAAAGTATACATAGGGATGGAATTTAGCATCTAACCATACAATTGACCAGTCACCTACGCGGACCACTACGTGGGTAGCTCTCCGGACTGGACGATCGATCCAGACTGGCTACAACGCGTGTCCGACGTGGTCGACATGGCCTTAGACGCTGGTCTATACGTCCTCACGAACATGCATCACGGTATGCTCCCATCTAGCCCCATCACCGGAGGTGTAAAAAAAGGAAAAGACATTGCAACATCAAACTGACAAGCAGCATACAGATTCCTGGGAATGGGCCGACGTGTCGAAGGACGACGCGAACCTGACCATGATCGAGGAGAAGATCCACCGGACCTGGGTGCAGATCGGGGAAACCCTCGCCTGCAAGTCGTCCATGGTGGCGTTCGAGCCGATCAACGAGCCGCCGGCCGAAGACGCCGACGACGGCGCTGAGATCAACAAGATCAACGAGCTATTCCTGCAGGCGTTGCAGGAGTCCGGGGGGTTCAACACGCAGCGCGTCGTGACGCTCGTGGGCGGCGGCATGGACAGCGTCAAGACCTCGCAGTGGTTCCAGGCGCCCAGCGGCTACGAGAACCCGTGGGCCCTGCAGTACCACTACTACAGCCCGTACGACTTCATCTTCGGGGCCTGGTGAGTAGTAGCGACCTGAAATTTGCCTCTCCTCGCATTTTTTATTTTCCTAACCCAAAAGCGCAGGGGCAAGACCATCCTGTCCGACTCGGACGAGGCCGCCATCGAAGCGGACCTCGAGCGCGTCCGCGGCAACTTCACCGACGTGCCCCTCGTGATCGGGGAGTTCGACGCGAGCCCGCTGAACTGCGAGCCCGCGGCGCGGCGGCGCTGGACCGACGTCGTGGTGCGCAAGGCGGCGGCGCTCGGCACCGCGGTGATGCTCTGGGACAACGGGGAGGACCACCTGGACCGCGGCACGCACGCGTGGAAGGACGTCCACGAGATCCGGGTGCTGCTGCGGGCCGCGGCGGGGGAGAGCAACAGCCTCGCAACGGCGACATCGGACGCGTCGGCTGCGGAGCAGTCCAGCGCCGCGTACCTATTCCACAAGGCGGGCGACGCGGCGGCGGACCAGACCATCGCGGTGGATCTGAACGGCAACGCGGTCGATCTGATTAGTGTGGAGGGCGGACAGTTGCTCGACAGCGCGGAGGGGGACTACGCGGTCGAGGGGGGTGAGATCACGTTCGCGGCAGCGTGGCTGGCGCGGTTCTTCAACGAGACGGCGGTGCCGGGTAGCAAGGCGAATCTGACGATCACGTTCACGGCGGGCGCTACGGCGGGCGTCGAGCTTGTGGTGTGGGACCTCCCAACGCTTGGCGCGGTGTCTTCTACTGCTGTGTCCGGCTCCGATTTGCGTATTCCAGTTACTTGGGCAGGCCTTGAGCAGGTCGCCGCGGTGAAGATGCTGAGGAGCGATGGGGTATATCTTTTCGATGACTGGACGCAGTATCTCGGCCCCTTGCAGGCGGCTTATGGGGTAAGTGATGACAATCGGCCCCCTTATTGCCCCCTATAACTTTTTCCTCCGCAGCTAATCGTATGCTCGTGTTTAGACCTGGACCAGTCAATGGAACTGGGACGGTACTGCTGTGATTCTGACTTCTACGACAGTCGACGCCGTGATCGCCGCAGGTGTACCGAGTGTTTTCACCTTTGACTTTTATCCTCGGGTTCCCGGGAATTCTCTCAACTATACTCTGAATGTTTAAGGCCATAGCCCAGAGCTTGGGATGCCGGGTTCAGAGAAATCGAGTGCTGGATGTGTATACTGGCCATACGTATATATAACTTAACTTCGTTGCAGATAAAAAAATTACTTGATTATATGTGTTTACGATCTAACATGTTCTATACTCATAATATGACTAGTTAGTGACTGGTAATAGACCTGTACTTCCTGTATGGATGGTATAGGAGTGTCTTAGCTGGAGATGGTAATCAATGAGTATAGGTGAGTATTCGTAAATTATAACGGGTCATTGGGTGGGATTTGTAAGTTGATGTCAGACCTTTGAAGCTCGGATTCCAAGTGTTCTTAGAAAACCATGCTCTCTATATAAAGACAAGAGAGCGCGATGCCCCAAACCCCCAAACTATGCTGGTTATCTGCCTTGTACTTCAGAATCGTAGGCGAAGTCTTCGTCAAGTCAGACACGGTGTACCTATGCTGAATTCATATCGGCCCATGACGGATAGTTTTCATAGCGTTGGGGCCGCCTCAATAAAATGCCCGTGTTGCTAGTATCCTGTGTATCCCTTTCTTACACAATAGCCTGCCTTGATGCCTAGTTATGGGCGCCTTTCTAGAAGGTTAGATCGTCTTCTAGCGAATGTTAACCTCCATAACCTCATATAACACACGGCTCAAGTGGTCAGACTACTTGTATTGGTTCTGAAGCTCGATATTGAGAGCTCAAGCTTGAGCGCGCTGCCTTAGCTCCGGTGGGACCCCTGGGATCCCTGGGCCTATCGGAGTTGGGTTCATGGGATAGGAGGGATCGACGTTTGATGTATAACCCCCAGAGATGCAGTGCTGTTTTCATTTCTTCAATCTCTGGTCTTTAGGGGGAGCTTGCGTCGTGTTCGTTGGCTTCCCACGCAACTGATTTCGCAACTCGTCGTAGAAATGAGCGAGGAAACCATTGACGTCAACGCCCTGCTCTCCTAGGAGAAAGACAGTACATGTTAGATGTTGTCGAGCATGTGGATGAAGACAGATGGGCATAGTTATATATCAGATTATGGAAAACACATACTGGTCGCCTCTCCCTGTCTAAGTGGTTCGTGGGGGTTGCGCCCATATTTAAGTTCCTGGATCTGATCGTGGATGCGCTGGACCCCGCGGTTAAAGCCAGGCGAGCGAAGAAGCTATAAGATTCTCAGTAGTTAGGCAGGAAAACATATTTTCACGTCATGGTATGTTTATTCTAGTATCCACACCCACCTTCTTGACGATAAAGTCCTATAAGGTAGGCGAGTTAGCAAGTTTGGGTAAAATAGAGGAAGATCTTTCGACGTGCCTCGACTGAGAGGATGACAGTGAGGAGAAACCGTGGCCCCATTTTTTATTTTTGTTTTTGTTTCTATATTTTAGGTTTTCTAAATTATCGACTCGACAGTAGATATGGAGTAGACATAATAGGTGACTTGTGACTTGAGGTGTAAGTGTGTGTGTCTGGTGTAGATTAGATGAAAGTCAATTGTCAGACCGACGTCAGTTGAACGAATGCCTAATCAGCCGAAGGAACCTTGGAAGCATTATTTTGTGGAGAAGGAAGATAGTGTACAACATAACACCACACGATGATCCCTGTATAAACTTACTTGTACTGTTATCCCTGTTATGTGCATTTGACTAAGTTTTGCATATCCTAGAAATAGAAATAAATGACAAGGCTACGGAGTATAAGAGTCTTAGATATACTAAGATGAACTCCACATCGTCATTTATGTAGTAAACTAATATCATTGTAACAAAATAGCAAGCAATTCTTTAATTACCATTTTGTCTCTGGTATATGTTTCTATTTTCCTTCTTGATCCTACGTAATGGTGGATCTTATAGACTCAGTACCCAACATCCAGGTCGATGCCCAAACATAGATAGAAATGTACGTATAAAATGAATATTATGCTCGATCTCAAATAATTAAAAGAGAGAATAAGTTCTTCTACCGGTTCGATGCTTGTAGAATTGGTTTAATCAGCATATACCACAGAACTTGTTGTAAGTAGTTCTTGTTTCTTTATTCTCTCTAATGGATGAAAGAGGATAGGTTTTCCAGTTGTAACATAAACTCGGTAATGAACTTGAAAGCTCTTTGTTCCTCCACGCATAATACCATGAATAACTCCCTGTACTGTGTGTGGCGGTCGGGTCAACACGGACACAAGCAATATCACACGGTATATCCAGTATTACCTATATAGCCGATTGGACAATTGGCTGATTGGATCCTCCAGTGAGTTTATGTATGATCCAGGCTAGAAAGTAGGAAAACGTCATATTATGATGCGACGGTATGCGAACGAGTAAGGTGCTTTAACTTTTTTTTTGCCAACGTGGGTTTGCGATGTTTTGCATCCAGACCAGTTGACAGTACAGAGAGGTTATGTATGTGTGAGATGGACAACCCCACGCTGACGAACTGCTTAGCGCTCCCTCGATATGCACATAAGATGTAGCCAATCAGATGCATAACCACAGTTCCCGACGCTAAGTTCGGAGATTTCCATGCCATGGCATAACTCCCCATGCTGTTATTTATCTTTACATATTGCTGTATCGAGCTTGTAGCGCGGGTTGCGACGTTCATCATCGTCAATCCCGTTCCCGTTCGATATGAACCCGGTAGTCCAGTAGTCTGGGATACCAAATTTGGACATATAATGTTAAGTACATGTAAGTTTAGATGTAGTGTACACTTAAGTACACTAGGTACCATGTAGCTAAGTTTGAATTTTTATAATACACACTGGTTTGAGATAACAAAAAAAAAAAGTCGTTCGATCTGATCCTGGTCGAATGCACATTTTCGTCATGTCTCAGATGTTTTACTCCAAGAGTCAGCTCCGGTAGGTTTCATGGGGGGTTTTTTTTTTTTTTTTTGAAAAAGGGAAGGACAAACAGAGAATAAGTTTTCTTCTTCCCTCCTTCCCTCCTCATTCCCCGTTCTGCTTTTTAAGTTGTTCAACTTTCTCAATTAGGTGCTACTAAGCTAATAATGTAGGTAGTTCTTTCTCTTCAACGTTTAGACTCTACATAAAGATACATTATGTAGGTACATAGCTAGCTATACGTAGGTACAGTTGTGCGCATGTGGTACAATCTCCTATTTCTTCATGTTCTAGCGCACGTTCTATACAGTGGGGTTTGCCCCGTTTTCACGCACTACTTAGCGCAGGTTTAGGCCTCTCTTGGTTGGAGTTAGAAATAAGTTGGTATCCCGGCAACGTCTACAGGTACATATGTGTCAGGTACATAATGTACATCGAAAGACGAACCTATCAAAATGGACTAGACTTATGGACCAAGCGCGCGCGCAAGTAATAATTTTGTTGGTCGATGCTTCCTTTTTTTTACTACCATGCCCCCAGTCAATCAACTAAAGAGGTCTCCATCAGCACCCATCTACCCCCATTTAACCATTAATAAGAAAGGAAAGAGAGAGGGTCAAGACCAAAAAAAAAAAAGCTACACTACATTGATTGTTACTTCACTATTCCTCGTCACCCTGTCTCTCTCTCTCTCACTACAACCCATCCCACTCTTAATAGTAATAATACCTACTGAACCCCTGCGCTGAACTTCTTAATTCTGAAGCTTCAACTTCATCGCATACTCATACTCCATACTCCATACTTACCTTTACCCAGCTTCTTTCTTCCTCGTATTTTCTCGAGTCGAGAACCCGTCGCGAAATCCGAAAAAATAACTATCACCATCTACTCCCAATCCCAATTGTGCTACAAAGACATCACCTTACTTCACCAACACCAAACAACACGCAACGTATCTAACCTAGCCCGATATTACTCTACGTACATCGTCGTGTGTCGTTATATCTACGCCACCCATATGACATCGCTGCGTATTCTCTTGCCGATTGCACCACCCAACGCATTCTACATTGCCTGTCGGCATTTCACCTATTCTTAGACAGCCCATAGATTAGAACCGTCCCTTTGCGCATGTACTGGCAGACATATACCAGCAGCTATGATGGAAGAAGACGAGGGTCCCCGTCCTACAAGCAGGCGAGATACGGATAAGGACAAGGTTGAGTCTTCAACCATCACTGTCCAGAGAGCGTCAGTGATGGGGAAAAAGGAGAATGTCCCTTTTAATGATGACCCGCAGAGACACCCTGCCGACAACAGCTTTGCTGAAACCACGGGGCTCGACCACTACGGCAGACGTGACGACTCACTAAGCGAGGAGGAACATGTAAGGGCTCATTTCCAGGACGTCGAGTCGAGCTTCATGCCCACGGTTTCGCCCGTTCGAGTAACCGGTCCCGACGCCGGCATCGACGACACGTACCTTTTCGATGCTATGACCACCACGAAACCCCCCACACCTTCAGTCTCCATCACACGCGAACAGCCCGCAGCTCCATCACCGCCGGAACCACAGGTACGGCAGCCTCCCCCGCCGATAAGACAGAGCGAAAGGCCACTTTCTCCCGTCTCTACCACGCCTAGACCCAGCCCTTCCCGCCATTCCCCCCATATTAACCCTGCTGCCGATGCGTCTGCTGCTTCCCAGCTAGCAGAACCATCCTTACCCGAACTGCAAGCCAATGGCTCCTACACCGCTGATATTAGCACCACAACATCCGCTCTCGAAACCCTAACCTCCTCTCCCACCGCCGCTGCTGCTGCTCGCACCGTGTCCAGGGCAATATCCATGGCTAGCAACCGCACTCAACACGAAAGCGACAGTGCAGATGTGTCGGCCCAAAACCATTCAAGCCTTCGCCCTACACAAGACGAGCCTCGTTCTTCCGGCGCTCGCACACCGCAGCGCCAGCCTTCTCGTCAAAGCATACAAAACCTTGCTGTTGAGTCTGGGAATACCTCGAGTCACTCCCTTAAGGTGGGAAAACGACCTAAACCCCTACGCAGTATAAACGGTAGCCGGCGTTCCTCAACCTCATCCTACATTACCAGCGAAGACGTGGATAGTGACGTTACCGTCGGTATGGGAGCCGATTATGCCCTTCAGTCGGGTGGTGCTGCCCCTGCGTTTGGTCTGACCCGTAGTCTCAGTGATGGCTTGTCTCGCTCAATTAGCATTGGTAGCATGGCCTCTGCGGTGGACGACAGCTCTGATCCTGTGCGGTCCGAGCATCTAGAACCCCTAGAAGAGGTCGACAGCCCCGAGCGAGAACGTCGGAGTGAACTCATCACCACCCCCAAAGCTCAGACCGGACAAATTAACCCCCCGACTGATACTGTCATCGCGAGGCATGTTCGTAACGTTGAAGTCCCCGAATCGCTAGCTAGAGAGTACAAGACGAAGGGCGGATTGTCAACACCCAAACAACCGACACGAAAAGTATCGGATTACACCCCCGCGCCTACTACTGCGCGCAGTGGTAAGAATCTAACGCTCAAAGAGCAGTCAAGCACTATCGAGCGACTGTCCAAAGAAAACTTCGACCTGAAGCTCAAGGTTATGTTTCTTTCTGACCGTTTAGACAAACTCTCCGAAGAAGGTGTTAAGGAAATGATCTCGGAGAATGTCGAGCTCAGGACCTCGCTCGCTGTCATACAGAGGGATAACAAGATTCTAAGACGTCGAGTAAAGGAGTTAGAGAAGCGCCTTCGAGATGAGGAGGATCGTCCCAGCACTGCTAGGAGTGGCTACTCTTCCGACGGACCGGTGACCCCAGGTTTCGACCAAGATGCCCAGGAAGAATTGTTATATTTGCGAGAGCGGGTTGAGGAATACGTCACCGAAATAGAGAGACTGCGAGCTGAGAACATGACAAATCAGGCCGAAAAGCGGCGCCTAGCCGAAACCGTCAAGACCATGGGTGATCGAGCAGGCGATCGTGTAGGCGAGAGCCTAGGCCGACAAGAAGAGGCAGATGTCTGGAAAGACCTTCTCGAGCAAGAAACAGCCCGGCGCGAACAGGCTGATGATGACAATCGAAGACTGAGGGACGAGTTATTCCGTCTCAAGCAAGAGATAAATGGGTCTACAACAGGTACCGGAGGATTGCACCACACAACAAATATCTACAACATCACACGTAAGGCGCCGCCAATGTCACCGTCGAGATCGCGTCCGGTCTCGGGCCTGTCGGGAGAGATGGACCCAAGCAACTCGCTCAGCCAGTCAGGAACCCTAGTCGAGGACCTCCGTCGTGAGAGTGAACAGTTGCGCCACGAGAACGCCGAGCTGAGAAGAGAGGTGGGTGCGCAGACATCAATGCTTACTTCACGGAACCGCGAAAAGGAAAGACTGTATCAGGAAATCGAAGATCTCAAACTCGCCCAACGTCGCGGCGGAACTGCTCCCTCGACCGTTGACAGTCTATTTGACCGATCAGCCTCGAGAGCCGGTGCTCATGAACGGTCGACTTCTAGAGGTAGCGCCCGGACAAGGTTGACCATGACGGTTGAGGATCCGGAACGCGAAGAATTGGAAAACAAGTTAGCAGAGCACCGCGATAAGATCAACGAGTTTAAATTCAAGAACCAAGAATTACAACGCGAATTGGAATCCACTGTAGCCGATTTTGAGGATGCAGCTGAGGGCAGGAGACAGGCTGAAGAACATGTTAGCAATCTTCAGGAAGATCTTGATAATGCTATGAATGACCTCATGGTCCTTCAAGCAGAACGAGATGAAGCTCTTGAGGAATATTCACAGCTAGAAGGTGAATTCGAGGTGTTGCGCAAGGAAGCGCAAGAAGAAATCGACACTTTGGAAGCTGAGGGCGATCAAAAGTCAGACGAGATCCAGAGGCTACAACTTGACCTCCAAGACCGTATGGAGAACTTCGAGGCACTGCAGGAAGAAATGCGTAGCATGAGCGAGGCAATTATTCGACTGGAGGATGACCAAGAGCAGAAAATGAGGAGGATCGAGCAGCTTCAGCGTGAGCTAGCCGAGGCAAACAAGGAGAACGAAGAGCTCGATTCCAAACTGCTCGAATCCAACGAAAAGAACCAGAGGCTTAATATCCAACAGGAGTCCAGCCAGGGCGAAATTGCATTCCTTCGTGAAGAGCAAGAAGGAGACAAGATTCGTATTGGCGACTTGGAAGCAGCCCTCGCGAACGTCGAACAAAGCGTGCGAGAAGAGCGTGACCGTGTTAAGGAGCTAGAACAGCGTCTTGCGAACGAACGGAAGCAGCGTGAGATTGTTGCTAACCGGGAAAAGGAAGAAGTACAACAATTCGTCAACGAGCTCAACCGCGAAGCATCTACCGCCAAGGATGAAGTCAGAAAGCTGCGCAAGAGCTTGACTAGCCGAGAGGTAGAAGCAGCTGAGTGGAAGGAGAGGCTTATGGAACTCGAGAATAACCTCAGAGAAGCCTTGGGAGACTTGAATGGAACTAGGTCCAGTCTACTTAAGGTGAGATACCCCACCCCTCACCCCTGCCGTAATAAGATACTAATCATCTGACAGTCCATCGCTAAACTTCAACGAGAGTTGGAGGACTCTGTCCGCGAACTGGACACAACCAAGAACTCTCTTCTGGAGAAGGACCGCATAATTAAGCAACGCGATTCTCTCCTCGAATCTCACGGCCTCGAGTCCCGGAGACTGGCTGATATGTTAGATAAAGAGCGCCAGGCTCATCGGAACACCAAGAACCAGTTCGATGCGTTTCAACGCACACACCAGCACGTTTCGCGAACAGTTACCAACCAGGACTCTCATATCCTGGAATTGGAAACTAGCCGAGCAGCTGATAAAAAGAAGATTGCCCAGCTCGAGACCTCGTTTAAGGAACAGCTTGTCGAGCGCAACAACCTGTTGCTTGTTCTATGGACTCGTCTGTCATCCCTCTGCGGTACAGACTGGGCCCATGACAACAGCCTCATTAATGGAAGAGCCCTGCCATCGCTGGAGTCTGTCTCTACTATGCTTCCTGGCTTCAGCAAGAATCTACTAGCTGCTGTCAAGACTATAGAGGGCATGATTGGTAATTTCCAGTCGCGGGTCAAATCTGTCGAACGTGAGCTGTGGAAGGAATATCAAAGCCTCGAAAATAACCTTGAGAGCCGAACAAAGAAGCTTGATCGCCTTGAAAGTATTGTACGCTCAGGCATTGCGTCTGGTAGCTTTGATGCCCAGGCCAAGTTAGCTCAGCTGGAATCGGCGTACCGAGCTCTGAAAATCGAAAATGCCACATTACAGCGAGCCAATGACGCGCGCATCCGTGGTGCTGGCTACTTCGAGCGCGGTACAATGAAGAATGGCAGCAGCAATGGCTCGCACGAAGACATTGTTGAGGGAGGCAGCCCATCACCACTAGTACCAACTGGACCTCGGAAAGAATCTAGCAGAATCCCTCGCAGCAAGACGACTCACCTAGAGGCAACCACCACCACCTCAACAAGCAAGAGTAGAGCTAGTAGTATGACTCGTAGCCCATCCAAAGGCGCCGAATTAGAGCGCGTGCCTACAACCAATGGCGAAGGCACTACCACCAAGGGCAACGACGACAACCATTGGATCTTCAGGTTGCGTGAATTAGAATACAAGCTCAAGCAGGAGAGGGAGGCTCGACAAATGGACCGAGCCGCTGCAAGACAGAGGATCCAAGACAGCGAACGGCAAAATAGCGAACTAGCTGCCGAGCTAGTTCGTGCCCAAAGAAAAGGCGGCGGTATGGATTAAACTATTCAGGTTCTTAGCACGGAATCACCGTTCGAAACCTATCAAAACCGATTCTTCGGGCAGGTGTAAGGAGTAAGAAAAAAACAGGAATGATATCCAATAAAGGGCACAGCAACAGTGTACATCATAAGGCATATGGGGGTTGTATCTATATATCACCCTTCACACACACACAGGCAGTCTGGCGTCCTGCGACGAATTCTTTTCTTTTTACCCCTCTCTTCTCTCTTTTGTTACTTCCTCATTTAGGGGGCGCACGGTTTAAGGGTATGGATGGCACGTATAAGCGCCGATTCTTCTCACTCATTTCATTTTCTCTCCCCCTATTACTACACTTCATCTCAGTCACGAAGATGTGTCGGGTCCCTCAACCTTTTACTTTGTTTTATGCCCTTACTAGCAAAGAGGAGGAGAAGAGAAGAGGAAAGAGGACGAGGGAGAGAGAAAAGGAGACGGGGTTGTTAATCGAAATGCATGGTGGTTAGTAGCAGTGATGGCAGTGGTGGGTGTGGTCATAGGACCTTACACATACACATACACATACACATACAACCTTTTCTTTTGTCTTTTTCTCTTCTTCTTTTTGTCTTACTTCTTCTAGCCTAGGCGTTTGTGTGTTATTATGTACGTTTAGTGGTTGGAAGAAAGAAAGAAAGGGGAAAGAAAAGAAAAGAAAGGGGAAAGAAAAGAAAAGAAAGGGGGTAGAGGAGCAAGAGGAAGAGAGAGAGAGAGAGAGAGAAAGAGAGAGAAAGGGGGGACAGTTCCTATTAAGTGGCATAGGGTTTACAACTATTTGTTAGAGTACCAAATGACGACTGATGATTATTTAATTTTTTTATTATATTCGAATTGTATTCATTGAACTTTTGGTATTTGGTTTATGACTTTTTGATTTCAGATGGTAGCTTACCTATCTATGTGTGTACCCCTTGATATGCATGACCCCTTTCCCCAGCTCTATCTCTCTTCTATTTTCTTTTTTTTCTCGGCCAGTCTTTTTTTTTTCCCTTCTCATCCATGGATATACATATATTCCAACCCCTACCTACCTAGCCCCCCAACCCACCTAATCATTCATCTCATGGCATTCAACCCGGAAACCCCCCACGAGCCATCTTCTTCGCCCGCTGGTCCCTGCGGTTATGGTTCGCCTTGGACCCCTTATTCGCCTCCTTATGCCTGCGCGCGTTCTCCGTGTCCTTGTCCCCCGCCGGTCCAGCCACGTTTCCTCCTCCCCCTCTCCCTCGTCCTCTACCCCCTCCTCTTCCTCTCCCGCCCCGCCCACGGTTGTTATTACTCCCTCCATGGTTACTGCTCTCCCCTTCCCCTTCCTCATCGTCGTTGTTATTCGCCCGCCACGCCGTCGCCGAGAGCACATCCTGCTCCCCGCTGAAGCCCCCGTACTTCGCCTCCAGCCTGCGCATCCGCCCCGGGGTCCGCGCCAGCATCACCGCCCACCCCTCCACCGCCTCGTCGGTCATGCCCGTCGCGAGACGCAGGTCCGCGCGCGCGGCGCTGCGGCGCGTCGCCGCGTCGCGGGCGAAGGTCTGCGGGGACGCGCGGTACGCGCGGTAGAGGAGCTCCTCGCTGGCGTCGTCGTCTTCTTCTTCTTTCTCTAGCGACGAGGAAGGCGGCGGGAGAACGGCCCCCGCGTCCGCTGCGTCGTAGGTGTCGTCGTGCTCGTCGTCGTCGGCGTCGAAGGACGAGAGCGCCGACAGGATCGCGGCTTTGTTCGGCGCGGGCGAGAGCTGGGTCGCGGTGGTGGCGCGCTTGCCGAAGTGCAGGTTGGAGAGCGGCACGCTGAGGGTGTCGAGGGCGTCGTCGTCGTGGATGTTGCGCCGCTGCGGGAGCGGGTGGGATGCCGGAGGGGGGGTGGAACGCGGGGCGAGGGAGTGGCTCTTGCGCCGGGGGCGCGAGGGGGAGCTAAGGGGTGGGTTAGCGGGGGGGTTGGAAGGGGGTTGGAGGAGACGAACAGCTCTTTGGTGCGGTCGGCGCTGGCGAGGTGGGGGGGCAGCGAGTCTTCGAGTAGATGGGCGACTACTTGTTCCGTGTTGTCCTCGTATTTGTCGAGGAGCCGCGATATGAACTCGGATCCCAAGTCCGGGAACAAGTCCTGTATCTGGGATATTTGGCTCATGCGGTGCATCCGCATCTCTGGCCCGATTTCGTCTTGGTCCTCCTCGGTCATGATGCCTTTCCCCTTGTCGACCTTCCGCTTCACCAGCCTTTTCGGTCGTATGTTACCACCGGGTTTGCGATGCTGCTCCAAACCAGCGACAAACGATTCTATTCGCTTGTTGTTAGAACCAGTCTGCTCTGCGCGGTGCCGCACTAGCTTCAATATCGGAGTCACCGTCACCAGCTCGGCCACCATGGAGTCGTCAACACTTGACGAGGTTGTCTTATGGGAATCAGCAGCGGCTTTTAGTGAGTAGAGCTGATCGCTCAATATAGAGAACTTTGGAGTCGTCCCCTCGGTCAATCCCACCAGGCACAGGTAAGCCGTAGCAACGATAGTCTTCCTCAGTGAGATATTCGTCACTTTATAGCAACTGATGAGGCCATCGAGAAAATCGCTCCCAACTAAGAAAAATTCTGCCGTATCAGGCGACGCATGAATGAGATGATTCAGTCTCTTCAGGCACGACTCGAGATATTTGAGATCCCCCTTAGCACCAGAGTCCAAAGCCAGGATGAGTGACTCCTTCAGCGTCTGCAACGAGGTATCCACCAATGCATTGTGAAAAATGCCACCAATAACCGCAGATGCCCTCGCCTTGCCGTATACCCGACTGAAGTCAGAGAGGAACTCCCACTGGAGTAAGAGCGGGGGCGGATCTGAAGTCTGTAAGAGTCTCTTAGTAAGGGAGTAGCATTGTCGAAAGAGCAGCAGAGCTGGTTGCGATTCTCCTAAAACGGCCCTTCCGTGCGCTGCTGCTTCTCTGACGAGAGATGCCAGAAAGTTGGCGACAGACTCATCCTTCAGTGCCCGGCGTTCAAACTCATCCCCGGTTAGTGATATATAGGCTTCGCTCAGAGTAAGCCAAGCCGAGAGACATGCCTCCCACTCAGCTGGCACGATGTGGTCCCTCCAAGGTGCCTCGGGGAAGGGCACAAACGGGGGTAAGACTGATGGTGTTGACATGCTGGCAGGGGAGGAAGTACCAAGGGTCTAGGGGAATGGGTGCGCGTAAGGACTAAGGGGCAAGGGGTAGTAAGACGTCTTTTATATCTTTATAAATTCTGTGCTTGTCGTGGGGTAAAGATGACTTGGGTTGTGCATGTGGATACAAGGATACCCTACAAGGACAAGGATACCCGGTAAGCTGAGATCTCGTTACTTAAGTACCTAGTTGATGACAAAGGCGGTGGGATGGAAAATGATTGGTGCTAAGGAGCCCGGAAGGGCAACCCGCATCTCCCTAACAAAAAGCTCAGACCATATTTTAAACCTATCGGCTATCGATTATCTTATCGGTATATTTTATGTATGGAGTTATACCACAATCTTATGAAGAGAAATGATTCATAATGATATCATCCACAACTGCATACACTCTAGACCCATAAGTAGAATCCCCAAGTAGAATCCCCCACTATAAGTTTCTCTCATAGCGTAGTAAGAATAAGAATCTAAAATTTCATGCTTGCGGAAAAAAAGACACCTTTTTATGTATAAACCCCAGGGTATCCTGTCCATACTAACACGTTTCTCATGCAATGTAGTAAATAGCAAGCAGTAATAGAACCAGAAAGTGCCTAATCTAACCGTCACGTACTCCGAAAAAGAAACAGCTGGAGAAAGAAGAAAATTCCGGATTGGACAACATTACGATTAGAAATTCCACAAACACTCCTCTCTCATCGGAGGCACCTCTGGCATGTCTCCATCGAATCTCCCAGTAGCTGCCATAGCGGCGTATGCTGTCTTAACCGTCGCATCATATTTAGACGGGTCCGGTTCCGTATCTTTATTGTAGCCAGGAGGTCCGTCAGGGAAGAATATCTTCCGCCAGCTTCCATCAGGGTTGCGTACGCCAGGCACAGGAACATCTTTGTTTGTGCGCTCTTGTGGTGGTTGGTCCTGATACTTATCATTGACCTTCCATTTATAAATCACTTGTTGTCCTCTAAACGATGTAATGGGTCCATTTCCCATGGTCTTGTTGATATAGCTTTCCGGTGGTGGATGTTGCTTTGTGCTCCCAGGAGCATAAGGACCATTTTTAGACGCTGCAGTCGCCTGGGGTTGCGACTGCGCTTGTACTTGTGCTTGTGCTTGTGCTTGTCCGAAAGGGTTACTGGATCCTCCTGCTGCTCCAAAGCCGGAAGGTTGTGATGCAAATGCATTGTTATTTGCAGGGGTACCAAATCCAGTTCCTGACGGTTGTCCAAATGGGTTATTAGCGGCTGGAGTAGGGGCTGAAGTGTCCATGGACTGATCATTAGATGCACCAGCTCCTTGTCCAAAGGGGTTACTGGCTGCGGGTTGACCAAAAGGACTCGACGTTGCAGGGGCAGGTTGACCAAATGGGTTTGGTGCTGCCGCAGCGGCGGGTTGGCCAAAAGGGCTAGGTGATGAAGAGGCCGGTGCACCAAATGGGTTTGACCGTTGTCCTAGAGCTGATGGTTGACCAAAAGCATTTTGCTGCTGCTGCTGCTGCTGCCCGGCCTGGCCAAAGCCGGATGATCCAGTAGAAGGTGCACCAAATGGGCTCGGCCTCGACCCTAGCGCCGATGGCTGTCCAAAAGCGGAACCAGTAGAACCCATCTGTGACGGTTGCCCGAATGCCGGGGCCGCTGCGCCCATTTGCGACGGTTGACCAAACTGAGAAGAGGGGGCTGCACCAAAGGGGTTCGGCTTCTGTCCCAATGCCGATGGCTGTCCAAAGGCTGAACCACCACCACCACCTCCTCCTCCTCCTCCTCCTCCCCCAAATGGATTCGACTGGGAATTCGAGGAGAAGGGATTCTGGTTCGCGTTAGGATTGGCAGCAAGAGGATTAGCTGCAAAACCTCCTTGTTCAGGCTGTGCTGCAAAAGCCCCCGTGGTGCCGCCCTCCCTCGTATTTTGTTTACAAATATCTATCCGGTTGGGGTGGTTGTTCTCGGCCGCGAGGAGGAATTGTACTGCACCATCTAGGTTTCCGAGAGTGGTTTCTATCTGCTGCTGGGATTGTTGGTAGAGAGCGGTAACTTCTGCCATCTAGTAATATTGTAGTCAGTGACCTATGTGGCTAATCAGAACAAACTCTCAAGCTTACAGCCTGCTGCTGGTTACTGGATCCCCGGATATAGACCATGACCTCCTCGAGACTTTGTTCTCGCGGGTATCCCCCGAAGAGCTGTTCTGGCGCGTCGCGACCGGGGCCATAACACGATAGAATCCAGGTGGGACGTTCATCGGCTAGGTCGACCTTTATTCCTTCTTTCGTTATTTTATATGGGTTCGGTCCATCCTGCGGCCTGTTTCCGCCAGTAGTGAGGGCATTGAAGCGGTTGTTGTTGGTATTGGGGGCTCCGAAGGGGTTCGAATTAGCACCGGGATGCTCGAATCGGCAGTTTGCTAAGGCGAAATTAGAAGAGATACAGAAGTGACAGGAATTGTATATGGCTTACATCCATTCCTGCAGTTTCCTTGCTGCCAAAACTTGCAAAGTGGTGCCATCTTGCTGTCTTGATGTCACAGGAATAAAAAGGTGGTTAGAGGTTATAGAGGTTGTAGAGGTGATGGTTTTCGTAGCCTCTTCCAAGGTTCTTGGTTAGACACAAGACGGAACAAGCTTTGTCAGCCTTGCAGTAACACACCACTTTAGGTCTTGATTAGCGGCTTATCTCCTGGAGTAACTACTGCTAGGTACCACTACTACCCTGGCGCCCCACATAATTAAGGTCCTTTGCACTGTAGCATTAAGCCAATCGCCACAAAAGAAAAGAATTAGTACATGCAAAAAAAGACATTTCGTGTAACAATAAAGGCCATCGTTTTTATTTTCATTGGTCAACCAACATTGCGCCCGAGAGGAGCCGGCTGCCATGCTGACCCCCACGCCTTACAGTATGTAGTGTAAGGAGGTCAGATGTCACTAGTAATAGTATGTGCGGTCACGTTTGTGGTTGCTAATAATAATACCATTGCTAATTTATCTTATGCCTTTTTGATTCTTTCGCTGATTCGAAAAGCTGATCGTAACTAGGAAAGTATTAGAAGCTCTCATTGGTCTCGTTAAAAATACCGAGGCTATTACATCACTATATACCCCGGAGCTTACTTTCGTATTTGATACGCAATCCTATAGAAACTAGTACCTACTACCGGCACGGTAACCCTTCATTTTGATATATACGTTTTCGAAGCAACTATCCTCGAGATAGTCGTCAGGCAGCCCTTGCTCATTTCTTAGATCTGAGCTGTGGGGACTTTTAGGGAATTTTTAATTTATGTTTTTATAAATTATTATGATAGAACTGTAAATACACCTTATATCTGTATATAATAAATACCCCTTATCGCCTATTTCAGTATAATACTAAGTAAATAGCATCCTGAGCTCTTCTGAGAAACAAGCTGCTTATGAAGGTTATTAATCTTAATCATAAATAGTTTAACGCTATTAACCAGTTCAAAGCCCAGTATCTGCATTGCCGGTGTCAGTGCCCGTCACCCGAGAGGTAGACAGTTCATGTGAAACTATATTCAAGTTAACACGAGCAGGGGACAGCAAACCGCGCCGAGAAAGAGAATGAGACCCGGGAAGTCCATGTGTTTAATCTTCTCTCGTAGGGTTAAGTTCTGGGCAGGTTGTGATTCTGGGGAGGCTACCGACACGTCAACGAACAAGAAAATTATGATAAGGACGCAGGCACCGGCGAGGACATTTCTGTGAGGTTTCGTTAAACCGTGATAGGAATTAGAGCAGATTTTTGATTTCTTTTATGCTCCAAGTGAAAGATAGGGACAGTAAAGGGCGACTTACACCCAAAAGCACCATCCTATGAGGAGAAGAAATCGAAGAATTCAATAATTAGCATTTGAAAAGGTTGTCATCTTCGCTTAGACTGTTCGAGGTAACTTACGCCAGCCAACGTACTCAGTGAGAGCACCGCCGATAATAGGGCCAGTACATGTGCTCAAGGCCATAGAGTCTACAACGATACCAATGTACAATGGTACCTTATCCACGTCAATAACAAGACCGATTATCACGAGTGCTCCCTGAAGAAAGCCAGCTGCGCCGAGGCCGTGTGACAAGGGGTAATAGCTTGGAACAATAGAGTCATATTCAACTAATAATTCTCTTATAGTCTCAAGGAGTCTTAAGGTTCTAAGTTCTCCTAGATCTCATGTCGAGAATAATGCTCCTATTTATACACATACATTCTGGCCTGAGGCATCTATTCCTTTATGCACGTTGGTTTATCCATAAGCATGACCAATACAGGTGATCCGAAACAGGGTATCATATTCACCAACAAGTCTTGGCAGTGTCCACGTATGACAGATATTGAGATCGAGACCAAATAGAAAGGTACCGAGGCAAAGCCCGCCTATTATGACGAAAAGGCGTATAGATGACGACGGCGGCAATGATGAAGAGGGTGAGTGCTGATAGCCTCTCAAGGCATCCTGGCCATTCCGCGCTTCTTGGGTTTCCTCTGCTACGATCATAATGTCTCAGTTGTAGGAGTGAGTTGTCGGTCAAATCACGAGCGAAGATGGCGTGATATGGCTCTGTCTATTCAAAGTACAAAATGAATGGAAGGAAGGCAAATGATGTTAAAAGTCGTGGCTATATAACTTTATACATGGGGAGATGACATTGTAATCAGATATGACAACGGGACGTTTAAAGGTTCAAAACCTGATAGTGGAATCAATATAAGTGAGGTAAATCAGCAGTATATATGATCCTAAGATAAACACAGTGGCCCATTAACTCAAGGATAAACAATGATGAGATAACAATAACAATAATAACCCATCAGCCACGTTGATGATCCCATTCCCCTTCGAAAGATAAGGATAATTTGTGTGGTTATTTACAAGAAGCATTGTGTTAATCGTATTAAAAATAGATAGATACTAAAAACAAGAGAATAGCGTCAACAAAAGATCGTAATATAAAATTATGCCCCTTTGCGTTCACGGTAAGCTTTTAGTTCACCTTTAGCTTTTAATCCACTGCTATAATCGAGCGGCGATGTAAGATGTATAATACGACGACCCTTATTCATCGCTTGTCTTACTACTCATACTACTTCATCGCTTTTACATCCTTGAAACATTGCAGATTACATAGCCTGTGGCATCTTATGACCTATACACTACCTGAGTAGTACATTGCCTGTCCTGCCTGCCCTTCCGCTGCCGGCATACTTATCCGAGGGTGTCCGGGGATGAAGATTTAGGTGGGGGCGATCCATCCTTAGCCCGCTCCCTGGTTGTTGGTTTGTGATTCTCAAATTGTGACCAGGCAGCCAGGCCAGCCTGTTAAGTCTGAGGCCTAATATTCAGTTTAACACAAGGCAAACCTACTTACCTAGTTATACTACCCCCATGTACCGTGTCATGCAGTTATGTCCCAATACTTCGCTGGTTGCATAAAGGCAACTAGAGAGTTTCTTCGTGGCTTTATCACACCTCAAGTGCGGCGAGGTCAGGTCAGGTAGGTCGGTTCTCCCTTTCCCTTCCCTCTATCTAACCTACACCAATTTCTTCTAGGTTACTCCCTTTTTTCTTCTTCTTTCCCACTGACACAAAATCATCCATTATACATTCTCGTTCAACCCCCACGAGACTGAGACTTTTCTTTGTGCAGCAGCAATGTCCTGGTTCGTGGTGTTAGTAGCACCAATTCCCTTGTTGGTGGCAGTGTCTCTCGTCAATTGGCTCCGGTCCATGCTACAGAATTACGCCGCCGCTCGTACCATTGGCGTTCCCATCCGGGTCATCCCCTTTAGCCCTTTCAATCCACTATGGTCACTCGTCGACCGCAAGGTCGCATTCCTTCTCCGCCGTCTGCCTTACTTCAGAGAGAGCAGCCTCGCTCGCTACAGCTGGCGCGGATGGGACATTGAAGATAGGTGGCAGTCCCATTATGAAATGGGCGATGTCTATGTCCTAGTGACACCTCAGTACAATATGCTCCAAATCAATGACCCAGAAGCTACTACGAGCCTCTTCAAGAGAGCCGCTGACTTTCCGCGTCCAGTTTGGGTCAATGATGTCCTCGGCGTCTTCGGGTCCAACATATCCTGTGCAGAGGGCCAGTCGTGGAAGACGCAGCGGAGAGTCGCCACTCGTTGCTTCAACGATGCGAACAACGAGATTGTGTGGTCCGAAACTCTTAGCTTGTCTCATGACATGCTACGTTATTGGTCTTCCAAGCCCTCCGTCAAATCTAGCGCCGATGACATACGCACGCTCACGCTCAACGTGCTATCTCGGGCTGGGTTCGGCAAGTCGTTCAAATTTCAGGGCCGTGATGAGATGCCAACTACTGAGATCGGATCCTTGAGCTACAGAGAGTCCTTAGGCATCATCTTGGAGAACTGCATTGTTATCTTGGCCCTCGGTCCAAAGACCTTGGCATCTCTTTCCCGGTACTGGCTCCCTTCGAAGCTGAGGGTCGTGAACGAAGCAGTCGTCTCATTTCAGGCACACATGACAGCCATGTATGAGGAGCAGAAACGTTCATTCGCTGCCGGAGAAAAGAACTCAGACAATAACCTGATGACACTCTTGGTCCGCGCGTCACAAGAGGCTGCGAGTGAGCAATCAGGGGGTCTCACCGAGAGCGAGATATACGGTAACATGTTCACGTTCAACTTCGCTGGTCACGACACAACGGCCCATAGTTCCACGTTCGCGTTATACTACCTCGCGGCGAACCCGGAAGTTCAAGATTGGATTTCGGAGGAGATCCAAAGAGTCCTCGGAGACCGGCAACCACACGAGATGGACTATCGTGCAGACTACCCCCGTTTTAAGCGCTGCTTATCTGTGCTATACGAAACATTACGCCTTTACACCGTCGTTACTGCAATTAAATGGACGGGCGACCGAGCAACGACGCTTACCGTAGGGAACAGGACGTTAAACCTGCCTCCGAAGACTATCATACTACCCAGCTATGGTTCGATGCATACTGATCCTAGGTACTGGGGCGATGACTCACTGGAATGGCGGCCCTCCCGCTGGATAAGACCTGGTTCGAAGGTGGAAGCTGATAATAAGCTAGAGCCTGGCGACGAGGAAATCGACATGAACAGGCGCGGTGTGTTTTTAGGATGGTCTGAGGGAACACGCGACTGCCCCGGCAAGAAGTTCTCCCAGGTCGAGTTCGTGGCTCTCATGGTGGGTCTGTTCTGGCAGTGGCGAGTCGACCCAGTCAAGGAGCACCCAGATGAGAGCATGGAGGCCGCGCGCCAGCGTGTCCTGGACCTAATCAGGGGCGACTCTGGGTGGGTCCTACTGCTCCAGATGCTGCATCCGGAGCGAGCACCTCTGGTATGGAGAAAAATATAAGTGATACTAATAGACGACAGAAAAAAGGAGAGGAGGATGCTATGGTGATGTGTATATTAGGGCTACAACATGCAATAGATCTCATAAGGTTACTAAAGCACCGGACTTAATAGATTGTTAGTACAGTATAATATTTATACACACATACACGATAATCCAGATTCGTCATTTCCCAAGTCCTCACAGCACTCTGTGGTGATAATGAGTAGGCAATCACGAGATAGTTGAATAGACAGATCCTTCTTCGTTGATTCACCACACAAGTTCCGTAAATTAGATACGAGGGCCCTCGTGGCTGATGAAAATCCCTTGTGGTGTGATATTGTAGTGAATTGTCCTCCAAGGGGGAAGGGGGGATGAGATTATTGATACATAACATATAGAACACAATGCGCGTTAATAGGTATGCATAAACATGAGAGAAATATGTTTCGCCATCAGGCTTCGGTATCTATCAGAAAACTTTCACTTTTGCATAGAGTATTTTTGGCTCCCGAAATACCTTCTCTTTGGCACGAATAGTCTTATACTCTTCGGACAGTTCTAGGAACTCAAAGTTAAGAATGAGCAATATTATAACGGTGTGAAATCTCTTTTTAGCGAGACTATAATTTAATTACTTGTGACAGTTTTTATATGTTAATTTATCTTTTAGACGACTTATATGATGATATACGTAAACAACAACTATATTAGAAGTTTCCTAATGGGACGCTGACAGCTCCATGGCTTTGCGGTTGCCTTGTAAGCCGCTATCGTCAAACCCCCAGTTTTGAAAAAAGCGACCCGATGAAGGCACACCGTTCGAACAGTCTCTCCCGCTCCAGCTCTCTCTGTCTTGCTCGAAGGGTAGAGGATTTCATTTCCCCATACTCAGTACCATCCATGATAACTGGGATTTCCATAGTGCCTTCCGCTTCAGCGGACGTGGAAGTTTCGCTCAAGACACATGAACCTGTTCCCAGGGGCCCGCCGATGAGTTGCAGGCTCAACTTTTGTGGTCCTGCTTCCAAGAGCTCGCCCAGTCCTTCAGGCTCTGGGAACGACTCTGGCCATGATCTAAACCCACTATCGTCATCCTCAACGAAAGACGGATTTCCCGTGTGCGCAAAGTTGATAAAAGATCCGGCTAGTGATCTTGATAGCTCCTTGTCCTCCGGTGAGATCTCTCCCTCGGGGAAAAGACCATTGAAGATGTATTGTGTGTCACTGCCATGGCATGCACCTACATACGGCATACCTACAGCTTTAAACAAGGGAGTCATCATGGTCTGGTTTAAGTCGTATAAACGCACTCCAGGGTATGCGGGGTCGATGGCTTTGGATTGCCTAGACATCTCATAGCCAAATTCTATAGACGAGCATGTGAACAAAATGTCGCGCAAGATGCGGGAGACGCGGAAGTAGTGAACTGGTGCATCCGGGTCTGCCTCAGCTTTTCGTGCCTGGTAGTTCTGGACCTCCTCCTCGAAATCTGAAGGCGGATACAGAGCAAAAAGCTCCTTATAGTCGTCGTCGGTGAGAGCATGAGAGAAACTTTTGATAGGTATTTTCATGGCCTCTTCGGTATGAAATGTAGGAGCAAGCCCCGCGTTGGTGGCCCCATCATCTTGAGTCCAACCATAAACTATCGGAATGCCTTGAGAGGAACTTTGTTAGTTTCGACTAAGATCACAGGAGTTGTGCAACCTACGCTTTACAAACTTTCCGGCCTTGTATAGTACAGACTGTCGATCTGGTAGGAAATCACCATCAACCGATGGAATAAAGGTGAAGAGTCCAGCCGGTGGGTGATTATTCACCGAGTACTCCATGGCTGTTTCTGTTAACTTCTCCATCGGTATCTCCCTCAAGCATCGCAACATCTCCTTCTCATCCTTATTGGCGCATTCTAACTTTTCAGCAACGGCGAGAGTATGTATCTCAGTAGCGTCGGCCGTCATATTGAGTGCCGTGCCGGGAGGCCCAGACATTGCCCAGGCCTGTGTGAAAGGCACTCCCTTCTCCCCTCCATACGCCATGAGATGAAGAGACGTGAATGTGCCGCCGGAGCTGAGTCCGTATACGGTGATCCTTTCTGGGTCGCCGCCAAACGCAGCAATATTGTCTTTGACCCATTGAAACCCAGCCCTCTGGTCCCGCATTCCTACATTCAAAGACTGCTGGTCTTTTAATATTGGAAGGCGTGCAAAGCCAAATATAGTCACTCGATAGTTGAGTGCTACGTAGATAACAGGCTTCTTCAACGACACCGAAAGGGTTATTAAGTTCTCGGGGTCAAAATGAGGATCATATGCAGTGCCTTTGACGACGCCACCACCATAAAGCCAGACCACGACAGGGAGCTTGTCTTGCGGTGTGGTCCCACTAGGCCTGGAGATTCGGAGGCTGAGACAGTCTTCGCTGATGTCGGGGGTATCTGCAAAGAAGGGCGGGATGCCGGGTTTGGACTGCGGACATGCTGGGCCTGGTTCTGTTGCGTCTACCTCGCTTCCTTCTTCGGGTAGAAATGGTTCTGGGGGCGCGAAGCGACGCTCTCCAGAGGTATCGTGGGCAAACTTGATGTTCTGGAAATGATCTATTGAGCTCTTCGTCACACCTCGGTATGTCACCCCGCTTCCCTGGAGCTTCACGATGGGCTCTGCAGTTACGCTGTAGCTGATCGCTAAGCCAAGAAATGCCAGTAGCTTCAAATTCGAAGGCATTATCACGATATCATAGTAAGTTTGTTGTTTTACCTGTGTTGTTGTTTGTAAAGAGTGAGACACAGTAGGAAGAATGAAGCTCCCACGAGAAGAGAAACTGGTGAGGAGAGGAAGTAAGGGGAAGAGCTTCCAAATGTTTGCACCAATAGCAGCTCAACACGGTTATAACAGACAATTGTTACGAAAATATGTTGGGAAACCTATTGTGTTAAGAGGCTTAAAAGGTTTACATAATGATTGAGTAGTTATTGTGGTCTAATTTTGTATTATATAATTACTTTCTTAGCTAGAACGTAATACTATACTTTTAAAGGTATGTTTGTATGGCACTTAAAGGTACGCTTTTGCATAGTTGCGCTGTGAGATTAACAAGTAAAATTTTATATTAACGTTAGTATAATATAAAAACCCTTTAAAGGCTGTGCTTTGTTATTATTAAAGCTGCTTGTCATCTTTCGAAAATAACTGCATGTGGCAGTATATATTGCAACTCTTTGTAGAAGCTAGCCGGTATTTATGAAATTTGAATTATACATGCGTAAGCGTTAAGGTACCTATTTAGTTATTTTGTTACAAATGCATATCAAACAACTTATTCTACTAAGCAACTAAGTTAAAAGGTTTACATGGTAGCTAAGTCGGCATTATGGCTTAATTCCGTATTATATACCTAGTTACGTCTTTGGCTGGGACGTAACACCCCTGCGTTTAAGCACCGACCAAGCATCCTTTCTTTCGTAGGCCGATACACAAAAGCTACGATATATCCTGCCTGCCAACCCCACTGACGTTGACCTTCCCCCCATCAGAGACAGTGAACCAGTCCTTATTTATGACCTTGGTCTTACCCTTTTCGATTACATGGTGTTGTTGACTGAAGGCAGAGGTGGCCGCTTAGAACGTATAGGCAAATGGCTAGTCTATCAGCCGTCAGGGAGGGAGCCCCGTAAATATGGCAGTTCAAATCGAGGCATCCCCTACCAAGCCCGCAGTGATAACTAGAAAGGAGCATCCGGCCGTCACACCCCTCTTCTCCCTAAACAGAATGTGATCGGTAAATTCTGCTCTCATGCAAACATTTACGATCCGCCAAATTCCCCAGATGAGGTATGGCCCCTTATCGCAAAGGAGGTGGAAAGAGTCTACTATAAGGCTGTAATGAGACGGCTGGTTATATCTGATTCCAGGTTCCGGATACAATTCATTGTTAGCCCTTACAACAGGGGCCAAGACACTCGGGTTCTCGATGGCTCCGATGTCCCGCAAATCCATCTCTGGTCCTCGGATCGTATTCTGCAGTCATATTGCCAGCATACTTTGTCCATGCCTGGTTCCTAAGGAGATTGACTAGTTGAGTATCTCCACGAAGACGTTAGGCAAGCCGCGTTAGGAAACGTTGAAGGGCCTCCGAAGGCGACTTTATATATGATACGTGACCTATGCGAGCCGACACAGCTCATCGGAATTCACGGCGGCTTGTCAGGCATTTCGCGTCGAGACTATTTGGACAGATTGTATACGCCGCCCAACTCCTTCCTCTCCATTGGTCCATCCCGAGTGCGCATTGAGCAGATGGCCACGTTGATATAAGCAGCAATACTGGAAGCCCTCGCTCCACGGCTAGAAGTGAAGACTGAGAACAGGGGATGGGTAGCACGTTCTCTCGAGTTGCCGAATTGTACAGTGCGTGCAACCACACTGATAGAGGCTCGTGTGCCCGAGCCCAGCCTCCAATATACGGCTAATGGCCTGCTTAACCACTTAAAGACGACAGATCAGTGCCGCCAGCACATTGTTGATAGTTACATGACCGGGGGTCTGGATGTATCACCTAGCCATTGCATGATAAAAGGCAAGGCTGTGAGCATCCAACACAGTTCGTTACGGGCATACCTACGGAAGTTGTGCACTGGAAGACCACGGCCGGAGCCAGACCGGGAGTGAAATCGGGGTTGCTTCGACAGGGTGATACTGTTGCGAGGGTAGTATCAAGGGCGGCAATGGCAAGGGCAAACACCCCGTGATAATAAGATGCAGTCAAGACTTAACATATGTAACATATCCACTGTAGGGGATTAGCAACTTTAGGGGTAGGACAATATAAAGTAGTATTGTCGACACATTCGCTACCTAGACTTTCATCTCTTGCTTTTTCGGAACCAAGGGAAGGGGAGTGCACAGCCCCACAGATTTTATCAAGATAAAAATAGGGATGAGGTCTTAGCATATAATATTTCAGATTGTTATAGTTCCAAAATTGAATATCGATCGCCCATAGCTTAGGGCTTTTTTTATCTTTTTTTTTTATAAACCAACATTATCATAAAATAGCCTTTCAAAATAGAGTCTTATAACCTTGCCTCTCTTTCAACAACACTTGTTTCTTTTCTTCCTTCTTATAGCAGATTTCATAACTCTATTCCTGCAAGGTAGCAAGGATAATTATTTGGGTCATCCGACTTTTAAAACATAGGTATCCAACAGCACTGAGGTAGTATTGCAATCTATGTTGATTACTCATTACATATGTAGGTATAAGTATATGTATAAGTAGTTGGATAGATCTGCACGGGACTTGTCACATTGGGTAACTAAATCCCTGTAAGTGATATCTGATTGGCTGCAAGGGTCAGATTCGGCACAGACATGCGATGTATGACCGAGAGTTGTTAGATGCATTACAATCCAGATGTGTCAGATAAGCATTTCGCTGCATAATATGTTGTTGGTTGTTGTCAATGTTGGTGTTGGTAGGTGGATATACGTATACATGTATTGGAGCCTATTATAAAACATGGCACAGTCACCCTTCCACATTTGGGTATCTGCTTTGTTCATCTATTCCCATTCAGCACACATTGTCGATATGCCTCCCGAGATACCCTTCAAGCGGCGTCTTTTGAAAGCCATCGGGAGACGTCAAACACCACAGCCGCAACTTAACCAGGACCAGTCATTGTTCTTTAGATTACCGCAGGAAATTCGAAATGCCATCTACCTAGAGGTATGGCGTGCTGCTGGCCTCTCACAGCACATTATATACCACAAAGATCAATCACATTTCTGCCACTGGCCATGTATTTCTGACTTCAGCACCGAGGATGATCGACAGGTTGCGCTCCAGGAGATGCGTGACCGGATACCAGATTCTCAAATAGAAAAGGAACCGTTTCAAATGCCAGACTCCGAATGGGTCTCTCCCCTATATTCAACATGGTATAATCATTGGCGTTGTGAGAGGAAACTGTTCGAGGCGCTTAGGGCTATGGGGGAGGATATTTCTGAACTGCCAACGAACAATGGTCCGTGTCGTGCGCGGGCCACACTCAGTCCATATCTCCCAATGCTGTTGTCATGCAAGAGAATGTATGTTACTTACCTAGGTGCTCAACTCGTATATTTTACCATCAACTGACGAAGACCCTAAGGTATGAGGAGTGCAGTCAATCCATCTACGAGAACACAACCTTCGTTTTCACCGATGTCGAGACCATCCAGAATTTCGTGGGCTTCTGCGGGCAGGCGGACGTGCCCCACCGGCCCCCGAAGCCGTTCCTGCAATATACCCGGGAAATCCACGTATCGGTTTCACCGACGCTACCGGCTTTAGTCCCTTGCTCGTCGCAGGGAACAAGCCAGCACACAGCAAACGACTTCCACTGGCTTCGGTTGGACCGGATGGCCAATTGCAAGACGGTGAAAATATGGATTGCTGCTGTGCACATGGAAACCTACCAGATCACCATGCCGGCCTCCCTACCTCCCATCTCCTGGCTCAGCACGGACGACTTGCGAGACGCATTGCTACCCCTTGGTGAGAACGGCGGAATACAGATTAGTATAAGCACGCCCCTAGAGAAGGACATTGGTCCCCCGAGGGGAGTTGTTCGGGGGCTTACCCAACCGAACGTTTGTCTTTGGAAAAGGGGCTCAGGTGACAAGTTTCACTTGCTTGGCCTTACCATACAATGCTATACTCAAGAGTGAGTAGATTTCGTGCCCTTGTTCAATTAACTCTTAAGAACAATTCCGTGTACTCTTAAGAGCAATAATTATAATGACTGGCGACTAACACTAAATGCAGGTTTGTAGACTTTGGTATGCACGGCGGGTGTAAATATCCAAACAAATACCGATGTTCATGGGTGTATCGTAGACGGTTGTTACAGATGGTAGGAAAATAGAGTGTGTTTTGAACACTATTAAAAGCATTGTCGCTAGACTATAGATCTATTAGTGCCTTAGCATATCCTATTTCACCCAGCATTCATATTTGTATGCTATTAAAACTGATCACGGTACATCGCAATAACATGTTCTCACAGTCATATCGAGCATAGTCCAGCTTGGTTTTCCCATTCTTAAATTGGAAGGATGATTAACTTACAACTTTTATTACTTCTCGTACATATTCTGCAGATACCAGGACTTTGTATAGAAACATCCTCCTAAATTTACTAGGCAAGGAGTCATTTGGTACGATATCCAAGAGTCAGCATGAGAGAATGGACATCACCAAATCTGTAGAAGAAGTGTTGGCTTAGCTATATCGTTGTTATACGAAGCCTAACTAGAAGCTTTCAGCTCAAAGGCATGGGGACCGTATCCCAGTTATCTAAACCCAGTCATTTCAACATATATAATATATTTATGGCCTCCTGATCTCGTATTTACTATCAATTCTCCTAGTTCATTGAGATTCCCTTGCAGCACATAAGAAAATCATTAACACAATTGTCATTAAAATGTTGCTATACACTTTCACCACAAGGCCGTTTATTGTCTACATTTACTAGCATCAACATATATATATATTGACATCCCGGAAAGCTTCTAGGTATATGCAAGTTTATACCTGCATCATGAAAGAAAACCAATATCGTTATAACAGCGGATTGTATTCAATAGACCCCAACTTCGGATTAAGTAGGAGTAAATCTTGTACCAGTTGGCGTGGCTTTACTACCTGAGATGTATGTAGTCGACTGGAACGCTATATATGTTACTTACACAGGGTGCCTTCTAAGAGCAAGGGAGACATCAGGGTTAACATGCAGTAAGCATCCACCGTACTTACACCAAAGCCTTCTTCACTGTCGAAGAGAATAACACCAGGAAGGACATTTGTCAAAGGTGAATACACAGTGACATAGAGAGCAAATAGATAATACACTAACTTTTTGATTTGGTTTTTTTTTTTCGTTTTCACATCGCAGCCGGTCTGCTTCCCCAAGTAGAGAAGACAAGCCTAAAGCTACATACAAAAAGCAACTATGTACACATAATACCAACTTACATACCCCCTCCACACTTTACCCCTGCGCCGTGTTCGCCACCAGCGGCTTCAGCCCGCCCTCGATATACTCCGGGGACCTCCAGTCCGACCAATCATGGGTGAGCAAGCCCCAGGTCTCCTCGAAGTCCTGGGTGCCGGAGCGGGTGTAGTAGCTGCCGGCGACGACCCAGATGAACCAGCCGGCCTTCTGGTCGGCGAGGTAGCTGGCGATGCAGCTGGCGTAGGGGCGCTGCCACTCGGTGGCGGTCTGCTGGAAGCCGAACTCGGTGAGCAGGACGGGGAAGGCGTTCTTGGTGGCGCTGTCGTCGGGGTGCATGGCCTGGAAGCCCTTGCTGTACAGGTTGTTGTTGATGCTGGAGCAGCTGCCCGCGTTGTTCTCGTAGTTGTGGATCTCGAGGACCAGCTTGTCGGCGAACCCGGGGAAGCCGCCCGCCGCGGAGAAGGTCTCGCTGCCGGGCGTCAGCGCCGTGCCCTGCACCACCGGCGTGACCCAGGTGTCGAAGTCCAGCCCCGAGAGGAAGATCAGCGGCGCCGGGTTGGCGTCGTTGATGCTCTTGGCGCCCTCCTTCACGTTGGCGTACCAGTCGCGCCAGTTGTAGGACTGCGAGCTGAGGGTGCTGTCGTCGGCGGGGGTGCGCAGCTCGTTGCGCAGCGACATGCTGGTCAGGGCGGTCCAGGCCTTGCCGTGGTCGGCCATGTAGGCGAGCCCGCGCAGCCAGTTGGCGACGACGAAGTCCTTGTCGCCGAACCAGGCGTTGCCGTCGGTGGTGGAGCAGCACCAGGCCGCGCGCGACATGTGGTTGTCGAGGTGCACGTGGATCTGCTGCTTGGCGCACTCGGCGGCGACGGCGTCGAAGACCTGCAGCCGCGTCGTCGAGTCGCCGAACGATGGGTTCTTGGCGAGGAACTTCTGGTACACGGCGGTGCCGTTGGCCTGCCCCAGCGCGTTGATGAACGAGTCCTGCACCGTGGTGTCCTTGCCGCCGTTGGCGTAGATGTCGTCGATCATCTCGATGGCGTAGGTCAGCCGGATGGAGTTCATGCCCAGGCTCTTGAGCTTGCTGACCACGCCCTCGATCGACTGGTACTGCAGGCCCTCGGGAATCATGACCTCGCCGTGGCCGGGCCAGTTTGCGCCCGCGTAGACGATGGTGTCGCCCCGCGCGTTCTTCATCTCGGTCCCATCCACGACGAAGGGGCCGTACGGCCAGGCGTCTTGGCGGGCCTCCTGGACAGGAGAAGCCCAAGCGCCGAGGGTGAAAACACCACTACTCAGAGCGAGCAAGGAAGCAAGCGAAAACTTCATCTTGATGATGAAACTTAACGAGAGGAATGGATGGTGATGGGGGTTAGCCTCAGTCGCTTGCTAAGTCAGCTCACCTCGTCCGCCATGGTGGGTGAAAGTCCAGTTATATATATATGCGCCTAACACGCCATAAGAACGATCTACTATAACTTCGCTTCGCCTTACCTCCCGGGAGATGCCGCCAGAGAGCATAGACCGTCCAATAGTCACCCGGGGAGTGGAGATTACAGAGGAGCTTCCTCAACCCAGCCGTAAAGGGTAGGGTAGGGGAGCATTCATGCGAAAGGATAATCTGGCCGAGCTCGAGCTCGAGTTGTGTGCGCACGGGTTAAGGTGTTATTTCCCCCGAGCGACCGAAATTCACCACCTGTCATATCAGCCTCCAAGCCATTGTTATAAGCGACACGAACAAGCGCTCGATCGTAAGTCGTATATCCCCACTGCCTAGCCCACAAGCCAACACCCGCGAACCAGTGTACCTAGGCCCGGGATGACGTTGGGAGCATTAGGCCAAGTTCGCCCAGCTTGGGAGAGAGGGAGGGGGGGAGAAGGTGAGTGGGGATTTTCTCTCATGGAGGCAGGGTCAAGAGGGAATAGTACCGCCGGCTAGGGTAGCAAGCTGTATTCTCCCCGCGCTTTCATCCACATTGCCGAACGTTACTATCTTCTCCACACCCCTTTTCGTATTAAATCGATACATCGTTACATAAGTACTATATCTACCGCAGGCCAGCTCGAGAAGTATTCATATAGTAGCATATTTATTCCACCTGATACTCTAACCTAGGCTATTTACGAGGCCCCCCCCCCGGTCAGGCGTCTAGACTTGATTGAATTCCAAAAATGGAAATGTGTTCCATTGTGTTCCTGTTCCTGGCAGGATGGTAGATCGCGGCGGTGACGGAACGTAAAAGAGGGTGTGGGAGAGAAGAGGAGAGGGGGAAGGACAACAAGCATTGGCATGATCAATCTTACGAGCGCCACGTGAGAGACACCAGGGTATCATTGTGCCAACTTTAGAACACGATCAAAAAACTGGGCTGAACGGGTTGACGGGAAGTTTACACGCAGCACACCGTTTCTTTTCATAGCAAAACAGGTAGACAAAAATTATTCCGGTTCGCTCACTCTTCAACCCCGTCACATTTGCTCTAACCTAGACTGCAACAACACTAGATTGACCTAAACTAATCTACATTTGAGATAGCAGGCATAGCCTTCATAACCGCCATGCTACCTAGATATTGGATAACCGCTTTCACATGTCTTATTCTTATTCCTCCTCTTGATGTTGATCTTAGTCTTGCTCTTCCTTGGATTTCTTCTCGGTTTGCGACGATTCCGGGCCGAATCCCACCTCATCTCACCTCGCGCTGAACATAGGTACCTCCTAGCCTTCATATCAAAGTTATGCTAGGTAGGGTAGGTTTTACCTTATCAATCTACAATAATTCTCTCACTCAACGCCACGACGTACGAACCACGCTAGCTCCGTCTCCGGAACTCGACCATAGGTCCATCCTTCAAGCTCGTGAACTGATCTATGAGCTGGAATTCGTCGGGGCGCTGGCGGCCCCACTCGAGATCGGGTCTACCCTCGGCGGGGTCGAATCCGGCCGAAGTCTTACGTAGGTCGTATAGGAATAGGACGCGAGCAAGGGTAGTCGACATTTCCACGTAGGCGAGGCCTTTGCCGATACATCCGCGGGGACCGATCGAGAAGGGGCAGAAAGCGCTCTGGGCGACGGCGGTGTCGTGTTCTGTCACGGTGCCGGCGCCAGCGCCGAAAAGGGCCTTAGGTTGGCCGGTAAGCCACCGTTCAGGCACGTACGTGAACGGCTGTGGGTAATAGGCCTCGTTGTGGTGGATGGTATAATGCGGCGTGCCCACGATGGTGCCTGCAGGGATGAGCTCGCCGTCAATGGCGGCCCCGCCCTCCAGCACCTCACGAGGCGGGATGCCACCGACCGAGGGGGACATGCGCATGGCCTCGTCGATACATGCGCGCAAATAGGTGCACCCGTTGAGAGCTGCGCCTTGGTGGATCTCCTCTACATCGCTGAACCGTGACCGCACTTCCTCGACCGCCTTCTGCAGCGCACGGGGGTTGCGTACCAAGTAGAAGAGCGTAGCAGCCATGGCAGTCGAGGTGGTGTCTGAGCCCGCGATGATAAGCAAGTTCGATTCACCCCACAACTCGGGCGTGGAGAAGCCCTGACCAGTTTCCGGATCACGGGCCTTCAACAGGTGGTAGAAGAAATCGCGACGGTCGGTATCATCACCCAATTTCGTTCGCTCCGTTAACTGGGCCTTGCTGTACGCCATATACTTGGCACGCCCAGTGGCAATTCTCCGGAATAGGATCTTGTCGAGATGCAAGGTTTCCACCAGACGCATCGTCCCGCACTACTCTCTCGGTCAGCCATCATATGTTCCCCATTTCCTCCTAGCAATGCAAATAGAACTCACGATCAGATGTCTCGTAGTGGCCAGCGATACCAGTTCCAGAGCATATCGGTTATCAGGCTGTTCTAGCATGTGAAACGCCTTTCCATAACAGAGATCGCCGAGGATATCCATAGCGAGATAGTTGCACCAGTCTGACATGTTCTTGGGCTCAGTCCAGCCCTTCCGCTCGTTGGAAGCTCCCAGCCCAATCTGTTGGCAGAAGGTCCGAATGTTGGCGAGGATGTACCGTTCCATCTCCTTCATGGCCGAGTCGGAGAAAGCCTGGGCCAAAACTCTCCTCTTCCTCGCGTGTAGGGTCTTGTCCCGCGCATTATGCGTGTTGGGGGCGGGGTGGACGAAGGCATCGTAGAAGGGGGCCTTGCGTACATTCGCTCGGAAGCCGTAGATGTCCTTCAGGGCGGCATTGGAGTTGAAGGAGACGCTGTTGGGACCGAATCGCACAACTCTGCCTACGAATTGTTAGTTGGCATGTTTCCCATTTGTCCGCATTCCTCGCCCATTGTGTGTTATTATTGATTCGTCTTACCATATTTCTGGTGCATCCGCCAGAATTCTAGATGGCGGTCTCCTTTCCAGGCATGGTATAATTGGTATGCGTCGGTGATCTTGGCTAGGAATGGGCCGGGATATTTGGCTAGAGGATGGAAAAATACTCGGTATACGACTAGACCGGTGGTCTGGGGATAATGTCAGTACATACTTCTTCCGTTCCAAGTGTTGTTTTTTTGCTGTTGTTTTTGTTTTGTTTATTGTCTCGCTTACATAGATCAATCCGCATGCCACCACGCCGGTCAAAACGTGGCATATGTCGATGGCCGCCGCCATGGTTTTCCTCTTTTTTTTTTTCTTCTTCTCTCTTCAAATATGCTGTTAAATAGCTAGTTAGGTATTAACTGTGAGAGTGAGATTGAGGTCTTCGAAATAAGTTCGATCGAAAAAAAAAAAAAAAAAGAATTAAGGTATCATGGCTTTCCTCTGTACAACGTCTAAAAGAAAAGTTCGTCCAAGGTTACTCCCGAGGTTACTCAGGTATATAACCTTTTTTTTCTCTTTGCTTCTAAGGTCTCTCCTTCCCTCCCCTCCTCCCCCCCTAACACACAATTAAGCCAGCTACGTATTACATACATACTGGCTCCTCCCTCCAAAGCTTCCCAAGATTGTCGGTACTTCGGTTTGTTGCGGGCTAGTCGCTTCTCTCACCGACAGGCTCGATTATGACGCTGACTTGCCTAATCGGGGCTATCCAAAGTACGGCTAGCCGCGGAACTGCTGCCTTCTGGTCTTTCTTCTCATAATTCCGCCCAAATACCGCGTTTGGATTGCTAATAATTCGTTTTGTCTCATTGGCTAGGTCCGTTGCTAAAGAACTGATCTGTACATTTCAACTTCTTTTGTTGTACAGGATGTGTGTTAGTCTGTCAGCTTTCCCCATTGTTGTCCGCACCTAGTTGGAGATATCATGATGTACCCATACCCATGGTGTAGTAAGCGTAGATCAAGAGGTTGGTTTTGGTAACCACGTAGACAAAAATCAATATTTGCTTGAGTGCGGTCCACCAGGTAATATAAAAACAAATCTAGGTCACTATGAATCATCTGTTTCGGTGACTCGGGAGTTGGTAGGTCGGTAATTCGGTCATGTACTAAGGTCCGGGGGGGTTGCGGTGATGCCCACTTACACCCGTCTCTTCTCCACATATTGCCGTTCACTTCCAGCTCTTACACTCTTTCAACTCAACCTTTGCTTTTGATTATTACATAGTACATACAGAACTGAACCAGGTTGCAATCCTTCGAGTGCAATGCCGATTGGCTCTGTTTCTTGCTGATTTTATAGCCGAATATGAACTCACAATAACGTCACGTTACGTAAAATAGGGTCAAGTGGCAGATGGTCATAGTGTACGAAATCCCTATTTATTCACCGACGCATCCCACTAAGTCCCCGCGAATCCGAACTTGCATACCTACTACCTACTCCTATAGGGTTATAATACCTAACTCCTAACCTTTCAACTGGGGAAAGAAGCACAAACAGAAGAAGCCAAGAAAAAAAATCGAGAAGAAAAAAGATTTTTTCTCACACACTGATATAGCGTAGTGTGGTGTGTAAAGTCGGGAGTTAACATATCCAAGCACAGCCAGGTGAGGCCTCTCCTACTCCTATGCGGTAAGTAGGACCGTACATCGTCATCATACCCTGAACCACGTGGTGTTCATAATATGCACAACTCCTTAACTTATCTGGTAAGGTTAGCACAACATCTCGTATTACACGAGCGTCTAAAGTTTATCTAGGTAGAGTGTTGCTCATGACTGCTCATGACTGGCTGACTGGTCCAGCTGGTTTCCTATTGACAGAGAAGGAGAGAGGAAAAGAGAACAGGGGTTCCGATAATGCAGTGTGCAGTAGCGCGCAGTGGGGATGGGATGTGGGGTCCACATGTTCGCAAGGTACGAAAGGTACGAAAAGTACAACATATTCGCGTGATCACCCGACCAGAAACCAAGTATTCTCTGTAGTACCCCAACTAAATCCACCCGCCGACCCATAATGCTTATTAAACTCCGAAACAAGCAACTTTCATAAAGCTAGCAGACCTCAGCCAATCCCGTATCGAGAAATGAACATCCCTTCCCCGGTCACTCGACAGGCTCTAAAGGGGGGATTGTCTCATTTGACTGGATGGACGCGGGACCCTTTGACGAGGGACAAGGTCCTATGCTTTTGGTTATGCGTGTAACCTAGGTAGGTACCTCCTTATGCTGGTATGTAATGTGTATCACTTATTCCCAATACAGGTATCACTTCCTCACCTGTTTGTCCTCTTTTTAATATGTTTGTTTCAATACGTTTTACTCGCGTATTATCTGATCGGCCTTATTTATTTTTTATTCATTATTCTTTTTTTTTATTCACTAACAATTCTTTAATTCCAGCAATCAATTACACACCCACTCAGAGCCTATTCTCGTCAGCTCTGTTTCACTAACCCCTTAAGACTTTCCAAATGTTGTAACTGAGGGATCGACCAACTTTCTACTTTCTAACTTTACACACACTCATTCTTTCTCTCTTGCTTCCTTTCCTCTTCTCTCTCTCTTCCTCTACACACACGACAACGGCGGTATTCACTCCTTCAGAATTATTTTGTTTTGCTCATCCCCGCCATCATCGTGTGCGATTCTTTCAGTTCATATTATACTACTTATACAGTGCCACTCCTTACGATTTTTTGAAAAAGAAGAAGAAAGAGAGAGATTAGAGAAGGTGATTTTTATACGACTATTTGGAAAAGGAAAAAACCCGTATTGCCAAGAAACACCAAGATCAAAATCCACTTATAGCCTTTGAACGAGACGCCAACGATTGCGATATATATATATTCGAGGAAATAAGACACAGAACTAAGAAGACCGAGACGAAGAAGAGGAAAATGGACGAACAGCTCGCCAACTTGACCCCATCCGTGCGGTTTGCCAGACTAGCCCGCCAACTCCTGGTTCGTGACGATGAAGACGACGCCAAATGCCATCCCTCCCCGAACATCAACCTCTGTGAGAAAACCGGCATCTCATCGCACTCAGCCGAGATCGTGCTTGGCGTTATATGGTAATTCCACCACCCGATTCCGTCCTTCCTCCCCATCACCACTGTTGTAGTAGTTATTGTTATGTAAAAGAAACCCTCTCTCTCTCTCACAGAAAAAGAACCAAAAACAAAAGGGACATGGGTTTCTGATCGATTGGGCTGGGGAAATGTTCTCTTTTCCTCTCTCTCTCTAGTTTCCTCATCGTCGGCGCCACCCTCACGACCCTGACCATCTTCCACCTGCGGCGGCAGCGCAGCGACGCCAGCGAGTGGCCCAAGAACAACCAGGAGCTCGCCGACTACGGCCTCGACGTGCCCGAGCCCATCAACAAGCCCAAGAACACGTACCAGCAGCCCAGCAACCCCGGCAGCGGCGGCGGCGGCGGCAAGCCCTCGTCCCGCAACTCGCTGGACCACCTCGCCCGCTCCCTGCGCAACCACGACGGCCCCGGCCACCCCGGCAGCCGCGATCACGACTACGGCTACAAGAAGCGCCACGACGACGATATCTCCCCCAACATGAAGCCGGTTGAGCCGGCGAGCCAGCTCTGAAGGAAACACCACCCTGTAGAAAGGTAGTTGATCGATCGATTGGTTTGTTTGCTTTGGTTTTCTCATCTTGGGATATATCAGCAGCGGGAAAGGGGGGACCGCGCAGGATGGGGGGAAGAAGTGGAATGGTTTCCACTATTCTCCCTCCCAAATTAAGTCCCCTGCCGCCTTCGATGCTATCCCTCTGGCTCATAACATAATTCTGTCTGCCGGTCATCCTGGAGATGCTAAGCTATAGAATTATATTTTGCTCCACGGGGGATTGGGAGGTTAGGAGGTTAGCCTCATCTTTTTTTTTTCGTTGTCTGGATAAAGTCACGGCTTGTACCATAAAGCCGGTGTGTTTAGAGAGAAAGGTTTCCCTCATTTTCCAGGGGGTCAAACTAAATCATTGTAGGGTAAGGGAAAGGAAGGGAGAGGAGTTGTCCTGTTGTTGTTGATAGTTGAGGTTATCGTTTCGCCCCGAGAGAAATAGGAAGACCAAAGCCCTTTTTACCTCCGCTTTGGTGAACCCAGCAGCCAAACGGGGAGGGGGGCTTATGGTCTTTTTGCATATGCTCCTTACAGTCCGGGTTTCTGTTCTTTTGGTGTTTTCTCGGGTGCTATTGGAGGCACGGCAGCATGTACATGTAACACACGCACGTTCCTCGTGGGCGAAACCTTTGAATATGAGATACCATTTGCTTTTTTGAGTCCGAGATATGCTATTGTGATAGGGTATGGACTGGTAGGTAGGATATACATATGACACGCCGATGATATCTAACTAACCTACTCTGACCGAGGAGTTGAGCGGATATAAGTTATACTATTAGTATAGCACATTGGAGAGAGTAGCGAACAGTTTTCATAGCGAATGTAATACCCTTCCCTCATGTTATTCCTCAGTCCCTCCTCTCACGTCCTACACGGTATGTAACCCTCGAGTGCCTAACCCAGCAAGTAGGTAGATCTAGATAATCTAGACTCTTCTCACATTATCTGATACTTGCCCGTTTACCTACCTACTCGCCGCTCTACCAACTCTCTCGATCCTAGCACACCACCAGATAACCTATACCCAAAACTCCCCGTCAGCAGAACGAGATAAATTAGCCTACGCAAATACCTACGATATTTAGATAGCCCCTTGGTTTTTACAGGTATCCCTTAAATCTCTATCTTGTACCACGAGTAAGAGCGCGGGTTATAGTATACATCTAGCCCAAGAGCAGGCTAGATAGATAGATGTGTAGGCTCGGTAGGAAGGGAAGTAGTTGTCGATACATACGGAGGTTACAATAATATCATCTTCCCCTACTCTCCTATACTATCCAATCCTATCTACTTATCCGTCTGTATATCCTTCGTCTAATCCCACAACCATTAACCCCAGCCCCTTTTCTCCTCTACGTCATCCGTCACGGTCCTATCCCTATTCCCATATATTACTTTTTGTCTTGCCTCTTGGATATCCATAGGTAGTCGTACTACCAACTTTCCGTCAAAGTCATAGGTATTCCTTATTATCTCCTCGTTTCCCTCGTTCGTCCCTTCCTCTTTCTTTCTGATACCTAACCCATCCCTTCTCTCTCCCACTAAATCTACAAAAGAAGGGAAAGAGATAGAGAGCGTTAAACTAGGTACTCAACAAAATATCACCAACTAGCAACAATCAAAGATCGAAAAGCGAAATACTTTACTCCACGAAATCCCCTTTTCTCTCTCTCTCTCTCTCCTATATCCATCTATCACCTACGAGTTATTCTCTCTCTTTCCTATGCCCCCCCAAGAAGCGAAGAATAAAACCCAAATCGAAATCAAATCAAAAAGGAAGAAAAAACACTCATTATTTGACCTCAAAAAATAAATAATAAATAGATAAACCCCTAAATAAATAGAAACTAAGTAAACCTAGTTAAACCCCGTAAAGTAAGTAGGTAAAGGAGCAGAAGGTATATTCTCCCTCCCCTCCCGTCTCTCCCCCCCTTCCCCCTCCCCTTCCCCCTTCCCCCCCCTTCTTTCTTCCACCCTACCCTTTCCCACCTCCACATATCCCTCCTCCCTTTTTTTCTTTCTCAAAAACCCTTCACCTCAAGAAAATAACAACATAAGTATCGCGTGCGTGTATATGATGTGTGTGTAGTAAGGTTATACGTTTCGTGTTTTTGTTGCGTGCAATGTGTGTGTGTGTGTGTGTGTATGTGTGCGTGTTTATGCGTGTCCAAAAAAAAAAGGTAAAAAAATAAAATAATAAGCTCCAAGGCGCTGATGATGATACTACTGCCCCTTTAAATTGATCAGGTAATTCCCTTTTTTTTCTCTTATCTCTCTCTCCTTTGACCATATGAGGAAGAAAAAAAATCCATAAGCCATAATCTACAAACTTTTACAACTACTTAAAACGTTGCACGTTGTAATGCCTGCCTGCTTTATACACATACGATGCTTTACCATCTAAGTCCCAAAATAAACGCCGCGCTTCTCACTCACTTCGACCCAAATACATTAATTATCCAGCCCAGCATACGCACTTAGTTGGTTCAATAGGAACGTCCACTTCTGGTTCTTGAGGGTTTGCAGAGCGCCCAACAGACTATCTCGTGTCGGTAGGGCGGCTGGCGGTATACTAGTCACATCATTGGGATCTCTCGCCTTCTCGCTTAGCCTCTTTAATGTGGACACGCCGAACGTGATAATAGTGGTCAAATCAGTGTCTTCGCGGGGTTGGTTCCTAGGATTGGCGCCGACGCGGGGAGTCGGCTCAGCCTGGGTACACAGCGTACGAACGAGACGGAAGAGATTTTGCGCAAATCCCTCGCTAGAGGACAGCCAAGCTCTGGTCAACCCCGTCTCATAGCCTGGTGCCAGTTGCGCGATGATATCGGCTGCCAGCAAACCCTGCATTAATAACGGCTTACGAGCTTCCACATAGGAAGGCAAGTTCCCGGGGCGACTCTCCTTAGTCTGGTCCGGAATGGGAGAGATCGCCAATGCAAAGGTACGTGTAAGCAGCTCGTATGGAGTAGAAGCAGCGGCATCGGTAGCAAAGATGGCCTTGTAATATGTTCGGTTCGGCTCGTCTCTGGCGAGAAGCTTGGCTAACGAGTCGACAGCATGAGGCAGATACAAATGGATCAAGGGCTCGAATGGGGAGAAAACAAGCTTGTCCGCCGTCAAGTCCGGTACTGGCGATGGAGCAAATGCTAGTAGAAACTGGAGGAGACATAGCGCTTGTTCACGCCCCGGTATCTCTATGGACGCAGCAATGTTAGATAGCAGAACTATGACGTCTTTCATAAAGTCGAGAGTATTGGAGGCAGAGCCGAGGAGGTTCTCGTGTGTGCCTAAGGATCGGATCACACTGCAAAGGAATTTAATGACTACTTCTTCGGCGAGAAGGCCCTGATTCAGCTCCGTGAAAGAGAAATTGCGCAGAATTGTCGTAATAGCCAGCAGTCGGTCCGCAGCATGTTCGAGTTCATAGTCCTGATCTCCAAAGACATGCACCTTGCGTAAAGTCAGGTTCTCTACGCGACAAGCCCTGGCGACATCCTCGTAACATGAAAGATCTATTTCGTCGGAGACAGGTTCTGCTTTTTCGGCGAGCAGGTCGACTTGCTCCTCTGCACAATCAATCAGGGACTCCACCAGATCTTCGCACAGCCTCAAGTCCAACGTGAGACTGGGAATCGTTTCCCGTGAGATGGATCCAAGCGTGTCGAGGGCAAGCCGGACCTCCCCATGTATACCACATTGTAAACTTTTCGTGAGAGCTTGTATGTCGATACTGCCTAGCTCCAAGGCCGGCGGTACACCCGGCCTCCACTTTTCCAGCTCGACTCCTAATTTGGCTATCGAATTAAGTTCGAAACCACCATGACCTATCTCCCGTGAACAAGGGACATAGACCTCGGGGTCTGCCGAAAAGGGCCCCGGGAAGGGGAGAGTTGATGCACCATTTACATGCGCGCTGTCGGCCTGTTGATGGGCAGGCAGTATCGCGACACTGCTAGTCTTGCCTGTGGAGGCCGGTGATTGTATAGGGAATTCACCAGTGGCAGGTGTCGCATCTACGCTCCGCGAAATACTATTTCTCATGTGCCCTTGGGGGGGTCCGGGCTGCTGAGGGCCCATCTGCCCATGCTGCGGTGTAGAGAAGCCGTTAACGTTGGCTTGCGGTACACCAGGCGCAATCTGCTTGACGGGCGTCTGCACGTGTGGCTGTTGTACTTGATGCTGCCCCGGATGTGGATGTTGGCCCGGCGGCATCTGGCCCATCCTCTGAGGAGTCCCCGGGCCTGGAGCCCCTTGCATACTGCCTGGCATAGCCGTTTGCTGCTTCATCTGACTGTTCCGGGACTGCTGCATCGCCCATGCTTCTTCGAATTTTAGGAGATTTCGCTCGTAGATAGCTTTTACTTGGTTGGGTGCGGAGGGGATTTGTTGCGGATGGAAGCCTACAGATGAGGCGACTTGGGTCCACAGATTACCACCACAGACGTTGCGATAACCACCAAACTTGGAGACCATATGGAAGAGTTGAAGTAGATGAAGCGGGCGGCCTTCGATGACGGGGTTCGTATCTAGAGGTAATTGTTTCATGTTCATGAACGTGGTTAGGTTTTTCAAGAAGCTGTCTGGGTTAGATCCTCGAGGCATCGGCGGCTGCTGTTGTTGAGGGCGCATCATTCCCGGAGGCATCTGGCCGTTTTGCATAGGCATTCCTTGCTTAGCCATCATCCCCCGGCCCTGGGCCATGTTTTGCGCCTGCATTTGTGCGGCCATGGGCATATTGCCTTGCGCAGCATACTGTTGCTGAAGACGCATCTGGTACATCATCTTCTGTTGGTCTATACTACCACGGCCTTGTGCTTGCATTTGCTGCATTTGCTGTATCTGCTGGGGAGTGAACATGGCACCTGGGTGCATTTGGCCCATCTGCGCCATCTGCTGAGGCATCTGTTGAGGCATCTGTTGAGGCATCTGCTGCGGCATCTGCTGCGGCATCTGCTGCGGCATCTGGCCCATCTGCTGAGGCATCATCTGAGGCGCCATGGGATTTTGAGCAGATGGCGGTCTGGGCGGTGCAGGTGAGGGCGCATAATTTGGGTTGAACCCTTGAGGGAAATTCTGAGGATTCATGAACATACCCGGCTGCGGCGTGCCACCATGATCGGAGGGGACAGGCGACGCCTGAGGGCCGAACTGCTGCGACGCAGGTGAAAAAGGATGAGGCGACGCGGTATTAACGCGCTGCGGCACGCTGCCGGGACGAAGCTGGTTGCCGGCCATGACAGGCGACGGCGACGCGTTCGCAGACCCATTGGGCTGTAGATGTGGATAATGCTGCTGGCCGGGGTTCTGGGGCTGCATCGCATTGGGCTGAAACCCAGGGAAGGGCGACTGCTGGGGGGTATCGGCGCGCGACGTGGGCAGCATGCCGGGGTTCTGTCGCGGCGACGCGCCGATGCTATCTTCTCTCGGCCGGGGTCGTTTCGAAGGTATTACGGGGTTGGTCTGATAGACGGGATTCGAGAAGGAGGGCGAGGCATTGCGCATCTGGCCATTCTGCATAGCGGCCATCTGATGATTGGCAAACTGCTGGCCGGCAGCGTTGGGGTTGAATTGGCCCGCATTGGCCATAAAAGCCGCGGGGTCCATCATACCAGCGCCGGCTATTGAATTCGGATCGTTCATGTGAGGGAAGCCGTTGCCATTATGGTTGGGGACGGCAGCGGCCTCGTTCATCCAGGAGCTCATGACGGGTGGAGTCGCGAAGGGGAACCCATCTGACTGGGAATCAGGCAACGTCAGCAATCAAGATGCAAATAAGTTAGTCCATTGAGATGGAATAACTAATGAAAGAGATGGATAGTGTCGGACGCAGACGTTGTCGCGATGGAAAAGTCGCGTCGCGGGTCGAATATTGGGGGGTGGGCTTGTTCTGGTCAAGTTTGACCGGGACGGTGGATATATTTTTGCTGGGTGCTGGGTGATGAATGCTTTGGTGCGGATGCTGTTTTGCGATCGGGGTAAGGAAAAAAAAATATCAAACCGGAAAAAAAAAGAATCTTAGTTGGTATGGGTATGGGGGCGGTGATGGTAAATTGAAAAGTCAGGCAATGAATGGGTGGATATGGATAGAGAGGAAGGGAGGGGGTCTAGTGAGTGTAAGTGTAAGTGTAAGAGCAACAAATTGGTAACAGAACAATATGTACGGAGTAAAATGTACGGAGCAAAATGTAAATTGGTAGGGGAAATGGGTATTGTAGCAGGCTGGGAAATCACTAGCAAATGGTTGAATCAGCGCACAACTGACTTGATGCTAGCAGGAGTAAGAGGCCTGTAAGTCCACTAGCCTTTCAGTAACTAGATATGCTGACAGGCAACAAAACAGCAGATATGATAGGTAGCTTAACAGATAACCGAGATGCTACCTAAGGCCAGGCATGGGGGGAAAGGGCAGAATAGAGAGAGACAGAGAGAAACAGAGAGCGACAAGACACCCTGAACACTAAAAAAAAAAAAAAAAACACCAGCGCGGAACGATTATGAGGATATTTTAGTGCAGTGAAACTGGAGACGGCGTTTATGTCGCTTTCGACCACAACGCGCTTGTTCGCTTGACCAAGCCCCCCAAACCTGAATACAAAGTAGAAAAGGCCTGACGTGGTGCGCGTACCTAGTTTCCCTTATCGTTTGGCTAGTAGTGTATGTGTAAGGCAATCAAGATAGACTAGAGTTAGATAGAGAGAAATGATGATGATGATGATGATTATGATAATAATGGATGATGATCGCGACGGGTTTGCGTCCCGACTATGCGAACAGATTCGACCAACACCCAAAACAGATGCGGATACCCAGCACTAACAGATGGTATATGAGAAGTCATGGGACGATATCTTCGCATCTATCCATTATACTTGTTTTTGGAATATATCGGCCGACCGGGGGTGGATGGGTGTGTGGGTGTGTGTATGTGTGTATGTGTGTGGTAGAATAGAATACCAGAGGGGGGGAATTGAAAATAGAGTAATGGAAAAAAAAAAAGATAGTCAGTCTTACCTAACAGGCGCGTTTGGGGGGGAAGAAGGGAGTTGGAGTGGAAAGAAGATTGTGTCTATGTGTGTGTACGGCAATGTGTGGTAATGTGTATGGTGGTGGTGATGGTAAGTGTGTATACGATACGTGCGTGTATCTGTGTGTTTGCCTTTTTCGGGGTACCGGAATCTTAACAAATCTAATAAAAAAAGGTTCTGTATGATAAAAAAAAAAAACTTAGGTTCTGTAATCGTCCTTGTCTACAAAGTCTCTCTCTCTCTGGTGGTCTGGGAGGAGAGGGCGAAACGAGGCGAGGCGAGAAAGGCACCTTTCTGGGTGGAGGAAAGGCTGGATCAAGATTTTTTGTCGGTTTCAATCACAGAACGCCAAGAACTAGAGGGAACGTGAAATAGTTAGGACTAGCCACCGAGATTGAATGGCCAGGTTGGTCGGTTGTTCAGTGGAGCTAAGCCTGTATGGGTTTAGACCAGATGTGATGCGAGCTCGTGTATCCGCCAGGTGTGTCTTCTCTGTCGGATTGGCCACTGGCGGTTCAGGATCGGTGAGAGTATGGCATGGCACAAGACGCGTGGGCTTGCTGGGTGGAGAAAACAACAACCGTAAGAGACAGAGTATCTTTTGGCAGACTCTCCCACCAAAAAAGAACCTGACTGTCTATCCCGAGGATTACCCCGGGGAAAATCAAAATAAGAGAGCACAGACCATTCTCCTCCAGCTTAGAGAGTGAAACTAGGGTAGTGTAGCTTGACAAAGCCCGCTAACTTTAGATAGCACTGCCAGCACTGCCACAATTACACCCAGCTCACTGACTGCTGACTGCTACCTACACTGTTAGGTAACCTCTGCTACCGCTAGGTACCTGACCTTTACCAGGTCAGGCCAAACAGCAAACCAGTAAATAAGAGAACAAAAACGGAAAGAAAAAAAAAAGGAATAGACAAGGAAATATGCAACAAACCAAAACTTACAACAAGATCCAACCAAGCTTGAAGATACCTCGAAAAGATTCCAAATACGCCATCTTCGCAAAGATGAAATAAAACAAACTCGGTGTATCATTCGAGATGAGCGTTGGTGGTTCGATTTCCTTTTTATTCTTCTTTTCTTTTTCTTTCCTTCTGGCTTGTTTTTTTAAAGGGACCAGGAGTGAGGGGGAAAAAAAAAAGAATAATAATTCAGAATGAAAGTAAAAAAGAATGCAGAAGAAAAGAAGCAACATCCGGAGGCATCAAGACTTCTTGTCCTATCCCTGGTAGATGCTCCATTCCAGTCTCACCGTTTAGCGGCCAGGAAGGGATCACCACATTGCGTGTGCATGTATCACCACGTCAAAGGCGTCCGTCTGCCCTCCGGTTCGCATATTTGCGCCTAGCCATTGCAGCACACGTAGCAAGTGTGGTTCTCCGTCATCGGACCCTTTCCTATTTCCTCGATTCCTTGAGTCACTTGTTACCGTGCCGTGTGTATCATCTTTCCTTGTCCTCGCGCGGCGCCCGGCCCATTCGACAACCCATCAACTTGACCATATGAAGGACGTGGTATTATATGAAAAATAAAAGAAGGGTAAGGAATAAGAAGAGCCCGTAAAAGATGAAGAATCAAGAGTCATCCTCTGAATCAGGAAAGAATTCCTAATATTGGATCCGTAGAGAGGGGGACGGAGGGCCACACCATGATAAACCCTTCTTAACCTCGGCAGTACGGTAGGACCTTGCAGGAGAATAAAAGAAAGAACAGAATAGGAACCCTCATCGTCATCGAGCTGAACTTTGTAAACGGCCGATGGACCTGAATCTCCGAAGGTGCCGTAATGGGAAAGAAAACCCCATCCTCGATCCAGCAGTTGGTTTATATAGTTGATATGCCGGGGCTGCAGATCGCCTGCGCGGTACACTGTTCTAGTCAGAGCGCGCGGCGAAGCGAGCAAGATATGCTTGGCAGGATCGATGAGTATATATATACATAGTAGGTATATATGTAATTTAGGTTTGACCGGATGAAAAAGAATCGTCCGGTAATGAAGTCATCTTGTGAGCCATAGCGCCAGCTATAGCTATTCTCAACACAGCCATGACGATGATGGTCATGGCCATGCTAAAGCATAATAATGATGAGGATAATGGCTAGCTCGACACATACACACACACACACACACATACACACGAACAGCTACGTAATGTGGTGGCTGCAGGGCTGAAAATGCTGACAATAACTGCTGTATTGGTGCAAGTCGCAGCGAGAGGTCCGAGTCTGACGGCTGCAAGTGTAACCAATGGGACGACATCGGTGATCCATGGCTGCGGGTTGCTTGTGGGTTGCAAGGACCTAGACGATCCCAAACCAAACGGATAGTTCGTCTTTTAAGGAATGGTGAGAGAAGACAGGCAGACAGACAGACAGACAGCATCTAGTATTTGTTGTTTGTTGTTGCTGCTGTTGCTGCAGTGTCAACCAAAGTCGGTATTGTAGTAAATGATAGAATGGCTTCGCTGTCTGTCTGTCTGTCTTTGCTGGTGCATCCTCGGTTGCCCCAAAAAAAGAAGTTTATTTTCTTTTTTTTCTTTTCCCTCTTTCTTTCTTTTTTTCCCCTCTCATCCTCTCAATGTGAGTCAGTCCTTTCGCCGTTTTCCAACTGCTTGTCTGTCTGGTGCACAAGTTTCGGGTGACTTGTGCTACTGACGATAAGAATTGACATGCCCCATTTGCTTTTAGATCATCGAAGCTTAGGAACTGGTTGGTTAATCATTTTTAGCAGGGCTGGAACTTCGGCCATTAATAGACCAAGTCTCCATCCAAGTTTTGTTCTTCCCCCCCTCCCATACAAGTTGAGATGAGAAAGAAACTGCATAAAAAAACAATGTAATAATACATTGCCTTGAATCGAGAGCAAACATACCAACTTTGAGAAAATAAAACAAAACCAAAGGTAGTTTATTTGTTTTCGTGAATGATAAAAAAGAAGAAGGATCTCGGAATTTGGCGCTGTACTGGTTAGTGGTGTCAGTGATGATGATGAGCAGCCTGTCGCGGCTTGTGTTTGACCCTTGCATTCTCCTTTGAGTGGAGGCCCATCCCGGTCTCTTAATCCATCGTTGGCCATGGCCGTCTGCGCAACGTTAGGTGCCCACAGCCCATACCATCATGCTCCGACACGATTTCTGCCGGAATGCCCGCTAGAATTTTTTTTGCTAGTTGTCGACGATGATTTCTGCTATCGAGACCTTTTCGTGGGTGAAAATAGCACGTAAGTGCTGGTTTTCTTGTCGCTTGTCCTGGCCATATCCACGGGTGAAATACCCCATTTGAAGTACTGTACGGTTCCCATACCGTTTTGAGGGGGGCAGTGATGTAAGTGGGAAAGCCAAATTGGGGGTGAAGAAACAACCACGACAAAAAAAACCAGAACGCACGAATTTGTAGAACAGGAAATGACAATAAATGAGGGGAAGAAAATGTGGTAAGAGAGGGAAAGAGTTTGAAAGAAAGAAGAAAAGGAAAGGGAAAAGAGAAGAGAGAAAAAGAGAGAGAAAAACGAGACGGTCACAAGGGAACGGGGGGAAGGGGTGGCAGATAGGCAGGCCGGCCTTATTAGGTACGGTAGAGCACGAGTGAAAACGGAGAATGTTCGCAACACACAACTCTAGCGAATTGGCCATGATAGACAGATCCAATGTACACAGTGACTTACAGGCTATGTACAAGTATGTATTGGATCAGCAAAACCCGGTCAGGGCAGAATGAGGAATTGAGGAGCAGAAGACGAGAAGGGGAAATAGCCCAGTGAACAAACGACGATTCAATTTTTCTATTATTTCTGTTCTGGACATTTCATCCATCATCATTGATCACAGGATGGACTTAGACTAGTACCGAAATTCTCCGCAAGCTCCAATATGTGCCAATACCAAACGCCAGCGGCCAGCGGTGAAAAACTCTGGGTAGGATAGCCGGGTTTCTTCAGAAGCTTTTTTTTGTCCTTTTCCTTATTGTTTTTTTTAACTCATACCATTCCTTAGAGAATATAGAGTCCTACCTAATGTGTAATGCGATATGTGAAATGCTTGATCATCATCTCTTAATCCACCTTCTAGTCAAGGTTTTTTTTATTGATTATCATTATTGTTTTCTTGTTTGTTTCTATAACATGTGTTTCGTCCTTCCACCCCATCCATGTTTAGTACTCTTTCTTCCCCCCTCCCTTCTCCCCCCCGGTGTCTCAATTGCCAGCCACCGGAACGACCACATAATCGAGATTAGATTTTTGGTTCCATTCTCGCGAGGGCGGCACCTTAGGTGCATAATTCCTCTCCAAGGAAGATCTTCGGCATGGCATGCTAGTTAGTACGGGTAACCTATTATGTGCGTTATGCTGCCAACTAGGTTAGGTAGAATGGAGAATAAAGAATATGTATGATGATGATAGCGGTGGTAATTGATGGTGGGCTAGAGTCGACGCGACCGTTTCGGTGCTGTGCTTGCAGATAAAACAAGAGCAACCCGAAGGAAGAAACGAAGTTCTGACCTAGCTTGGTTCATGATTATTTGACTCTACTCTTACCTACTCTCATTCATCACTTTATTCATTCCGTCTATCCATCTTTCTTTTCTTTTTCGAAACCCATGTTCGTGCCGATGATGATAATGTGTCCGATCAAATTCGTCTATCGTCCTGCCTACTTGAGGTCGTTACTAAAAGTTGACAGACAGCTTAGTTAGATCCACCATCTTGCAGTATATAGTGTACCGCAAACGATAGATGGTGCGATTGACCACTGCACACATGACATATTATGACAAGTAATTCGTCGTTCCTGGCATTTTGAGTGGTAGGGGAGGGACCGGAAGCTGTAGGAACCTGGCCGCTTGGGAAAGTTATGAATAACTAGAAAGAAACCTCTTCCCCTCTTCCTCTTCCTCTTCCTCTTCGTCACCCTCTTCTTTTTCCTCTCTTCCTTTATTCCTTCATCTTTTCTTCACACCCCCAATACGACCTCACCATGAAAATTTCATATCCAACTTTTCAGAAAGCCGTCTATCCGTGAAGCCCAAACTGTTCATTCTATTTTATGCTACGGGCCCGAGGATTGGGGAGGAGTAGTTGGTCAGAATGGGTAGAGGGGATGATGAGGGGATGAAAGGATGAGAGAGGATTGGCGATTATGATGCCGTACCTAGTTTTAGCCAGTCGGAGACCCTACTTGGGTCTAGACATCCTCGTCAATAATATCTATACGACGGGAAAAGATTGCCTACCGCTTGGCACCTATTGAATGGCCATGCCATGGACGCAATAGCACGGCCCGCTACATGAAGGAGAGTAGAAATAACGAGCGGATGAGGTGAGACAATACTAGTGATTTGGAGTGATTTGGACCAGTACGGCTAGATGGGACATGCAATGTGTCGCTGTCCGATACATGTGGTAGTATGTACATGTAAGAGCGAGTGTTCCTCGCGTTACACTATGCACATGAACCCCCATCTTCCCATCTTTCGTCGAGTTCGTTGCTCGTACGGGACCATCGCTACAGGTTTACTACAAGTTATCGATGCGAAGCGATGCAATGCGATGCGGGTGGCAATGCAGACACAGGCAAAGGTCGGCGAGGCACCGGTACGGGTATGGATACGGACACTTGGTGATGAACAAACAAACAAACAAACAAATTAGCATGGGAATTGAGCTCACCGTTATGGAGCATAAAACATAACTTGTCTTTCTTTCTACCTATTATCCATTACTTGGAATGGCAATACAACTTTAGCAGTATGTATTAGATTTGGGGCGGGACGTCATCCACACACACACACACACACACACACCAGTTCAATGATACGCAAAATCAAAATAAAAAAGCAAGCGAGAGACCCTGATGATCCATCCCCAATACTAAAACTGTGATGGGTGGAGAAAAGATGTTTAAACTTACATAGTACATGACTTGGAGTGTGGAGGTAGTAGATACACTACATCTTTGTCAATTTCGAAACGCACGAGACGCATAATGTATACCAATACAAAATATGTAGGTTATACCCGTTTCTTACATAGTTGAACTTAACTATACACCTGCATATGCAGTGTATTGACTTAAAGTTTGGGGTGCTGGGAACGTATAAACTATAATATAGTAAATGTAAACAAGCAGTTAGATGCGTTAGGTAGGTATATATGCGTAAGTTGCTGGCTGTACTCCGTACTGCTAGTGGACTGACTGTACGATAGCTAATACATAAAGTGGGGACACACTACAACTAACCTAGATAAGATACGGTACACAGCTGCCAGAGTCTCTTTTATAGAATCCGTATTAATACTCTTCTTACTATGTTGCTACTTATTACTTAGTACTTCGATGGTATTACTACCTGCTTTATAATAAAAGAGTCCTGGCCTGCATCATCGCCATCTCTATCAAGTATAACTCTTTCATCCCCCCATCCCCATCTCTTCGTCCCTCGGGATGTCTCCATTCTTCGGGGTTCAAACCCGGTCTTTTCGTTTCACACACATCTCGTTGGCTACCTTTATATGCATACCTAAACATACCGCTAGAGGGGGGCTCTTAGGACAGTGATTTTCACTGGTATACATGTTGACAGTCTATTCGACTGCTACTCGAACTTTCGAGGCACGTAATGCACATTCAACTCTGGTTTGTCGTAGATCGTATACACCTGAATCTTATCCATCCAATCATAACTATCCTTGGCCAGCTCAAAGTCGAAGTTCCAGACCAACCGGGCCAGAATCAAACGCATCTCGGCCCATGCCAGGCTATAATGATAGGCAAAAACATTAGCTTCAATCCCTCGAAATTACTCGGTTCGGCTCAGAGCCATTCCATGGTATCACTTACTTCTTGCCTAGACAATTACGCGGCCCGTATGAGAAAGCCTGCACCATATCAAGACGGTCGCCTTTGTAGCGTGGGTCACCCAGCCACCGTTCGGGAGCGAACTGTTCTGCTTGCGTGAAGTATTTCGGGTTGCGGAACATGGGCCAATGCCAGATTTCCATTACTGTCTGTGGGAGAGCATGAGAGTCAGTACCTCGACTGTCGATGGGCGAATGTGCTAAATCCTCACCTTTCCGGGTATATATTCACCAAAGGCCGTGGCCCCTTCCGGTGGTGTCATCCGTGGAACGCCGCAGGGTACAGCTGGGAAGAGACGGAGAGTTTCCTCGAGAACTGCGTTGAGGTATCGAAGACTTTGGGCGTTGTTGATGTTGATTTGGTCTTCGCTTTCAAATGCGGTGCGAACTTCGTTGAGGAGCTTTTCTTTAATGTCTGGGTTCTTACCAAGGAAGAACGTCGTGCCTGATAGCGTCGTCGCTGTCGTTTCCGAGCCAGCTACGACGAAAAGTCGCGCGTTTGAATCAACTTCCTTGTCACTTAAGAACTAAATAAAAAAGCCGGTGTCAGTAAGTGTCGCATTTATGCGTAGTGTATAAACCACATACCCCTTCACGGTGCTTCCGCGTCATGTAGTAAACAAAGTCGGGGCGTTGCAAGTCCAGGGACATTCTCTTCCCTAGGTTTGCTTCTACCAGAGCATTAGTTGTGGCGAGTTTTTCTTGGAGAGATTTCGGGATAAACTTAATTCCCAGAGATCTCGGAACTGGCAGTCGTAAGAACATCCAGTTGAAAGCACCGTATTTGAAAAGATCGAATATCATCTCAACCCATGGATGGTTTGTGCCTTTTTCTAAGGCTCCAAATGATTCACCGAAAGCGAGATCGCCTATGATGTCGAATGTGATGTAGTTGAACCATCTTACAGCATTCTGGGCAATGCGGCCTTCGTCGCCCTTCTCCCGTATTCCCTGTATAAGAAGGTCAACGTAGTGTTTGATGAGGTCCTCTTGTGCTTGTAAAGCCTGGGCTGAGAAAGCATGGGCGAGCAATCGTCGTTGCCACGCATGGCCCTCTCGCTCAACTGTGTCCTCAAATGTTAATTAAAGGTCTCCAAAAAAAAAAAAAAAAAAAAAAAAAGAGAAAACCTTTGAATATCACATACTTTGAATAACGCTCAACTCGGGTCCACCTTGGAAGAAGCCAGGTACTTTGCCTATCTCTTGTTCGCCAGCCTTTTTGTGCCCCATTATTTCCTTCCAAGCTTGAGGTCCGTTAAAAGCCAAATGATCTGGCCCAAGACGAACAGTTTCGCCATATTTTTCGTGAAGCTCTCTCACTTTTCGATGGGCATTGCCGCTAACAAATGTTATAGCGTAAGGGATACTCGAGATGGCCCAAAGTCTAGGACCGGGATACTTTCGAAGGGGGTGAAAGAATAAATTGTATATAACCGTGTATAAGAAATAGCCCACTCCCTGGCCTCGTCGTCAGTAAGTGAGCAAAACCAATTCTACTTTGAGGCCACCGAACTCCGTTCTCAAAGTTGTCTTTATGTAGAACACTCACCAGCAATACAGTCCCTATTAATATTGGAGCAAGGGTCAACCCACCAATAGGTAGGATATAGTCAGGTATAGTCGCCATACTATATTCCGCAACGGGAACCTTATTGCATGGACTTGGTCGGAGTTGTTATACTGAGTAGTCAAAAATTTACACCTTGGATGACCAAACTGCATAGATTAATAAACTGATGTTCTTCCTGACTAAAGTGTTTTGAACAGACTGGCCTGCTGCTGGTATTTATATATCTAGCTTCAAAGCGCTGCCTGCTCCCTCCCCCCTCCCCCCTCCAAAGTCCCAAGGTGCGGTATAGTATTTGCTGCTTCGGCAGTATGCATCTCGCAAGAGTTGTTATGTGGTTCGAATACATGGAAGAATATATGAGCCGTGGCGGAGGTTCACGTATCCGTTGTGCCATGCCTTGGAAGCACTCCCAACCCTTAAGCCATAAGAAATGGCCAATAGAAGTTTCTGTTTTTGTAAAGTCTATGCGTTATGCCAAGACATTATATCTCTTGTCTGCTTCTCATGAACCATTCTTGAAATACAATGTTCATCCGAGTCCACCAGATCTTGGTGTATTGGCATTCAGATGGCGACGTGATCAAGTCCCGATTTTGTTGACGTGCAGCACATCTGTCTGCTTTCCCTGGTTTCAAGACGGCAGACGGAGGCCATTTAAACCCCGATAGCTAGGTCGCACCCGGGTAAAAGAATCTACCATCCATTTCAGGTCCGTGAGGACCCTGTATATGCCCGCTTTGATAAGCGGCTACGCGGGGTTGTATCTTCGGACAATCGGCCGAGTTATACTTCGCATAACCTCGTCCGATCGGTCGGGTTCGGCTAACTAATGAATATGAGCGCCCAGGAGCGGCTGATGAACTAAGTACTAACTCTATCTAAAGACTCACGATGCAGCCTCAGAAGTAGATGTGAATATTCTTGTTATATAGCAACTCAAGATAGCTATCTCAAGCGTGGTCGCCATCTACTACCCCTAATAATACGATCGGTTTTCTCCATCCTGTCTATGACCTTGGTAATTTAATAATTTGAAGAAGGAAATGATTTGTAGAGGTGAGATTAACTACATACTACTTTAGACATCTCGCTAAAGAGTGAAGTAGTATGGGTAAGAATGGTGTATTAGGGCTCATGGGGGTGGTTGTGGGTTGTAAAGGTGATGGTGTATGTAAAGGTGATGTCGTATGAGTTTACAATAGCCACTGGAATAATTCATATATAGGGACCCAGCTCTGCAAGAGCGTAGCGGACAGCTGATATGTCGGGAGATTTTACATCCCGTCAGAAAAAGGCGTCAGAAAAATGTTGACTCTCCGGATCTAACCCCTTTTTGTTCAAACCTCATTATATACGCAAAAAGACTGAAAATAAAAATATTAAAAAATACAGACATGTTTACAGAGCCTTTAATAGTTTAGTTTTTTACTTGTAATAATTTAAAATAAAAACTTTAGATACATTGTTGTATGTGTAATTAAGTACATCGAAATCGAAGAAGTAGATGGCTCGTGCGGGAGAGTCAACTTTTTTCTGACGCCAGCCTGCCCGTATGGTAGAAACAGTAGGTAGTGTGGGGCTTGGCCCCCTACGTAAGGAAATATTAGTGGCTGTTGTAAACTAGAGAGACTAGCATTCTTACATGCCACAATCCCCCCATACATTAATACCACATATAGGTATTACCACACCCGGGTAAGACAGTTGCGGTGGCTGAGTTGATATTGGACAAAGCCACAGTCACTTGCATTACCTACCTAGCCTCAGCGGGCACTGGGTTGGTAATTACATAATCTCACAGGAAAGTTACACCAAGTTGCCCGAGCCAATCAGAGTTCAAGAAAGACAATGTACGCAGTTAAAGTAGTTGAAAGACTGTTGATGCTGAAAGACTGCTTAATCCGGATTGATACTATATAATTCATCAAAGACTTACGGGATGCCCGGTCGTAACACATTGCATTGTTGACGTAATTACCTATTTTCAACTGCTCTTCAACTAGAATTGCAAATATTAGTCGAGGTGTCCAGAAGCGAGCTTACCACCCCAAAGAGCAGAACTCTAGGTCTCGCCACTAACATATACTTCTCAATCCAAAGAAAACCACTAATGTCTGAACGTATATACTGGAATTTTCTTAACGATTATATATCCAGATTTTCTGTAGCGTAGGTAGTTTGCTCATCAGATGAAGAAATCTGGACTAAGGTAGGGATAAAGGGGAATTTCCGGACTTGCTGAAAGAAAGGGAGTCCTTCTTTGTTCTCACAGACGGGAACGGCGTAGTCTGCATTTTTTTAGTATAATAAAAATAGGCCTGTCGCAATGAAAGAGGGACGACGAAATCTGTACCCATGTCTAGTTCCATGTGAAGTTACAAATACTAGATATCCTTCCAATTGGTATTCTAATATGCCTAAGGCACTTGCAAACTGAGACAAGTGATAGAGAGACACACACAAACACACACACATATAGAGAGAGAGTGAGACCGAAACAGAGACAGATAGAAAGTCACTATGGCGGCGAATGCGAACGTCCCGCAACAGCCCAGAAACTATACCGAAGAAGTCCAATTGGCTAATTACCAGTGGCGCCAGTATAGAGAGCACGGGAGGGATGTGAGATGGAATCCTCAGGAAGTGGGACAGGCGCACGCCACCTACTCGAGAATCCGTACCCCCACCAGGCACCGGAATCGGTATTATGTCAACGATGCTTGGAGGCAGGTCCCCTTCGCCCCGCTGGACTCGGGCCCGGCGATCGACGTGGCCCGGAACGTGAACAGGGCATTGTACCCCTACAATGCCGAGGCCCAGGACCGGCTGCGGGAGCTGGAAACCCTCCTCCGGAAGAACGGCAGGTGGGTTCGCCAGAAAGTCCTAGGGATCGGCGGCAACGGGCTCGCCGTCCTCTACAAGTACTTCGCGTCCGGGAGGAAGGTCGGCAGGGACGTCGTGGCGAAGGTGTCCCTTAACGGGATGCATGACGACCATATTCGTATCGAGGAGATGAACATGAGGGTACGTGGTTAGACTGTCTCCTCCCACCCCATCCCTTTTTTTCCCTCAGTTCTTTTATTTCCGTGTTGTTCTCCCTCCTTCACAGGCCTGTTCCAACTCAAAAGAACAATAAAGTTCGGAGTGAGGGAGAAGGGTGGGAGAATTGATGATGTATGGCTTTTCTTTTCGAGGGGCTAACGAAAAATCTTGCGTCCATGTGTAGAAAATGAGAAAAGCCGCCCACTGCGTGCAGGTCATCGACCCCAAAGAAGTGGGCATGCCGTCGCCGCCCCATTTCGTCCGGCCTCAGTACGACGAGGATTCGAGTGGGGAGGAGAGTTCAAGCGGCAGCGATACGTTCGACTTCGAGCAGGGGCAAAGGCGGCGCACTAGGGCCCAGACCCGAGCAGCAAGTGAGTTTTTTTTTATATCAGAACCATCCGTTAAATCCTTTTCTACGCCGTCTCTAGTGATCTCGGGATGAAGCTTGCATCGTTCTAGTCAAGCGGAGGTCCTATACGTTTCTTGATACCCGACATACGGGATATCAAGGGTATAGAACACAGAGGTTTACTATTTAGAGTGAATAGCTAACCCCTTGTACCATAGAGGCTGGGAAGACTCACAAGGTTCCGAACAATAAAAGGGAGGAGCGCAGAAGGAAGCGACGTGCTCAGCTTGAATCGGACGCCAATAAGGCCGCGAATAACCAAAAAAGGGAAGACGTGATCTTCATGGAGTACATGGAGAACGGTACACTAGCATCGCTGATCTGGAAGCTCCAGACTGATAAGAAGGATGGAGGACGGATCCCGAACCGGGTTCTCTGGTCTTTCTGGCTTTGCTGTAAGTTCACACCCCATCCTTCTTCCGCCTCTAAAAGAGTCTGATGTAGCTGACCAAGATTACCAGTGGTCCGGGCATGTATTGCTATGCGTGTAAGTACTCCTAGAGACTCTTTATATCTCCCATCACCGCTTGTCTTGGAGCTTTGGGCTTCTCTTGGTCCTACGTTTCGGCTTTCAAAGTCTGGGCTTAGCGGATACAAGTCTTTCAAGCTGAGAAACAAAGCCCTAGAACACAAAAAGACGATGACTTAAATAGGTTATGTGCTAACTCTTTATCAATAAGTGGCCGGCTAGGAAGGTACATCCTGCGCGAAGGCCACCCAAGGGCCCTGCAGGGAGCATGCGTGAGGATATTGCTCGACGTTCGGGAATGTACCAGGAGCTTGTAAATTTAGGGATACCGATTTGGTTGGAAAAAGATTATGTGCCGTTGATGCAACAGTACGACGTTTTTAAGGATGACTTGATCGAAACTATCCCGGACGACAACTTGGCAGGGCGATATACGAACATGGTGCATTTTGATATTGATCCTATGAATAGTGCGTCACTGACCCCTTTTTGAGTATATGTTGATATTTCTTTTCTTGGTCTCGGCTAACACTCCCGGGTTATAAGTTTTCATCGACAAGATTGAAATAAATCCCGCGCAACCGGACAAATGGGATAATGTGATTCAAACCGCTGCTGCGTTGCAAAACGCAAAGGGGCCAGCAGCAAATAAGACAAACTATAGCACGGATGATGGTTTCGAATCACCTTCTCCGGGTAGGGCTAGGAGGGGTATGAAGCGTAAGCGGAAGGACACCAAGTTCCTACCGATAAAGAAGAGAGTGGGCAGAGCACTTGGCGAGCACGAGCTCGTCCCGCGGATCAAAGTAAGCATCCCTCGATTGTTCAGCGCAGTATCTATCTTGCGGTACCGGACCTAACGTGTTGGTTTGTAGATAGGAGATTTCGGAGCGGCCGTTAATGTGAAAAAGGGCAAACGCAAGTAAGGCGCCATAAACATATACCATATAACAAAGTCTCGGATGGTAAAGGGATATTCTGTGCTAACCCAAGTTTTTTTTCCCCTTGTAGTGATTATTACCGGACGTTGAGAAACAGAACTAAACGTGGATTCCACGCTCCGGTAAGCCTCATTCCTGCTGTTGCTGCTTCACATTTGCCTTCCTTGAGGTGTTTCTTGATATGACTAACATCCACACAGGAACAATTCGGACCTGAATGGGATTTAGTCCCCGTGACCAGAGATGGTCGGGAATTGGCAAGCTCTGATGTCGCAGGCTACTACGGGCCGGAACACAATATCTATGGTATAGCTCTTGTAAGTCTCATTCCGTTTTCAGGGTCAAGTTTGCTGTATTGCCGCCAACCATTGCTAACGGGGAGGCTGTAGGTGATGTGGGTTCTGATCACCAAACTTGAACCTCCCGCGCCCCCGGATCCCCAAGTCCCTTACAATCAAGTAAACCGACAACCTGGGCAAAAAGATAGGAGGGACTTCAGAAGGTATCGCAGGGCCTACAAACGAGTAAGTTCCCTCCAGAAGCTACCACATGTGATTTGGGGTTCTGAGCCGGGTTGCGTACTAACTCCAACCCCCCCTTTCTAGGCCACGGGTGAAGACCACAAGATTTCCTACTGCACTTTGCTCATGGACCCCAACAACAACAATTACAACTGGGTCGACCAGGAACTCCGCGAACTCCTCTTCCGGTGCATGTTTCACAACCCCAAGGACAGGCCTGACTTGGACACGCTGTTGAAATCGGCTATCAACGGAATTAGGAAGCAATTCCCGGGAGAGACGGATGATGACGTTATGCGTTGGGTACATTACTGGATGTTCGAAGCCCCTGATCCTGTCCGACCATCTCAGAGCAGTGGAGGTGGGGGTGGGGGTGGAGGTGGTGGCGGAGGAGGTGGCGGAGGAGGACCACCACCACCGCCCCCCGGAGGCGGTGGTCCTCCCCCTGGAAGTGGTAGTGGTGGCGGCGGCGGCGGCGGTAGTGGAAAGGGTGGAAAGGGTGGAAAGGGTGGAAAGGGAGGAAGTAGTGGAAAAGCAGGAGGACCACCTGTACCACCACCTCCCGCAGGCGGTAATCCTCCCCCTGGAAGTGGTGGTGGAAAGGGTGGAAAGGGAGGAAAAGGAGGTGGACCACCTGTACCACCTTCCGGGGGCGGTGGTCCTCCTCCTGGGAGTGGTGGTGGAAAGAGTGGAAAGGGTGGAAAAGCAGGAGGACCACCTGTACCACCACCTCCCGCAGGCGGTAATCCTCCCCCTGGAAGTGGTGGTGGAAAGGGTGGAAAGGGTGGAAGTAGTGGAAAAGCAGGAGGACCACCTGTACCACCTCCCGCAGGCGGTGGTCCTCCTCCTGGGAGTGGTGGTGGTGGAAAGAGTGGAAAGGGTGGAAAAGCAGGTGGACCACCTGTACCACCCCCCGGAAGCGGTGGTGGCAGTGGTGGTGATGGTGGAAAAGGTGGAAAAGCAGGAGGACCATCTGTACCACCACCTCCCGCAGGCGGTGGTCCTCCTCCTGGGAGTGGTGGTGGTGGAAAGAGTGGAAAGGGCGGAAAAGGAGGAGGACCACCTGTACCACCTCCTGGAAGCGGTGGTGGCAGTGGTGGTGGTGGTGATGATGGAGGTAGCGACGCGGGAAGCGGTAGTGATAGTGGTGGTAGCGATGCGGGTAGTGGTGGTGAGAATACGGGCGGCGCTGCTGATATCGTTCAAGGTGCCGCTTCTCCAGGCTACAACGACGTGAAATCCAATGAGGCTCACCCGTTCCGCCAAGAGCTCGATCTAAGTTTCCAAACTACTTTCCCGAACGGATTCACCCGGATTGCCAACGCGGCCCCGAACCTCCAATGTGGCATGTATGCGCTCCGTGACAGTCTGCAGGCGCAGCTCGGGACAAATCCGACGATCAATGGCAACCCAATGTCCGTGAATATTCCGTCGATTGATGAACTCCAAAACATCCATTCAATGTTGAGTAAACAAGGTACATTCGACGTTCTTCGGGCCCTAGAGGCGAATGGACCCGGACAGGAAGGTAACTACTTCGTATCAGAGCTTGCGGCGGTCTTGCAGAGCTGGGGCAGCAGCTATGGCATCAACATGCAACTCGCCTACTATATCGAGGGCCGAGCCCCCATGGCCGAACCGGTGCCAACTGCGAACCCGTTCAGGCTCTGGATATACAATGACAATGCGGTAGATCTGACTGGGGGAGCGGCGGTTTACAACCACTATGAAGGGATCGAAGTTAATCCGCCTTCGACCGCGAATCCGCCGTCGGCTGTACCGCCAATACCACTAGGAGCGGCAGGAACAACAGGATCGCCAGCACCGGCAGGACTGCCAATAAATCCAGGACTAGTACCGCCATCTTTCCTACCGCCGACAGGCCAAGGCAGCTCATCGACAAAGTCCAAAGGGGGATCCAAACTCAACCCCAAATCCAAGTCCAAGTCCAAATCCAAATCCAAATCCAAGAAAGGCAGCAAGGGCAGCAAGGGCAGCAAGGGCGGGAGTTAGGACATATAATGTAGGACTGGATGGATTAGTAGGTGGTTGGTGAACAGGCTTTTTGTATGCGTTTGGAAGTTTGAAGAGGTAGATAGTGTTTGTCTTATATTTCATATCCCCATGTATAGTAGACTTGATTTTGTACTATAGTTATTTCAGTTTTTCAGTTAATCCAAGGCTTCTTTTTCTATAACTACTCTTTTTAGAAGACGAATTGCTGTTGTATGGAGAGGAAAAGGACTTGTGATATATTTACCTCCTACGGGATTTGATTCGTAGAGGTATCTCAGACGTACTAGTATACGAAAGTATATCTTGGGTAATTTGTGTATAGACGGGGGACTTTTTAAATGCTGGGCAAAAGGCGAATGAGAGATGTCGTCCCTGTCAGAATTTAAATAATGTCAGTGCGCAGATGGTACGTACCCTTTTTTTTCCTGGTAGGGAGACGGGACGGGGGGTCTTCAACCTTCACGTCTCCCAATTCGGAACCTTATTAGGGGAGAAACAGCTTCATTCATTGAATTGCTCTGCTGCACTTAAAATCCATCCCCAGCACTCGTACACACAATAATAGATACCTAGCAGAACCCTAGCATAATGCCGAAGAGAAAAGCCAGCCAGCTCGAAACTGGCCCCGATAGCACGAACCTGCGAAGGTCGACGCGTCGGAGGTCCCAGCTAGTGCCATCACCTGCGGCGGAGGTGGACGCGAGCAGCGCAACCTCCACCACAAAGCGCATGGAGAAGAAAGAGAAAGAACCAAAGCTGCAGAAGGTAGTAGAGAAGCCCCAAAAGGAGACCAATAAGGTGAGCAATCATTCAAAAATTCGAAATTGTGAAGGTAATGTTGTGCACGATCTTACTGAGGTATCGTCATAGGCACCTCCTAAATCTCAAGCAAAACCCACCAAGCCTGCCAAAACCTCTAAGCCGGCTTTGGAAACGGGTAAAAATGCCACCAAAGCAGAATCATCGGAGAAGTCGTACTGGCTTATGAAAGCTGAGCCCGAGTCACGGTTTGAGAATGGCACAGATATCAAGTTTTCCATCGACGACTTGGCATCGCGCACTGAGCCCGAGCCGTGGGATGGTAAGTAAGAGTGCCTCACACTGATGAGTTCCCTTTTGCGTCGAGAGAAAAAGAAAAAGAAAAAATTGAACAAAATAATTGATTTGCCGATCTGGTATCATATCAACTTCAAACATATTAACATAATCTCCTAGGTATCCGCGCGTACGCAGCCCGTAATAACCTTCGATCTATGAAGAAAGGCGAGCTAGCCTTTTTCTACCATTCAAATTGCAAAGAGCCCGGCATCGTGGGCACGATGGAGATCGTAGAGGAGCACTCTCCCGACGGTTCGTAATCCCCTGACTAACATCTGAACTTCACTTTGTAACCCTTCTGACCGTGCCGCAGTTTCGGCTCACGATCCAAAAGCACCGTATTACGATGCTTCCTCGAAGCCCGAGGATCCGAAATGGAGCGTTGTGCATGTCAAATTCCGCAGCAAGTTCGCCCAGCCTATTGGGCTCAAGGAGCTGCGTGAGTTCGGCAAACCAGGAGAGCCGCTTGAGAACATGCAGCTTTTGAAGCAGAGCCGGCTAAGCGTCAGCCGGGTGAGCCCCGCCGAGTGGGAATACTTGATGAGCGTGGTTAATCAGCGAGGCGGGGAGACCCAGTAGTCACCCACACGATTCTACAGCTCATTTGGCCTGATAATAGTATCCCTATCACGTTCTTGCCTGAACCCATCAAGGGTTCGACAGGGTGCGGAGGGTATGTGTGAGAACGGTTCGGATGCCCGAGTCAAGCTCTTCAGAAGATAGAGTAGTATTTATCCATGCTGTTATCTTCTCAACTAGCTTTGGCTTGCTCGTTGTCGTCGAAAGGGATGACTTCAGACGGGCTAACGCTTCCTTGAGAGCTTTAGGGTACGACGGTGTGTTAATATCAATACCGATCAGGGGCTGTCGAATGTAACAATAGCAAGTAGCCGCATCGTTAGGATAAAGCTCTGACATGCTGTCGAGTATATGCTGGATGATTCTAGGTTGTGAGGAGGCTTTAGTGAAAGCAGAAAATACGTCAAAGAACTGTTCTGCTACTGTGGCATTGAAAAATGGCTGCTTTTTCGAGACGTCGAAGATGGCTAAGGGTATAGCACCATCCAGCGCCGGGTTGTTCTCTAGCACTTGGGTGATAGCCTTGTCGAAGACCTTCTTGGCAGCTGACTTGTCCGGGTCGGGTAGAATGACCAATTGTCCGTTCTCGTCGACATCGTCCTCGCTATCGTCCTCCGCGAATTGCATCTCGTCGTCGCTGTGCTCGGCCTGCTCCTGAATCGCCTTCTCGGCGCCACCTTTCTTGCCCTTCCGCGCATCCATCTTTTCTAGCCACTCCATCTCACACTTGGCATACTCGAGCCAGACCGTAGCATCTCGGGTACAGAATCTAGCGCCGCGCATGAAGAAACCTCTAGCGGCCTGCATGTCCCCATTGCCTGCGGATCGTCTTCCGGCTAGCACCCACAGTTCTGACTTTGCTGGATGCATCCTCAACGCCCGTGTCATGATCTTCCGGTATTTCTTGGTCGCCTTCGTATCTCTAGCGTATAACAGATATTCCTTCCATATTTCTAAACAGCCCGGGTGTTTGTTTACAGCTCTTTCTAATATGCCAAATACCCTGCCCTGTCCTGTGTGTTTTGTCGAGGTGCGGATTTCGAGCCTGCGACATCTTTTTGCGCGTAGTGATTCTAACGACTTTTCCCAGGTGACATAGTTCATCCAGTCGATCGGTTTGCTTCCAGGCGATAGGACAATGTGTTCGAAATCGCCACGCTTTCGCACAAGAGAGCGAATCTCTTCGGGGGTGAAGATGGCTTTGGCTTCGAATTCGCGGAGTTGGGGCACAGAACGCTCGAGGTAAAACCGAGCCTTCTCGGGGACACCAGCCATAATGAACAACAATGCTTTGGTTAATAAACAGTGGTAAGCTCTATTATGGCAAATAATGTCGAGCTGAGCTAAGCTTCGTTATGTGTTTGTGTAGGAAGGCAGATTGTACTCCTGTTAAAGAAACAAATGGAGAAGATAAAAAAGAGGAAGACAAGAAAAAAAAAAAAGATTGGTACCTATCTAATCTAGAAATTATAGTGGAGAACTGTTTTAAGCTATACAGTAAACCCTCTCTATAACGATTATGTTCCATAACGATATCTCCCCATAACGATACAAATTGCTGTACACACTTATTTTTACATATAATATA